>CAJRBH010000106.1:0-470817 GCA_907165295.1 Nomada fabriciana
GGCAATTATCGATAGTTAGAACGATTGCCATGGCTGGGAAGAGAATCTTTACCCTACCGCCGATGTAGAACGATGGGAAACACCGAATATCACATATTCGTGGCAATTATCGATTGTTAGAACGATTGCGAGGGATGGGAAGTGAATCCTTACCTACCGCCGATGTAGAACGCTTCGAAACATCGTGTATCAGGTATTCGTGACAATTATCGATAGAAAGCACGATTGAAGGGGCAGGGAAGTGAATCCTTACTTACCGTCGATGCCGAACGCTTCGAAACATCGTGTATCTGGTATTTGTGTCAATTATCGATGGACAGAACGATTGCGAGGGGCTGGGAAGGGAATCCTGTAATTTCCATCGATGCAGAACGCTTGGAAACATCGAATATCACGTATTCGTTCCAATTATCGATAGAAAGAACGATTGCGAGGGTTGGGAAGTGAATCCTTACGTACACGCCGATGTAGAACAATGGGAAACATCGAATATCACGAATTCGTGCCAATTATCGATAGAAAGAACGATTGCCATGGCTGGGAAGTGAATCCTTACCTACAGACGATGTAGATCGATGGGAAACATCAAATATCACATATTCGTGGCAATTATCGATAGTTAGAACGATTGCGAGTGCTGGGAAGTGATTCCCTTAATTACCATCGATGCAGAACGCTTGGAAACATCGAATATCACGTATTCGTTCCAATTATCGATAGAAAGAACGATTGCGAGGGCTGGGAAGTGAATCCTTACCTACCGCCGATGTAGAACAATGGGAAACATCGAATATCACATATTCGTGGCAATTATCGATAGTTAGAACGATTGCGAGGGATGGGAAGTGAATCCTTAATTTCCATCGATGCAGAACGCTTGGAAACATCGAATATCACGTATTCGTTCCAATTATCGATAGAAAGAACGATTGCGAGGGTTGGGAAGTGAATCCTTACCTACCGCCGATGTAGAACGCTTCGAAACATGGTCTATCAGGTATTCGTGCCAATTATCGATAGAAAGAACGATTGCCATGGCTGGGAAGTGAATCTTTACCTACCGCCGATGTAGAACGCTTCGAAACATCGTGTATCTGGTATTTGTGTCAATTATCGATGAGAAAGAACTATTGCGAGGGCTGGGAAGGGAATCCTTACGTACCGCCGATGTAGAACAATGGGAAACATCGAATATCACGAATTCGTGCCAATTATCGATAGAAAGAACGATTGCCAGGGCTGGGAAGTGAATCTTTACCTACCGCCGATGTAGAACGATGGGAAACATCGAATATCACATATTCGTGGCAATTATCGATAGTTAGAACGATTGCTAGGGATGGGAAGTGAATCCTTAATTTCCATCGATGCAGAACGCTTGGAAACATCGAATATCACGTATTCGTTCCAATTATCGATAGAAAGAACGATTGCGAGGGTTGGGAAGTGAATCCTTACCTACCGCCGATGTAGAACGCTTCGAAACATTGGTCTATCAGGTATTCGTGCCAATTATCGATAGAAAGAACGATTGCCATGGCTGGGAAGTGAATCTTTACCCTACCGCCGATGTAGAACGATGGGAAACATCGAATATCACATATTCGTGGCAATTATCGATAGTTAGAACGATTGCGAGGGATGGGAAGTGAATCCTTACCTACCGCCGATGTAGAACGCTTCGAAACATCGTGTATCAGGTATTCGTGACAATTATCGATAGAAAGCACGATTGAAGGGGCAGGGAAGGGAATCCTTACGTACCGCCGATGTAGAACAATGGGAAACATCGAATATCACGAATTCGTGCCAATTATCGATAGAAAGAACGATTGCCATGGCTGGGAAGTGACTCTTTACCTACCGCCGATGTAGAACGATGGGAAACATCGAATATCACATATTCGTGGCAATTATCGATAGTTAGAACGATTGCGAGGGATGGGAAGTGAATCCTTAATTTCCATCGATGCAGAACGCTTGGAAACATCGAATATCACGTATTCGTTCCAATTATCGATAGAAAGAACGATTGCGAGGGTTGGGAAGTGAATCTTTACCTACCGCCGATGTAGAACGCTTCGAAACATCGTGTATCAGGTATTCGTGACAATTATCGATAGAAAGCACGATTGAAGGGGCAGGGAAGTGAATCCTTAATTACCGTCGATGCCGAACGCTTCGAAACATCGTGTATCTGGTATTTGTGTCAATTATCGATGGAAAGAACGATTGCGAGGGCTGGGAAGGGAATCCTTACGTACCGCCGATGTAGAACAATGGGAAACATCGAATATCACGAATTCGTGCCAATTATCGATAGAAAGAACGATTGCCATGGCTGGGAAGTGAATCTTTACCTACCGCCGATGTAGAACGATGGGAAACATCGAATATCACATATTCGTGGCAATTATCGATAGTTAGAACGATTGCGAGGGATGGGAAGTGAATCCTTACCTACCGCCGATGTAGAACGATGGGAAACATCGAATATCACATATTCGTGGCCATTATCGATAGTTAGAACGATTGCGAGGGCTGGGAAGTGAATCCTTACCTACAGCCGATGTAGAATGATGGGAAACATCAAATATCACATATTCGCGGCAATTATCGATAGTTAGAACGATTGCGAGTGCTGGGAAGTGATTCCCTTAATTACCATCGATGCAGAACGCTTGGAAACATCGAATATCACGTATTCGTTCCAATTATCGATAGAAAGAACGATTGCGAGGGCTGGGAAGTGAATCCTTACCTACCGCCGATGTAGAACGATGGGAAACATCGAATATCACATATTCGTGGCCATTATCGATAGTTAGAACGATTGCGAGGGCTGGGAAGTGAATCCTTACCTACAGCCGATGTAGAATGATGGGAAACATCAAATATCACATATTCGCGGCAATTATCGATAGTTAGAACGATTGCGAGTGCTGGGAAGTGATTCCCTTAATTACCATCGATGCAGAACGCTTGGAAACATCGAATATCACGTATTCGTTCCAATTATCGATAGAAAGAACGATTGCGAGGGCTGGGAAGTGAATCCTTACCTACAGCCGATGTAGAACGATGGGAAACATCGAATATCACATATTCGTGGCCATTATCGATAGTTAGAACGATTGCGAGGGCTGGGAAGTGAATCCTTACCTACAGCCGATGTAGAATGATGGGAAACATCAAATATCACATATTCGCGGCAATTATCGATAGTTAGAACGATTGCGAGTGCTGGGAAGTGATTCCCTTAATTACCATCGATGCAGAACGCTTCGAAACATCGAATATCACGTATTCGTTCCAATTATCGATAGAAAGAACGATTGCGAGGGCTGGGAAGTGAATCCTTACCTACCGCCGATGTAGAACGATGGGAAACATCGAATATCACATATTCGTGGCCATTATCGATAGTTAGAACGATTGCGAGGGCTGGGAAGTGAATCCTTACCTACAGCCGATGTAGAATGATGGGAAACATCAAATATCACATATTCGCGGCTATTATCGATAGTTAGAACGATTGCGAGTGCTGGGAAGTGATTCCCTTAATTACCATCGATGCAGAACGCTTGGAAACATCGAATATCACGTATTCGTTCCAATTATCGATAGAAAGAACGATTGCGAGGGCTGGGAAGTGAATCCTTACCTACCGCCGATGTAGAACGATGGGAAACATCGAATATCACATATTCGTGGCCATTATCGATAGTTAGAACGATTGCGAGGGCTGGGAAGTGAATCCTTACCTACAGCCGATGTAGAATGATGGGAAACATCAAATATCACATATTCGTGGCAATTATCGATAGTTAGAACGATTGCCATGGCTGGGAAGTGAATCTTTACCTACCGCCGATGTAGAACAATGGGAAACATCGAATATCACATATTCGTGGCAATTATCGATAGTTAGAACGATTGCCATGGCTGGGAACTGAATCTTTACCTACCGCCGATGTAGAACGATGGGAAACATCGAATATCACATATTCGTGGCAATTATCGATAGTTAGAACGATTGCCATGGCTGGGAAGAGAATCTTTACCTACCGCCGATGTAGAACGATGGGAAACACCGAATATCACATATTCGTGGCAATTATCGATTGTTAGAACGATTGCGAGGGATGGGAAGTGAATCCTTACCTACCGCCGATGTAGAACGCTTCGAAACATCGTGTATCAGGTATTCGTGACAATTATCGATAGAAAGCACGATTGAAGGGGCAGGGAAGTGAATCCTTACTTACCGTCGATGCCGAACGCTTCGAAACATCGTGTATCTGGTATTTGTGTCAATTATCGATGGAAAGAACGATTGCGAGGGCTGGGAAGGGAATCCTTACGTACCGCCGATGTAGAACAATGGGAAACATCGAATATCACGAATTCGTGCCAATTATCGATAGAAAGAACGATTGCCATGGCTGGGAAGTGAATCTTTACCTACCGCCGATGTAGAACGATGGGAAACATCGAATATCACATATTCGTGGCAATTATCGATAGTTAGAACGATTGCGAGGGATGGGAAGTGAATCCTTACCTACCGCCGATGTAGAACGATGGGAAACATCGAATATCACATATTCGTGGCCATTATCGATAGTTAGAACGATTGCGAGGGCTGGGAAGTGAATCCTTACCTACCGCCGATGTAGAATGATGGGAAACATCAAATATCACATATTCGCGGCAATTATCGATAGTTAGAACGATTGCGAGTGCTGGGAAGTGATTCCCTTAATTACCATCGATGCAGAACGCTTGGAAACATCGAATATCACGTATTCGTTCCAATTATCGATAGAAAGAACGATTGCGAGGGCTGGGAAGTGAATCCTTACCTACCGCCGATGTAGAACGATGGGAAACATCGAATATCACATATTCGTGGCCATTATCGATAGTTAGAACGATTGCGAGGGCTGGGAAGTGAATCCTTACCTACAGCCGATGTAGAATGATGGGAAACATCAAATATCACATATTCGCGGCAATTATCGATAGTTAGAACGATTGCGAGTGCTGGGAAGTGATTCCCTTAATTACCATCGATGCAGAACGCTTGGAAACATCGAATATCACGTATTCGTTCCAATTATCGATAGAAAGAACGATTGCGAGGGCTGGGAAGTGAATCCTTACCTACCGCCGATGTAGAACGATGGGAAACATCGAATATCACATATTCGTGGCCATTATCGATAGTTAGAACGATTGCGAGGGCTGGGAAGTGAATCCTTACCTACAGCCGATGTAGAATGATGGGAAACATCAAATATCACATATTCGCGGCAATTATCGATAGTTAGAACGATTGCGAGTGCTGGGAAGTGATTCCCTTAATTACCATCGATGCAGAACGCTTGGAAACATCGAATATCACGTATTCGTTCCAATTATCGATAGAAAGAACGATTGCGAGGGCTGGGATGTGAATCCTTACCTACCGCCGATGTAGAACGATGGGAAACATCGAATATCACATATTCGTGGCCATTATCGATAGTTAGAACGATTGCGAGGGCTGGGAAGTGAATCCTTACCTACAGCCGATGTAGAATGATGGGAAACATCAAATATCACATATTCGCGGCAATTATCGATAGTTAGAACGATTGCGAGTGCTGGGAAGTGATTCCCTTAATTACCATCGATGCAGAACGCTTGGAAACATCGAATATCACGTATTCGTTCCAATTATCGATAGAAAGAACGATTGCGAGGGCTGGGAAGTGAATCCTTACCTACCGCCGATGTAGAACGATGGGAAACATCGAATATCACATATTCGTGGCCATTATCGATAGTTAGAACGATTGCGAGGGCTGGGAAGTGAATCCTTACCTACAGCCGATGTAGAATGATGGGAAACATCAAATATCACATATTCGTGGCAATTATCGATAGTTAGAACGATTGCCATGGCTGGGAAGTGAATCTTTACCTACCGCCGATGTAGAACAATGGGAAACATCGAATATCACATATTCGTGGCAATTATCGATAGTTAGAACGATTGCCATGGCTGGGAACTGAATCTTTACCTACCGCCGATGTAGAACGATGGGAAACATGGAATATCACATATTCGTGGCAATTATCGATAGTTAGAATGATTGCGAGGGATGGGAAGTGAATCCTTACCTACAGCCGATGTAGAACGCTTCGAAACATCGTATATCACATATTCGTGGCAATTATCGATAGTTAGAACGATTGCCATGGCTGGGAAGAGAATCTTTACCTACCGCCGATGTAGAACGATGGGAAACACCGAATATCACATATTCGTGGCAATTATCGATTGTTAGAACGATTGCGAGGGATGGGAAGTGAATCCTTACCTACCGCCGATGTAGAACGATGGGAAACATCGAATATCACATATTCGTGGCCATTATCGATAGTTAGAACGATTGCGAGGGCTGGGAAGTGAATCCTTACCTACAGCCGATGTAGAATGATGGGAAACATCGAATATCACATATTCGTGGCCATTATCGATAGTTAGAACGATTGCGAGGGCTGGGAAGTGAATCCTTACCTACAGCCGATGTAGAATGATGGGAAACATCAAATATCACATATTCGCGGCAATTATCGATAGTTAGAACGATTGCGAGTGCTGGGAAGTGATTCCCTTAATTACCATCGATGCAGAACGCTTGGAAACATCGAATATCACGTATTCGTTCCAATTATCGATAGAAAGAACGATTGCGAGGGCTGGGAAGGGAATCCTTACGTACCGCCGATGTAGAACAATGGGAAACATCGAATATCACGAATTCGTGCCAATTATCGATAGAAAGAACGATTGCCATGGCTGGGAAGTGAATCTTTACCTACCGCCGATGTAGAACGATGGGAAACATCGAATATCACATATTCGTGGCAATTATCGATAGTTAGAACGATTGCGAGGGATGGGAAGTGAATCCTTACCTACCGCCGATGTAGAACGATGGGAAACATCGAATATCACATATTCGTGGCCATTATCGATAGTTAGAACGATTGCGAGGGCTGGGAAGTGAATCCTTACCTACAGCCGATGTAGAATGATGGGAAACATCAAATATCACATATTCGCGGCAATTATCGATAGTTAGAACGATTGCGAGTGCTGGGAAGTGATTCCCTTAATTACCATCGATGCAGAACGCTTGGAAACATCGAATATCACGTATTCGTTCCAATTATCGATAGAAAGAACGATTGCGAGGGCTGGGAAGTGAATCCTTACCTACCGCCGATGTAGAACGATGGGAAACATCGAATATCACATATTCGTGGCCATTATCGATAGTTAGAACGATTGCGAGGGCTGGGAAGTGAATCCTTACCTACAGCCGATGTAGAATGATGGGAAACATCAAATATCACATATTCGCGGCAATTATCGATAGTTAGAACGATTGCGAGTGCTGGGAAGTGATTCCCTTAATTACCATCGATGCAGAACGCTTGGAAACATCGAATATCACGTATTCGTTCCAATTATCGATAGAAAGAACGATTGCGAGGGCTGGGAAGTGAATCCTTACCTACCGCCGATGTAGAACGATGGGAAACATCGAATATCACATATTCGTGGCCATTATCGATAGTTAGAACGATAGCGAGGGCTGGGAAGTGAATCCTTACCTACAGCCGATGTAGAATGATGGGAAACATCAAATATCACATATTCGCGGCAATTATCGATAGTTAGAACGATTGCGAGTGCTGGGAAGTGATTCCCTTAATTACCATCGATGCAGAACGCTTCGAAACATCGAATATCACGTATTCGTTCCAATTATCGATAGAAAGAACGATTGCGAGGGCTGGGAAGTGAATCCTTACCTACCGCCGATGTAGAACGATGGGAAACATCGAATATCACATATTCGTGGCCATTATCGATAGTTAGAACGATTGCGAGGGCTGGGAAGTGAATCCTTACCTACAGCCGATGTAGAATGATGGGAAACATCAAATATCACATATTCGCGGCTATTATCGATAGTTAGAACGATTGCGAGTGCTGGGAAGTGATTCCCTTAATTACCATCGATGCAGAACGCTTGGAAACATCGAATATCACGTATTCGTTCCAATTATCGATAGAAAGAACGATTGCGAGGGCTGGGAAGTGAATCCTTACCTACCGCCGATGTAGAACGATGGGAAACATCGAATATCACATATTCGTGGCCATTATCGATAGTTAGAACGATTGCGAGGGCTGGGAAGTGAATCCTTACCTACAGCCGATGTAGAATGATGGGAAACATCAAATATCACATATTCGTGGCAATTATCGATAGTTAGAACGATTGCCATGGCTGGGAAGTGAATCTTTACCTACCGCCGATGTAGAACAATGGGAAACATCGAATATCACATATTCGTGGCAATTATCGATAGTTAGAACGATTGCCATGGCTGGGAACTGAATCTTTACCTACCGCCGATGTAGAACGATGGGAAACATGGAATATCACATATTCGTGGCAATTATCGATAGTTAGAACGATTGCCATGGCTGGGAAGAGAATCTTTACCTACCGCCGATGTAGAACGATGGGAAACACCGAATATCACATATTCGTGGCAATTATCGATTGTTAGAACGATTGCGAGGGATGGGAAGTGAATCCTTACCTACCGCCGATGTAGAACGCTTCGAAACATCGTGTATCAGGTATTCGTGACAATTATCGATAGAAAGCACGATTGAAGGGGCAGGGAAGTGAATCCTTACTTACCGTCGATGCCGAACGCTTCGAAACATCGTGTATCTGGTATTTGTGTCAATTATCGATGGAAAGAACGATTGCGAGGGCTGGGAAGGGAATCCTTACGTACCGCCGATGTAGAACAATGGGAAACATCGAATATCACGAATTCGTGCCAATTATCGATAGAAAGAACGATTGCCATGGCTGGGAAGTGAATCTTTACCTACCGCCGATGTAGAACGATGGGAAACATCGAATATCACATATTCGTGGCAATTATCGATAGTTAGAACGATTGCGAGGGATGGGAAGTGAATCCTTACCTACCGCCGATGTAGAACGATGGGAAACATCGAATATCACATATTCGTGGCCATTATCGATAGTTAGAACGATTGCGAGGGCTGGGAAGTGAATCCTTACCTACAGCCGATGTAGAATGATGGGAAACATCAAATATCACATATTCGCGGCAATTATCGATAGTTAGAACGATTGCGAGTGCTGGGAAGTGATTCCCTTAATTACCATCGATGCAGAACGCTTGGAAACATCGAATATCACGTATTCGTTCCAATTATCGATAGAAAGAACGATTGCGAGGGCTGGGAAGTGAATCCTTACCTACCGCCGATGTAGAACGATGGGAAACATCGAATATCACATATTCGTGGCCATTATCGATAGTTAGAACGATTGCGAGGGCTGGGAAGTGAATCCTTACCTACAGCCGATGTAGAATGATGGGAAACATCAAATATCACATATTCGCGGCAATTATCGATAGTTAGAACGATTGCGAGTGCTGGGAAGTGATTCCCTTAATTACCATCGATGCAGAACGCTTGGAAACATCGAATATCACGTATTCGTTCCAATTATCGATAGAAAGAACGATTGCGAGGGCTGGGAAGTGAATCCTTACCTACCGCCGATGTAGAACGATGGGAAACATCGAATATCACATATTCGTGGCCATTATCGATAGTTAGAACGATTGCGAGGGCTGGGAAGTGAATCCTTACCTACAGCCGATGTAGAATGATGGGAAACATCAAATATCACATATTCGCGGCAATTATCGATAGTTAGAACGATTGCGAGTGCTGGGAAGTGATTCCCTTAATTACCATCGATGCAGAACGCTTGGAAACATCGAATATCACGTATTCGTTCCAATTATCGATAGAAAGAACGATTGCGAGGGCTGGGATGTGAATCCTTACCTACCGCCGATGTAGAACGATGGGAAACATCGAATATCACATATTCGTGGCCATTATCGATAGTTAGAACGATTGCGAGGGCTGGGAAGTGAATCCTTACCTACAGCCGATGTAGAATGATGGGAAACATCAAATATCACATATTCGCGGCAATTATCGATAGTTAGAACGATTGCGAGTGCTGGGAAGTGATTCCCTTAATTACCATCGATGCAGAACGCTTGGAAACATCGAATATCACGTATTCGTTCCAATTATCGATAGAAAGAACGATTGCGAGGGCTGGGAAGTGAATCCTTACCTACCGCCGATGTAGAACGATGGGAAACATCGAATATCACATATTCGTGGCCATTATCGATAGTTAGAACGATTGCGAGGGCTGGGAAGTGAATCCTTACCTACAGCCGATGTAGAATGATGGGAAACATCAAATATCACATATTCGTGGCAATTATCGATAGTTAGAACGATTGCCATGGCTGGGAAGTGAATCTTTACCTACCGCCGATGTAGAACAATGGGAAACATCGAATATCACATATTCGTGGCAATTATCGATAGTTAGAACGATTGCCATGGCTGGGAACTGAATCTTTACCTACCGCCGATGTAGAACGATGGGAAACATGGAATATCACATATTCGTGGCAATTATCGATAGTTAGAATGATTGCGAGGGATGGGAAGTGAATCCTTACCTACAGCCGATGTAGAACGCTTCGAAACATCGTATATCACATATTCGTGGCAATTATCGATAGTTAGAACGATTGCCATGGCTGGGAAGAGAATCTTTACCTACCGCCGATGTAGAACGATGGGAAACACCGAATATCACATATTCGTGGCAATTATCGATTGTTAGAACGATTGCGAGGGATGGGAAGTGAATCCTTACCTACCGCCGATGTAGAACGCTTCGAAACATCGTGTATCAGGTATTCGTGACAATTATCGATAGAAAGCACGATTGAAGGGGCAGGGAAGTGAATCCTTACTTACCGTCGATGCCGAACGCTTCGAAACATCGTGTATCTGGTATTTGTGTCAATTATCGATGGACAGAACGATTGCGAGGGCTGGGAAGGGAATCCTTAATTTCCATCGATGCAGAACGCTTGCAAACATCGAATATCACGTATTCGTTCCAATTATCGATAGAAAGAACGATTGCGAGGGTTGGGAAGTGAATCCTTACGTACCGCCGATGTAGAACAATGGGAAACATCGAATATCACGAATTCGTGCCAATTATCGATAGAAAGAACGATTGCCATGGCTGGGAAGTGAATCCTTACCTACAGACGATGTAGATCGATGGGAAACATCAAATATCACATATTCGTGGCAATTATCGATAGTTAGAACGATTTGCGAGTGCTGGGAAGTGATTCCCTTAATTACCATCGATGCAGAACGCTTGGAAACATCGAATATCACGTATTCGTTCCAATTATCGATAGAAAGAACGATTGCGAGGGCTGGGAAGTGAATCCTTACCTACCGCCGATGTAGAACAATGGGAAACATCGAATATCACATATTCGTGGCAATTATCGATAGTTAGAACGATTGCGAGGGATGGGAAGTGAATCCTTAATTTCCATCGATGCAGAACGCTTGGAAACATCGAATATCACGTATTCGTTCCAATTATCGATAGAAAGAACGATTGCGAGGGTTGGGAAGTGAATCCTTACCTACCGCCGATGTAGAACGCTTCGAAACATGGTCTATCAGGTATTCGTGCCAATTATCGATAGAAAGAACGATTGCCATGGCTGGGAAGTGAATCTTACCTACCGCCGATGTAGAACGCTTCGAAACATCGTGTATCTGGTATTTGTGTCAATTATCGATGGAAAGAACTATGCGAGGGCTGGGAAGGGAATCCTTACGTACCGCCGATGTAGAACAATGGGAAACATCGAATATCACGAATTCGTGCCAATTATCGATAGAAAGAACGATTGCCACGGCTGGAAGTGAATCTTTACCTACCGCCGATGTAGAACGATGGGAAACATCGAATATCACATATACGTGGCAATTATCGATAGTTAGAAACGATTGCTAGGGATGGGAAGTGAATCCTTAATTTCCATCGATGCAGAACGCTTGGAAACATCGAAATCACGTATTCGTTCCAATTATCGATAGAAAGAACGATTGCGAGGGTTGGGAAGTGAATCCTTACCTACCGCCGATGTAGAACGCTTCGAAACATCGTCTATCAGGTATTCCCTGCCAATTATCGATAGAAAGAACGATTGCCATGGCTGGGAAGTGAATCCTTACCTACAGACGATGTAGATCGATGGGAAACATCAAATATCACATATTCGTGGCAATTATCGATAGATAGAACGATTGCGAGTGCTGGGAAGTGATTCCCTTAATTACCATCGATGCAGAACGCTTGGAAACATCGAATATCACGTATTCGTTCCAATTATCGATAGAAAGAACGATTGCGAGGGCTGGGAAGTGAATCCTTACCTACCGCCGATGTAGAACAATGGGAAACATCGAATATCACATATTCGTGGCAATTATCGATAGTTAGAACTATTGCCATGGCTGGGAAGTGAATCTTTACCTACCGCCGATGTAGAACGATGGGAAACATGGAATATCACATATTCGTGGCAATTATCGATAGTTAGAACGATTGCGAGGGCTGGGAAGGGAATCCTTACCTACCGCCGATGTAGAACGATGGGAAACATCGAATATCACATATTCGTGGCCATTATCGATAGTTAGAACGATTGCGAGGGATGGGAAGTGAATCCTTAATTTCCATCGATGCAGAACGCTTGGAAACATCGAATATCACGTATTCGTTCCAATTATCGATAGAAAGAACGATTGCGAGGGTTTGGAAGTGAATCCTTACCTACCGCCGATGTAGAACGCTTCGAAACATCGAATATCACATATTCATGGCAATTATCGATAGTTAGAACTATTGCCATGGCTGGGAAGTGAATCTTTACCTACCGCCGATGTAGAACGATGGGAAACATCGAATATCACATATTCGTGGCAATTATCGATAGTTAGAACGATTGCGAGGGATGGGAAGTGAATCCTTACCTACCGCCGATGTAGAACGATGGGAAACATCGAATATCACATATTCGTGGCCATTATCGATAGTTAGAACGATTGCGAGTGCTGGGAAGTGAATCCTTACCTACAGCCGATGTAGAATGATGGGAAACATCAAATATCACATATTCGCGGCAATTATCGATAGTTAGAACGATTGCGAGTGCTGGGAAGTGATTCCCTTAATTACCATCGATGCAGAACGCTTGGAAACATCGAATATCACGTATTCGTTCCAATTATCGATAGAAAGAACGATTGCGAGGGCTGGGAAGTGAATCCTTACCTATAGCCGATGTAGAACGATGGGAAACATCGAATATCACATATTCGTGGCCATTATCGATAGTTAGAACGATTGCGAAGGCTGGGAAGTGAATCCTTACCTACAGCCGATGTAGAATGATGGGAAACATCAAATATCACATATTCGCGGCAATTATCGATAGTTAGAACGATTGCGAGTGCTGGGAAGTGAATCCTTACCTACCGCCGATGTAGAACGATGGGAAACATCGAATATCACATATTCGTGGCCATTATCGATAGTTAGAACGATTGCGAGGGCTGGGAAGTGAATCCTTACCTACAGCCGATGTAGAATGATGGGAAACATCAAATATCACATATTCGCGGCAATTATCGATAGTTAGAACGATTGCGAGTGCTGGGAAGTGATTCCCTTAATTACCATCGATGCAGAACGCTTGGAAACATCGAATATCACGTATTCGTTCCAATTATCGATAGAAAGAACGATTGCGAGGGCTGGGAAGTGAATCCTTACCTACCGCCGATGTAGAACGATGGGAAACATCGAATATCACATATTCGTGACAATTATCGATAGAAAGCACGATTGAAGGGGCAGGGAAGTGAATCCTTAATTACCGTCGATGCCGAACGCTTCGAAACATCGTGTATCTGGTATTTGTGTCAATAATCGATGGAAAGAACGATTGCGAGGGCTGGGAAGGGAATCCTTACGTACCGCCGATGTAGAACAATGGGAAACATCGAATATCACGAATTCGTGCCAATTATCGATAGAAAGAACGATTGCCATGGCTGGGAAGTGAATCTTTACCTACCGCCGATGCAGAACGCTTGGAAACATCGAATATCACGTATTCGTTCCAATTATCGATAGAAAGAACGATTGCGAGGGCTGGGAAGTGAATCCTTACCTACCGCCGATGTAGAACGATGCGAAACATCGAATATCACATATTCGTGGCCATTATCGATAGTTAGAACGATTGCGAGGGCTGGGAAGTGAATCCTTACCTACAGCCGATGTAGAATGATGGGAAACATCAAATATCACATATTCGTGGCAATTATCGATAGTTAGAACGATTGCCATGGCTGGGAAGTGAATCTTTACCTACCGCCGATGTAGAACAATGGGAAACATCGAATATCACATATTCGTGGCAATTATCGATAGTTAGAACGATTGCCATGGCTGGGAAGTGAATCCTTACCTACAGCCGATGTAGAATGATGGGAAACATCAAATATCACATATTCGCGGCAATTATCGATAGTTAGAACGATTGCGAGTGCTGGGAAGTGATTCCCTTAATTACCATCGATGCAGAACGCTTGGAAACATCGAATATCACGTATTCGTTCCAATTATCGATAGAAAGAACGATTGCGAGGGCTGGGAAGTGAATCCTTACCTACCGCCGATGTAGAACGATGGGAAACATCGAATATCACATATTCGTGGCCATTATCGATAGTTAGAACGATTGCGAGGGCTGGGAAGTGAATCCTTACCTACAGCCGATGTAGAATGATGGGAAACATCAAATATCACATATTCGCGGCAATTATCGATAGTTAGAACGATTGCGAGTGCTGGGAAGTGATTCCCTTAATTACCATCGATGCAGAACGCTTGGAAACATCGAATATCACGTATTCGTTCCAATTATCGATAGAAAGAACGATTGCGAGGGCTGGGAAGTGAATCCTTACCTACCGCCGATGTAGAACGATGGGAAACATCGAATATCACATATTCGTGGCCATTATCGATAGTTAGAACGATTGCGAGGGCTGGGAAGTGAATCCTTACCTACAGCCGATGTAGAATGATGGGAAACATCAAATATCACATATTCGTGGCAATTATCGATAGTTAGAACGATTGCCATGGCTGGGAAGTGAATCTTTACCAACCGCCGATGTAGAACAATGGGAAACATCGAATATCACATATTCGTGGCAATTATCGATAGTTAGAACGATTGCCATGGCTGGGAACTGAATCTTTACCTACCGCCGATGTAGAACGATGGGAAACATGGAATATCACATATTCGTGGCAATTATCGATAGTTAGAATGATTGCGAGGGATGGGAAGTGAATCCTTACCTACAGCCGATGTAGAACGCTTCGAAACATCGTATATCACATATTCGTGGCAATTATCGATAGTTAGAACGATTGCCATGGCTGGGAAGAGAATCTTTACCTACCGCCGATGTAGAACGATGGGAAACACCGAATATCACATATTCGTGGCAATTATCGATAGTTAGAACGATTGCGAGGGCTGGGAAGTGAATCCTTACCTACCGCCGATGTAGAACGCTTCGAAACATCGTGTATCAGGTATTCGTGACAATTATCGATAGAAAGCACGATTGAAGGGGCAGGGAAGTGAATCCTTACTTACCGTCGATGCCGAACGCTTCGAAACATCGTGTATCTGGTATTTGTGTCAATTATCGATGGAAAGAACGATTGCGAGGGCTGGGAAGGGAATCCTTAATTTCCATCGATGCAGAACGCTTGGAAACATCGAATATCACGTATTCGTTCCAATTATCGATAGAAAGAACGATTGCGAGGGCTGGGAAGTGAATCCTTACGTACCGCCGATGTAGAACAATGGGAAACATCGAATATCACGAATTCGTGCCAATTATCGATAGAAAGAACGATTGCCATGGCTGGGAAGTGAATCCTTACCTACAGACGATGTAGAACAATGGGAAACATCGAATATCACATATTCGTGGCAATTATCGATAGTTAGAACGATTGCGAGGGATGGGAAGTGAATCCTTAATTTCCATCGATGCAGAACGCTTGGAAACATCGAATATCACATATTCGTGGCAATTATCGATAGTTAGAACGATTGCGAGGGATGGGAAGTGAATCCTTAATTTCCATCGATGCAGAACGCTTGGAAACATCGAATATCACGTATTCGTTCCAATTATCGATAGAAAGAACGATTGCGAGGGTTGGGAAGTGAATCTTTACCTACCGCCGATGTAGAACGCTTCGAAACATCGTGTATCAGGTATTCGTGACAATTATCGATAGAAAGCACGATTGAAGGGGGCAGGGAAGTGAATCCTTAATTACCGTCGATGCCGAACGCTTCGAAACATCGTGTATCTGGTATTTGTGTCAATTATCGATGGAAAGAACGATTGCGAGGGCTGGGAAGGGAATCCTTACGTACCGCCGATGTAGAACAATGGGAAACATCGAATATCACGAATTCGTGCCAATTATCGATAGAAAGAACGATTGCCATGGCTGGGAAGTGAATCTTTACCTACCGCCGATGTAGAACGATGGGAAACATCGAATATCACATATTCGTGGCAATTATCGATAGTTAGAACGATTGCGAGGGATGGGAAGTGAATCCTTACCTACCGCCGATGTAGAACGATGGGAAACATCGAATATCACATATTCGTGGCAATTATCGATAGTTAGAACGATTGCCATGGCTGGGAAGTGAATCCTTACCTACAGCCGATGTAGAATGATGGGAAACATCAAATATCACATATTCGCGGCAATTATCGATAGTTAGAACGATTGCGAGTGCTGGGAAGTGATTCCCTTAATTACCATCGATGCAGAACGCTTGGAAACATCGAATATCACGTATTCGTTCCAATTATCGATAGAAAGAACGATTGCGAGGGCTGGGAAGTGAATCCTTACCTACCGCCGATGTAGAACGATGGGAAACATCGAATATCACATATTCGTGGCCATTATCGATAGTTAGAACGATTGCGAGGGCTGGGAAGTGAATCCTTACCTACAGCCGATGTAGAATGATGGGAAACATCAAATATCACATATTCGTGGCAATTATCGATAGTTAGAACGATTGCCATGGCTGGGAAGTGAATCTTTACCAACCGCCGATGTAGAACAATGGGAAACATCGAATATCACATATTCGTGGCAATTATCGATAGTTAGAACGATTGCCATGGCTGGGAACTGAATCTTTACCTACCGCCGATGTAGAACGATGGGAAACATGGAATATCACATATTCGTGGCAATTATCGATAGTTAGAATGATTGCGAGGGATGGGAAGTGAATCCTTACCTACAGCCGATGTAGAACGCTTCGAAACATCGTATATCACATATTCGTGGCAATTATCGATAGTTAGAACGATTGCCATGGCTGGGAAGAGAATCTTTACCTACCGCCGATGTAGAACGATGGGAAACACCGAATATCACATATTCGTGGCAATTATCGATTGTTAGAACGATTGCGAGGGATGGGAAGTGAATCCTTACCTACCGCCGATGTAGAACGCTTCGAAACATCGTGTATCAGGTATTCGTGACAATTATCGATAGAAAGCACGATTGAAGGGGCAGGGAAGTGAATCCTTACTTACCGTCGATGCCGAACGCTTCGAAACATCGTGTATCTGGTATTTGTGTCAATTATCGATGGACAGAACGATTGCGAGGGCTGGGAAGGGAATCCTTAATTTCCATCGATGCAGAACGCTTGGAAACATCGAATATCACGTATTCGTTCCAATTATCGATAGAAAGAACGATTGCGAGGGTTGGGAAGTGAATCCTTACGTACCGCCGATGTAGAACAATGGGAAACATCGAATATCACGAATTCGTGCCAATTATCGATAGAAAGAACGATTGCCATGGCTGGGAAGTGAATCCTTACCTACAGACGATGTAGAACAATGGGAAACATCGAATATCACATATTCGTGGCAATTATCGATAGTTAGAACGATTGCGAGGGATGGGAAGTGAATCCTTAATTTCCATCGATGCAGAACGCTTGGAAACATCGAATATCACATATTCGTGGCAATTATCGATAGTTAGAACGATTGCGAGGGATGGGAAGTGAATCCTTAATTTCCATCGATGCAGAACGCTTGGAAACATCGAATATCACGTATTCGTTCCAATTATCGATAGAAAGAACGATTGCGAGGGCTGGGAAGTGAATCTTTACCTACCGCCGATGTAGAACGCTTCGAAACATCGTGTATCAGGTATTCGTGACAATTATCGATAGAAAGCACGATTGAAGGGGCAGGGAAGTGAATCCTTAATTACCGTCGATGCCGAACGCTTCGAAACATCGTGTATCTGGTATTTGTGTCAATTATCGATGGAAAGAACGATTGCGAGGGCTGGGAAGGGAATCCTTACGTACCGCCGATGTAGAACAATGGGAAACATCGAATATCACGAATTCGTGCCAATTATCGATAGAAAGAACGATTGCCATGGCTGGGAAGTGAATCTTTACCTACCGCCGATGTAGAACGATGGGAAACATCGAATATCACATATTCGTGGCAATTATCGATAGTTAGAACGATTGCGAGGGATGGGAAGTGAATCCTTACCTACCGCCGATGTAGAACGATGGGAAACATCGAATATCACATATTCGTGGCCATTATCGATAGTTAGAACGATTGCGAGGGCTGGGAAGTGAATCCTTACCTACAGCCGATGTAGAATGATGGGAAACATCAAATATCACATATTCGCGGCAATTATCGATAGTTAGAACGATTGCGAGTGCTGGGAAGTGATTCCCTTAATTACCATCGATGCAGAACGCTTGGAAACATCGAATATCACGTATTCGTTCCAATTATCGATAGAAAGAACGATTGCGAGGGCTGGGAAGTGAATCCTTACCTACCGCCGATGTAGAACGATGGGAAACATCGAATATCACATATTCGTGGCCATTATCGATAGTTAGAACGATTGCGAGGGCTGGGAAGTGAATCCTTACCTACAGCCGATGTAGAATGATGGGAAACATCAAATATCACATATTCGTGGCAATTATCGATAGTTAGAACGATTGCCATGGCTGGGAAGTGAATCTTTACCTACCGCCGATGTAGAACAATGGGAAACATCGAATATCACATATTCGTGGCAATTATCGATAGTTAGAACGATTGCCATGGCTGGGAACTGAATCTTTACCTACCGCCGATGTAGAACGATGGGAAACATGGAATATCACATATTCGTGGCAATTATCGATAGTTAGAATGATTGCGAGGGATGGGAAGTGAATCCTTACCTACAGCCGATGTAGAACGCTTCGAAACATCGTATATCACATATTCGTGGCAATTATCGATAGTTAGAACGATTGCCATGGCTGGGAAGAGAATCTTTACCTACCGCCGATGTAGAACGATGGGAAACACCGAATATCACATATTCGTGGCAATTATCGATTGTTAGAACGATTGCGAGGGATGGGAAGTGAATCCTTACCTACCGCCGATGTAGAACGCTTCGAAACATCGTGTATCAGGTATTCGTGACAATTATCGATAGAAAGCACGATTGAACGGGCAGGGAAGTGAATCCTTACTTACCGTCGATGCCGAACGCTTCGAAACATCGTGTATCTGGTATTTGTGTCAATTATCGATGGACAGAACGATTGCGAGGGCTGGGAAGGGAATCCTTAATTTCCATCGATGCAGAACGCTTGGAAACATCGAATATCACGTATTCGTTCCAATTATCGATAGAAAGAACGATTGCGAGGGTTGGGAAGTGAATCCTTACGTACCGCCGATGTAGAACAATGGGAAACATCGAATATCACGAATTCGTGCCAATTATCGATAGAAAGAACGATTGCCATGGCTGGGAAGTGAATCCTTACCTACAGACGATGTAGAACAATGGGAAACATCGAATATCACATATTCGTGGCAATTATCGATAGTTAGAACGATTGCGAGGGATGGGAAGTGAATCCTTAATTTCCATCGATGCAGAACGCTTGGAAACATCGAATATCACATATTCGTGGCAATTATCGATAGTTAGAACGATTGCGAGGGATGGGAAGTGAATCCTTAATTTCCATCGATGCAGAACGCTTGGAAACATCGAATATCACGTATTCGTTCCAATTATCGATAGAAAGAACGATTGCGAGGGTTGGGAAGTGAATCTTTACCTACCGCCGATGTAGAACGCTTCGAAACATCGTGTATCAGGTATTCGTGACAATTATCGATAGAAAGCACGATTGAAGGGGCAGGGAAGTGAATCCTTAATTACCGTCGATGCCGAACGCTTCGAAACATCGTGTATCTGGTATTTGTGTCAATTATCGATGGAAAGAACGATTGCGAGGGCTGGGAAGGGAATCCTTACGTACCGCCGATGTAGAACAATGGGAAACATCGAATATCACGAATTCGTGCCAATTATCGATAGAAAGAACGATTGCCATGGCTGGGAAGTGAATCTTTACCTACCGCCGATGTAGAACGATGGGAAACATCGAATATCACATATTCGTGGCAATTATCGATAGTTAGAACGATTGCGAGGGATGGGAAGTGAATCCTTACCTACCGCCGATGTAGAACGATGGGAAACATCGAATATCACATATTCGTGGCCATTATCGATAGTTAGAACGATTGCGAGGGCTGGGAAGTGAATCCTTACCTACAGCCGATGTAGAATGATGGGAAACATCAAATATCACATATTCGCGGCAATTATCGATAGTTAGAACGATTGCGAGTGCTGGGAAGTGATTCCCTTAATTACCATCGATGCAGAACGCTTGGAAACATCGAATATCACGTATTCGTTCCAATTATCGATAGAAAGAACGATTGCGAGGGCTGGGAAGTGAATCCTTACCTACCGCCGATGTAGAACGATGGGAAACATCGAATATCACATATTCGTGGCCATTATCGATAGTTAGAACGATTGCGAGGGCTGGGAAGTGAATCCTTACCTACAGCCGATGTAGAATGATGGGAAACATCAAATATCACATATTCGCGGCAATTATCGATAGTTAGAACGATTGCGAGTGCTGGGAAGTGATTCCCTTAATTACCATCGATGCAGAACGCTTGGAAACATCGAATATCACGTATTCGTTCCAATTATCGATAGAAAGAACGATTGCGAGGGCTGGGAAATGAATCCTTACCTACCGCCGATGTAGAACGATGGGAAACATCGAATATCACATATTCGTGGCCATTATCGATAGTTAGAACGATTGCGAGGGCTGGGAAGTGAATCCTTACCTACAGCCGATGTAGAATGATGGGAAACATCAAATATCACATATTCGCGGCAATTATCGATAGTTAGAACGATTGCGAGTGCTGGGAAGTGATTCCCTTAATTACCATCGATGCAGAACGCTTGGAAACATCGAATATCACGTATTCGTTCCAATTATCGATAGAAAGAACGATTGCGAGGGCTGGGAAGTGAATCCTTACCTACCGCCGATGTAGAACGATGGGAAACATCGAATATCACATATTCGTGGCCATTATCGATAGTTAGAACGATTGCGAGGGCTGGGAAGTGAATCCTTACCTACAGCCGATGTAGAATGATGGGAAACATCAAATATCACATATTCGTGGCAATTATCGATAGTTAGAACGATTGCCATGGCTGGGAAGTGAATCTTTACCTACCGCCGATGTAGAACAATGGGAAACATCGAATATCACATATTCGTGGCAATTATCGATAGTTAGAACGATTGCCATGGCTGGGAACTGAATCTTTACCTACCGCCGATGTAGAACGATGGGAAACATGGAATATCACATATTCGTGGCAATTATCGATAGTTAGAATGATTGCGAGGGATGGGAAGTGAATCCTTACCTACAGCCGATGTAGAACGCTTCGAAACATCGTATATCACATATTCGTGGCAATTATCGATAGTTAGAACGATTGCCATGGCTGGGAAGAGAATCTTTACCTACCGCCGATGTAGAACGATGGGAAACACCGAATATCACATATTCGTGGCAATTATCGATTGTTAGAACGATTGCGAGGGATGGGAAGTGAATCCTTACCTACCGCCGATGTAGAACGCTTCGAAACATCGTGTATCAGGTATTCGTGACAATTATCGATAGAAAGCACGATTGAAGGGGCAGGGAAGTGAATCCTTACTTACCGTCGATGCCGAACGCTTCGAAACATCGTGTATCTGGTATTTGTGTCAATTATCGATGGACAGAACGATTGCGAGGGCTGGGAAGGGAATCCTTAATTTCCATCGATGCAGAACGCTTGGAAACATCGAATATCACGTATTCGTTCCAATTATCGATAGAAAGAACGATTGCGAGGGTTGGGAAGTGAATCCTTACGTACCGCCGATGTAGAACAATGGGAAACATCGAATATCACGAATTCGTGCCAATTATCGATAGAAAGAACGATTGCCATGGCTGGGAAGTGAATCCTTACCTACAGACGATGTAGATCGATGGGAAACATCAAATATCACATATTCGTGGCAATTATCGATAGTTAGAACGATTGCGAGTGCTGGGAAGTGATTCCCTTAATTACCATCGATGCAGAACGCTTGGAAACATCGAATATCACGTATTCGTTCCAATTATCGATAGAAAGAACGATTGCGAGGGCTGGGAAGTGAATCCTTACCTACCGCCGATGTAGAACAATGGGAAACATCGAATATCACATATTCGTGGCAATTATCGATAGTTAGAACGATTGCGAGGGATGGGAAGTGAATCCTTAATTTCCATCGATGCAGAACGCTTGGAAACATCGAATATCACGTATTCGTTCCAATTATCGATAGAAAGAACGATTGCGAGGGTTGGGAAGTGAATCCTTACCTACCGCCGATGTAGAACGCTTCGAAACATGGTCTATCAGGTATTCGTGCCAATTATCGATAGAAAGAACGATTGCCATGGCTGGGAAGTGAATCTTTACCTACCGCCGATGTAGAACGCTTCGAAACATCGTGTATCTGGTATTTGTGTCAATTATCGATGGAAAGAACTATTGCGAGGGCTGGGAAGGGAATCCTTACGTACCGCCGATGTAGAACAATGGGAAACATCGAATATCACATATTCGTGGCAATTATCGATAGTTAGAACGATTGCTAGGGATGGGAAGTGAATCCTTAATTTCCATCGATGCAGAACGCTTGGAAACATCGAATATCACGTATTCGTTCCAATTATCGATAGAAAGAACGATTGCGAGGGTTGGGAAGTGAATCCTTACCTACCGCCGATGTAGAACGCTTCGAAACATCGAATATCACATATTCGTGGCAATTATCGATAGTTAGAACTATTGCCATGGCTGGGAAGTGAATCTTTACCTACCGCCGATGTAGAACGATGGGAAACATCGAATATCACATATTCGTGGCAATTATCGATAGTTAGAACGATTGCGAGGGCTGGGAAGGGAATCCTTACCTACCGCCGATGTAGAACGATGGGAAACATCGAATATCACATATTCGTTGTCATTATCGATAGAAAGAACGATTGCCATGGCTGGGATGTGAATCTTTACCTACCGCCGATGTAGAACGATGGGAAACATCGAATATCACATATTCGTGGCAATTATCGATAGTTAGAACGATTGCGAGGGATGGGAAGTGAATCCTTAATTTCCATCGATGCAGAACGCTTGGAAACATCGAATATCACGTATTCGTTCCAATTATCGATAGAGAGAACGATTGCGAGGGTTTGGAAGTGAATCCTTACCTACCGCCGATGTAGAACGCTTCGAAACATCGAATATCACATATTCATGGCAATTATCGATAGTTAGAACTATTGCCATGGCTGGGAAGTGAATCTTTACCTACCGCCGATGTAGAACGATGGGAAACATCGAATATCACATATTCGTGCCAATTATCGATAGAAAGAACGATTGCCATGGCTGGGAAGTGAATCCTTACCTACAGCCGATGTGGAACGATGGGAAACATCAAATATCACATATTCGTGGCAATTATCGATAGTTAGAACGATTGCGAGTGCTGGGAAGTGATTCCCTTAATTACCATCGATGCAGAACGCTTGGAAACATCGAATATCACGTATTCGTTCCAATTATCGATAGAAAGAATGATTGCGAGGGCTGGGAAGTGAATCCTTACCTACCGCCGATGTAGAACAATGGGAAACATCGAATATCACGAATTCGTGCCAATTATCGATAGAAAGAACGATTGCCATGGCTGGGAAGTGAATCCTTACCTACCGCCGATGTAGAACGCTTCGAAACATCGAATATAACATATTCATGGCAATTATCGATAGTTAGAACTATTGCCATGGCTGGGAAGTGAATCTTTACCTACCGCCGATGTAGAACGATGGGAAACATCGAATATCACATATTCGTGCCAATTATCGATAGAAAGAACGATTGCCATGGCTGGGAAGTGAATCCATACCTACAGCCGATGTGGAACGATGGGAAACATCAAATATCACATATTCGTGGCAATTATCGATAGTTAGAACGATTGCGAGTGCTGGGAAGTGATTCCCTTAATTACCATCGATGCAGAACGCTTGGAAACATCGAATATCACGTATTCGTTCCAATTATCGATAGTTAGAATGATTGCGAGGGATGGGAAGTGAATCCTTACCTACAGCCGATGTAGAACGCTTCGAAACATCGTATATCAGGTATTCGTGCCAATTATCGATAGAACGAACGATTGCCATGGCTGGGAAGTGAATCTTTACCTACCGCCGATGTAGAACGATGGGAAACATCGAATATCACATATTCGTGGCAATTATCGATAGTTAGAACGATTGCGAGGGATGGGAAGTGAATCCTTACCTACCGCCGATGTAGAACGCTTCGAAACATCGTGTATCAGGTATTCGTGACAATTATCGATAGAAAGCACGATTGAAGGGGCAGGGAAGGGAATCCTTACGTACCGCCGATGTAGAACAATGGGAAACATCGAATATCACGAATTCGTGCCAATTATCGATAGAAAGAACGATTGCCATGGCTGGGAAGTGAATCTTTACCTACCGCCGATGTAGAACGATGGGAAACATCGAATATCACATATTCGTGGCAATTATCGATAGTTAGAACGATTGCGAGGGATGGGAAGTGAATCCTTAATTTCCATCGATGCAGAACGCTTGGAAACATCGAATATCACGTATTCGTTCCAATTATCGATAGAAAGAACGATTGCGAGGGTTGGGAAGTGAATCCTTACCTACCGCCGATGTAGAACGCTTCGAAACATCGTCTATCAGGTATTCGTGCCAATTATCGATAGAAAGAACGATTGAAGGGGCAGGGAAGTGAATCCTTACTTACCGTCGATGCCGAACGCTTCGAAACATCGTGTATCTGGTATTTGTGTCAATTATCGATGGAAAGAACGATTGCCATGGCTGGGAAGAGAATCTTTACCTACCGCCGATGTAGAACGCTTCGAAACATCGTGTATCAGGTATTCGTGACAATTATCGATAGAAAGCACGATTGAAGGGGCAGGGAAGTGAATCCTTACTTACCGTCGATGCCGAACGCTTCGAAACATCGTGTATCTGGTATTTGTGTCAATTATCGATGGAAAGAACGATTGCGAGGGCTGGGAAGGGAATCCTTACGTACCGCCGATGTAGAACAATGGGAAACATCGAATATCACGAATTCGTGCCAATTATCGATAGTTAGAACGATTGCGAGGGATGGGAAGTGAATCCTTACCTACCGCCGATGTAGAACGATGGGAAACATCGAATATCACATATTCGTGGCCATTATCGATAGTTAGAACGATTGCGAGGGCTGGGAAGTGAATCCTTACCTACAGCCGATGTAGAATGATGGGAAACATCAAATATCACATATTCGCGGCATTTATCGATAGTTAGAACGATTGCGAGTGCTGGGAAGTGATTCCCTTAATTACCATCGATGCAGAACGCTTGGAAACATCGAATATCACGTATTCGTTCCAATTATCGATAGAAAGAACGATTGCGAGGGCTGGGAAGTGAATCCTTACCTACCGCCGATGTAGAACGATGGGAAACATCGAATATCACATATTCGTGGCAATTATCGATAGTTAGAACGATTGCGAGGGCTGGGAAGTGAATCCTTACCTACCGCCGATGTAGAACGCTTCGAAACATCGTCTATCAGGTATTCGTGGCAATTATCGATAGAAAGAACGATTGCCATGGCTGGGAACTGAATCTTTACCTACCGCCGATGTAGAACGATGGGAAACATGGAATATCACATATTCGTGGCAATTATCGATAGTTAGAATGATTGCGAGGGATGGGAAGTGAATCCTTACCTACAGCCGATGTAGAACGCTTCGAAACATCGTATATCACATATTCGTGGCAATTATCGATAGTTAGAACGATTGCCATGGCTGGGAAGAGAATCTTTACCTACAGCCGATGTAGAACGATGGGAAACACCGAATATCACATATTCGTGGCAATTATCGATTGTTAGAACGATTGCGAGGGATGGGAAGTGAATCTTTACCTACCGCCGATGTAGAACGATGGGAAACATGGAATATCACATATTCGTGGCAATTATCGATAGTTAGAATGATTGCGAGGGATGGGAAGTGAATCCTTACCTACAGCCGATGTAGAACGCTTCGAAACATCGTATATCACATATTCGTGGCAATTATCGATAGTTAGAACGATTGCCATGGCTGGGAAGAGAATCTTTACCTACCGCCGATGTAGAACGATGGGAAACACCGAATATCACATATTCGTGGCAATTATCGATTGTTAGAACGATTGCGAGGGATGGGAAGTGAATCCTTACCTACCGCCGATGTAGAACGCTTCGAAACATCGTGTATCAGGTATTCGTGACAATTATCGATAGAAAGCACGATTGAAGGGGCAGGGAAGTGAATCCTTACTTACCGTCGATGCCGAACGCTTCGAAACATCGTGTATCTGGTATTTGTGTCAATTATCGATGGACAGAACGATTGCGAGGGCTGGGAAGGGAATCCTTAATTTCCATCGATGCAGAACGCTTGGAAACATCGAATATCACGTATTCGTTCCAATTATCGATAGAAAGAACGATTGCGAGGGTTGGGAAGTGAATCCTTACGTACCGCCGATGTAGAACAATGGGAAACATCGAATATCACGAATTCGTGCCAATTATCGATAGAAAGAACGATTGCCATGGCTGGGAAGTGAATCCTTACCTACAGACGATGTAGATCGATGGGAAACATCAAATATCACATATTCGTGGCAATTATCGATAGTTAGAACGATTGCGAGTGCTGGGAAGTGATTCCCTTAATTACCATCGATGCAGAACGCTTGGAAACATCGAATATCACGTATTCGTTCCAATTATCGATAGAAAGAACGATTGCGAGGGTTGGGAAGTGAATCCTTACGTACCGCCGCTGTAGAACAATGGGAAACATCGAATATCACGAATTCGTGCCAATTATCGATAGAAAGAACGATTGCCATGGCTGGGAAGTGAATCCTTACCTACAGACGATGTAGATCGATGGGAAACATCGAATATCACATATTCGTGGCAATTATCGATAGTTAGAACGATTGCGAGGGATGGGAAGTGAATCCTTAATTTCCATCGATGCAGAACGCTTGGAAACATCGAATATCACGTATTCGTTCCAATTATCGATAGAAAGAACGATTGCGAGGGTTGGGAAGTGAATCCTTACCTACCGCCGATGTAGAACGCTTCGAAACATCGTCTATCAGGTATTCGTGCCAATTATCGATAGAAAGAACGATTGAAGGGGCAGGGAAGTGAATCCTTACTTACCGTCGATGCCGAACGCTTCGAAACATCGTGTATCTGGTATTTGTGTCAATTATCGATGGAAAGAACGATTGCCATGGCTGGGAAGAGAATCTTTACCTACCGCCGATGTAGAACGCTTCGAAACATCGTGTATCAGGTATTCGTGACAATTATCGATAGAAAGCACGATTGAAGGGGCAGGGAAGTGAATCCTTACTTACCGTCGATGCCGAACGCTTCGAAACATCGTGTATCTGGTATTTGTGTCAATTATCGATGGAAAGAACGATTGCGAGGGCTGGGAAGGGAATCCTTACGTACCGCCGATGTAGAACAATGGGAAACATCGAATATCACGAATTCGTGCCAATTATCGATAGTTAGAACGATTGCGAGGGATGGGAAGTGAATCCTTACCTACCGCCGATGTAGAACGATGGGAAACATCGAATATCACATATTCGTGGCCATTATCGATAGTTAGAACGATTGCGAGGGCTGGGAAGTGAATCCTTACCTACAGCCGATGTAGAATGATGGGAAACATCAAATATCACATATTCGCGGCATCTATCGATAGTTAGAACGATTGCGAGTGCTGGGAAGTGATTCCCTTAATTACCATCGATGCAGAACGCTTGGAAACATCGAATATCACGTATTCGTTCCAATTATCGATAGAAAGAACGATTGCGAGGGCTGGGAAGTGAATCCTTACCTACCGCCGATGTAGAACGATGGGAAACATCGAATATCACATATTCGTGGCAATTATCGATAGTTAGAACGATTGCGAGGGCTGGGAAGTGAATCCTTACCTACCGCCGATGTAGAACGCTTCGAAACATCGTCTATCAGGTATTCGTGGCAATTATCGATAGAAAGAACGATTGCCATGGCTGGGAACTGAATCTTTACCTACCGCCGATGTAGAACGATGGGAAACATGGAATATCACATATTCGTGGCAATTATCGATAGTTAGAATGATTGCGAGGGATGGGAAGTGAATCCTTACCTACAGCCGATGTAGAACGCTTCGAAACATCGTATATCACATATTCGTGGCAATTATCGATAGTTAGAACGATTGCCATGGCTGGGAAGTGAATCTTTACCTACCGCCGATGTAGAACAATGGGAAACATCGAATATCACATATTCGTGGCAATTATCGATAGTTAGAACGATTGCCATGGCTGGGAACTGAATCTTTACCTACCGCCGATGTAGAACGATGGGAAACATGGAATATCACATATTCGTGGCAATTATCGATAGTTAGAATGATTGCGAGGGATGGGAAGTGAATCCTTACCTACAGCCGATGTAGAACGCTTCGAAACATCGTATATCACATATTCGTGGCAATTATCGATAGTTAGAACGATTGCCATGGCTGGGAAGAGAATCTTTACCTACCGCCGATGTAGAACGATGGGAAACACCGAATATCACATATTCGTGGCAATTATCGATTGTTAGAACGATTGCGAGGGATGGGAAGTGAATCCTTACCTACCGCCGATGTAGAACGCTTCGAAACATCGTGTATCAAGTATTCGTGACAATTATCGATAGAAAGCACGATTGAAGGGGCAGGGAAGTGAATCCTTACTTACCGTCGATGCCGAACGCTTCGAAACATCGTGTATCTGGTATTTGTGTCAATTATCGATGGACAGAACGATTGCGAGGGCTGGGAAGGGAATCCTTAATTTCCATCGATGCAGAACGCTTGGAAACATCGAATATCACGTATTCGTTCCAATTATCGATAGAAAGAACGATTGCGAGGGTTGGGAAGTGAATCCTTACGTACCGCCGATGTAGAACAATGGGAAACATCGAATATCACGAATTCGTGCCAATTATCGATAGAAAGAACGATTGCCATGGCTGGGAAGTGAATCCTTACCTACAGACGATGTAGATCGATGGGAAACATCAAATATCACATATTCGTGGCAATTATCGATAGTTAGAACGATTGCGAGTGCTGGGAAGTGATTCCCTTAATTACCATCGATGCAGAACGCTTGGAAACATCGAATATCACGTATTCGTTCCAATTATCGATAGAAAGAACGATTGCGAGGGCTGGGAAGTGAATCCTTACCTACCGCCGATGTAGAACAATGGGAAACATCGAATATCACATATTCGTGGCAATTATCGATAGTTAGAACGATTGCGAGGGATGGGAAGTGAATCCTTAATTTCCATCGATGCAGAACGCTTGGAAACATCGAATATCACGTATTCGTTCCAATTATCGATAGAAAGAACGATTGCGAGGGTTGGGAAGTGAATCCTTACCTACCGCCGATGTAGAACGCTTCGAAACATGGTCTATCAGGTATTCGTGCCAATTATCGATAGAAAGAACGATTGCCATGGCTGGGAAGTGAATCTTTACCTACCGCCGATGTAGAACGCTTCGAAACATCGTGTATCTGGTATTTGTGTCAATTATCGATGGAAAGAACTATTGCGAGGGCTGGGAAGGGAATCCTTACGTACCGCCGATGTAGAACAATGGGAAACATCGAATATCACATATTCGTGGCAATTATCGATAGTTAGAACGATTGCTAGGGATGGGAAGTGAATCCTTAATTTCCATCGATGCAGAACGCTTGGAAACATCGAATATCACGTATTCGTTCCAATTATCGATAGAAAGAACGATTGCGAGGGTTGGGAAGTGAATCCTTACCTACCGCCGATGTAGAACGCTTCGAAACATCGTCTATCAGGTATTCCCTGCCAATTATCGATAGAAAGAACGATTGCCATGGCTGGGAAGTGAATCCTTACCTACAGACGATGTAGAACGATGGGAAACATCAAATATCACATATTCGTGGCAATTATCGATAGATAGAACGATTGCGAGTGCTGGGAAGTGATTCCCTTAATTACCATCGATGCAGAACGCTTGGAAACATCGAATATCACGTATTCGTTCCAATTATCGATAGAAAGAACGATTGCGAGGGCTGGGAAGTGAATCCTTACCTACCGCCGATGTAGAACAATGGGAAACATCGAATATCACATATTCGTGGCAATTATCGATAGTTAGAACTATTGCCATGGCTGGGAAGTGAATCTTTACCTACCGCCGATGTAGAACGATGGGAAACATCGAATATCACATATTCGTGGCAATTATCGATAGTTAGAACGATTGCGAGGGCTGGGAAGGGAATCCTTACCTACCGCCGATGTAGAACGATGGGAAACATCGAATATCACATATTCGTGGCCATTATCGATAGAAAGAACGATTGCCATGGCTGGGATGTGAATCTTTACCTACCGCCGATGTAGAACGATGGGAAACATCGAATATCACATATTCGTGGCAATTATCGATAGTTAGAACGATTGCGAGGGATGGGAAGTGAATCCTTAATTTCCATCGATGCAGAACGCTTGGAAACATCGAATATCACGTATTCGTTCCAATTATCGATAGAGAGAACGATTGCGAGGGTTTGGAAGTGAATCCTTACCTACCGCCGATGTAGAACGCTTCGAAACATCGAATATCACATATTCATGGCAATTATCGATAGTTAGAACTATTGCCATGGCTGGGAAGTGAATCTTTACCTACCGCCGATGTAGAACGATGGGAAACATCGAATATCACATATTCGTGCCAATTATCGATAGAAAGAACGATTGCCATGGCTGGGAAGTGAATCCTTACCTACAGCCGATGTGGAACGATGGGAAACATCAAATATCACATATTCGTGGCAATTATCGATAGTTAGAACGATTGCGAGTGCTGGGAAGTGATTCCCTTAATTACCATCGATGCAGAACGCTTGGAAACATCGAATATCACGTATTCGTTCCAATTATCGATAGAAAGAATGATTGCGAGGGCTGGGAAGTGAATCCTTACCTACCGCCGATGTAGAACAATGGGAAACATCGAATATCACGAATTCGTGCCAATTATCGATAGAAAGAACGATTGCCATGGCTGGGAAGTGAATCCTTACCTACAGACGATGTAGATCGATGGGAAACATCGAATATCACATATTCGTGGCAATTATCGATAGTTAGAACGATTGCGAGGGATGGGAAGTGAATCCTTAATTTCCATCGATGCAGAACGCTTGGAAACATCGAATATCACGTATTCGTTCCAATTATCGATAGAAAGAACGATTGCGAGGGTTGGGAAGTGAATCCTTACCTACCGCCGATGTAGAACGCTTCGAAACATCGTCTATCAGGTATTCGTGCCAATTATCGATAGAAAGAACGATTGAAGGGGCAGGGAAGTGAATCCTTACTTACCGTCGATGCCGAACGCTTCGAAACATCGTGTATCTGGTATTTGTGTCAATTATCGATGGAAAGAACGATTGCCATGGCTGGGAAGAGAATCTTTACCTACCGCCGATGTAGAACGCTTCGAAACATCGTGTATCAGGTATTCGTGACAATTATCGATAGAAAGCACGATTGAAGGGGCAGGGAAGTGAATCCTTACTTACCGTCGATGCCGAACGCTTCGAAACATCGTGTATCTGGTATTTGTGTCAATTATCGATGGAAAGAACGATTGCGAGGGCTGGGAAGGGAATCCTTACGTACCGCCGATGTAGAACAATGGGAAACATCGAATATCACGAATTCGTGCCAATTATCGATAGTTAGAACGATTGCGAGGGATGGGAAGTGAATCCTTACCTACCGCCGATGTAGAACGATGGGAAACATCGAATATCACATATTCGTGGCCATTATCGATAGTTAGAACGATTGCGAGGGCTGGGAAGTGAATCCTTACCTACAGCCGATGTAGAATGATGGGAAACATCAAATATCACATATTCGCGGCATTTATCGATAGTTAGAACGATTGCGAGTGCTGGGAAGTGATTCCCTTAATTACCATCGATGCAGAACGCTTGGAAACATCGAATATCACGTATTCGTTCTAATTATAGATAGAAAGAACGATTGCGAGGGCTGGGAAGTGAATCCTTACCTACCGCCGATGTAGAACGATGGGAAACATCGAATATCACATATTCGTGGCCATTATCGATAGTTAGAACGATTGCGAGGGCTGGGAAGTGAATCCTTACCTACCGCCGATGTAGAACGCTTCGAAACATCGTCTATCAGGTATTCGTGGCAATTATCGATAGAAAGAACGATTGCCATGGCTGGGAACTGAATCTTTACCTACCGCCGATGTAGAACGATGGGAAACATGGAATATCACATATTCGTGGCAATTATCGATAGTTAGAATGATTGCGAGGGATGGGAAGTGAATCCTTACCTACAGCCGATGTAGAACGCTTCGAAACATCGTATATCACATATTCGTGGCAATTATCGATAGTTAGAACGATTGCCATGGCTGGGAAGTGAATCTTTACCTACCGCCGATGTAGAACAATGGGAAACATCGAATATCACATATTCGTGGCAATTATCGATAGTTAGAACGATTGCCATGGCTGGGAACTGAATCTTTACCTACCGCCGATGTAGAACGATGGGAAACATGGAATATCACATATTCGTGGCAATTATCGATAGTTAGAATGATTGCGAGGGATGGGAAGTGAATCCTTACCTACAGCCGATGTAGAACGCTTCGAAACATCGTATATCACATATTCGTGGCAATTATCGATAGTTAGAACGATTGCCATGGCTGGGAAGAGAATCTTTACCTACCGCCGATGTAGAACGATGGGAAACACCGAATATCACATATTCGTGGCAATTATCGATTGTTAGAACGATTGCGAGGGATGGGAAGTGAATCCTTACCTACCGCCGATGTAGAACGCTTCGAAACATCGTGTATCAAGTATTCGTGACAATTATCGATAGAAAGCACGATTGAAGGGGCAGGGAAGTGAATCCTTACTTACCGTCGATGCCGAACGCTTCGAAACATCGTGTATCTGGTATTTGTGTCAATTATCGATGGACAGAACGATTGCGAGGGCTGGGAAGGGAATCCTTAATTTCCATCGATGCAGAACGCTTGGAAACATCGAATATCACGTATTCGTTCCAATTATCGATAGAAAGAACGATTGCGAGGGTTGGGAAGTGAATCCTTACGTACCGCCGATGTAGAACAATGGGAAACATCGAATATCACGAATTCGTGCCAATTATCGATAGAAAGAACGATTGCCATGGCTGGGAAGTGAATCCTTACCTACAGACGATGTAGATCGATGGGAAACATCAAATATCACATATTCGTGGCAATTATCGATAGTTAGAACGATTGCGAGTGCTTGGAAGTGATTCCCTTAATTACCATCGATGCAGAACGCTTGGAAACATCGAATATCACGTATTCGTTCCAATTATCGATAGAAAGAACGATTGCGAGGGCTGGGAAGTGAATCCTTACCTACCGCCGATGTAGAACAATGGGAAACATCGAATATCACATATTCGTGGCAATTATCGATAGTTAGAACGATTGCGAGGGATGGGAAGTGAATCCTTAATTTCCATCGATGCAGAACGCTTGGAAACATCGAATATCACGTATTCGTTCCAATTATCGATAGAAAGAACGATTGCGAGGGTTGGGAAGTGAATCCTTACCTACCGCCGATGTAGAACGCTTCGAAACATGGTCTATCAGGTATTCGTGTCAATTATCGATAGAAAGAACGATTGCCATGGCTGGGAAGTGAATCTTTACCTACCGCCGATGTAGAACGCTTCGAAACATCGTGTATCTGGTATTTGTGTCAATTATCGATGGAAAGAACTATTGCGAGGGCTGGGAAGGGAATCCTTACGTACCGCCGATGTAGAACAATGGGAAACATCGAATATCACATATTCGTGGCAATTATCGATAGTTAGAACGATTGCTAGGGATGGGAAGTGAATCCTTAATTTCCATCGATGCAGAACGCTTGGAAACATCGAATATCACGTATTCGTTCCAATTATCGATAGAAAGAACGATTGCGAGGGTTGGGAAGTGAATCCTTACCTACCGCCGATGTAGAACGCTTCGAAACATCGTCTATCAGGTATTCCCTGCCAATTATCGATAGAAAGAACGATTGCCATGGCTGGGAAGTGAATCCTTACCTACAGACGATGTAGATCGATGGGAAACATCAAATATCACATATTCGTGGCAATTATCGATAGATAGAACGATTGCGAGTGCTGGGAAGTGATTCCCTTAATTACCATCGATGCAGAACGCTTGGAAACATCGAATATCACGTATTCGTTCCAATTATCGATAGAAAGAACGATTGCGAGGGCTGGGAAGTGAATCCTTACCTACCGCCGATGTAGAACAATGGGAAACATCGAATATCACATATTCGTGGCAATTATCGATAGTTAGAACTATTGCCATGGCTGGGAAGTGAATCTTTACCTACCGCCGATGTAGAACGATGGGAAACATCGAATATCACATATTCGTGGCAATTATCGATAGTTAGAACGATTGCGAGGGCTGGGAAGGGAATCCTTACCTACCGCCGATGTAGAACGATGGGAAACATCGAATATCACATATTCGTTGTCATTATCGATAGAAAGAACGATTGCCATGGCTGGGATGTGAATCTTTACCTACCGCCGATGTAGAACGATGGGAAACATCGAATATCACATATTCGTGGCAATTATCGATAGTTAGAACGATTGCGAGGGATGGGAAGTGAATCCTTAATTTCCATCGATGCAGAACGCTTGGAAACATCGAATATCACGTATTCGTTCCAATTATCGATAGAGAGAACGATTGCGAGGGTTTGGAAGTGAATCCTTACCTACCGCCGATGTAGAACGCTTCGAAACATCGAATATCACATATTCATGGCAATTATCGATAGTTAGAACTATTGCCATGGCTGGGAAGTGAATCTTTACCTACCGCCGATGTAGAACGATGGGAAACATCGAATATCACATATTCGTGCCAATTATCGATAGAAAGAACGATTGCCATGGCTGGGAAGTGAATCCTTACCTACAGCCGATGTGGAACGATGGGAAACATCAAATATCACATATTCGTGGCAATTATCGATAGTTAGAACGATTGCGAGTGCTGGGAAGTGATTCCCTTAATTACCATCGATGCAGAACGCTTGGAAACATCGAATATCACGTATTCGTTCCAATTATCGATAGAAAGAATGATTGCGAGGGCTGGGAAGTGAATCCTTACCTACCGCCGATGTAGAACAATGGGAAACATCGAATATCACGAATTCGTGCCAATTATCGATAGAAAGAACGATTGCCATGGCTGGGAAGTGAATCCTTACCTACCGCCGATGTAGAACGCTTCGAAACATCGAATATCACATATTCATGGCAATTATCGATAGTTAGAACTATTGCCATGGCTGGGAAGTGAATCTTTACCTACCGCCGATGTAGAACGATGGGAAACATCGAATATCACATATTCGTGCCAATTATCGATAGAAAGAACGATTGCCATGGCTGGGAAGTGAATCCATACCTACAGCCGATGTGGAACGATGGGAAACATCAAATATCACATATTCGTGGCAATTATCGATAGTTAGAACGATTGCGAGTGCTGGGAAGTGATTCCCTTAATTACCATCGATGCAGAACGCTTGGAAACATCGAATATCACGTATTCGTTCCAATTATCGATAGTTAGAATGATTGCGAGGGATGGGAAGTGAATCCTTACCTACAGCCGATGTAGAACGCTTCGAAACATCGTATATCAGGTATTCGTGCCAATTATCGATAGAACGAACGATTGCCATGGCTGGGAAGTGAATCTTTACCTACCGCCGATGTAGAACGATGGGAAACATCGAATATCACATATTCGTGGCAATTATCGATAGTTAGAACGATTGCGAGGGATGGGAAGTGAATCCTTACCTACCGCCGATGTAGAACGCTTCGAAACATCGTGTATCAGGTATTCGTGACAATTATCGATAGAAAGCACGATTGAAGGGGCAGGGAAGGGAATCCTTACGTACCGCCGATGTAGAACAATGGGAAACATCGAATATCACGAATTCGTGCCAATTATCGATAGAAAGAACGATTGCCATGGCTGGGAAGTGACTCTTTACCTACCGCCGATGTAGAACGATGGGAAACATCGAATATCACATATTCGTGGCAATTATCGATAGTTAGAACGATTGCGAGGGATGGGAAGTGAATCCTTAATTTCCATCGATGCAGAACGCTTGGAAACATCGAATATCACGTATTCGTTCCAATTATCGATAGAAAGAACGATTGCGAGGGTTGGGAAGTGAATCCTTACCTACCGCCGATGTAGAACGCTTCGAAACATTGTCTATCAGGTATTCGTGCCAATTATCGATAGAAAGAACGATTGAAGGGGCAGGGAAGTGAATCCTTACTTACCGTCGATGCCGAACGCTTCGAAACATCGTGTATCTGGTATTTGTGTCAATTATCGATGGAAAGAACGATTGCCATGGCTGGGAAGAGAATCTTTACCTACCGCCGATGTAGAACGCTTCGAAACATCGTGTATCAGGTATTCGTGACAATTATCGATAGAAAGCACGATTGAAGGGGCAGGGAAGTGAATCCTTACTTACCGTCGATGCCGAACGCTTCGAAACATCGTGTATCTGGTATTTGTGTCAATTATCGATGGAAAGAACGATTGCGAGGGCTGGGAAGGGAATCCTTACGTACCGCCGATGTAGAACAATGGGAAACATCGAATATCACGAATTCGTGCCAATTATCGATAGTTAGAACGATTGCGAGGGATGGGAAGTGAATCCTTACCTACCGCCGATGTAGAACGATGGGAAACATCGAATATCACATATTCGTGGCCATTATCGATAGTTAGAACGATTGCGAGGGCTGGGAAGTGAATCCTTACCTACAGCCGATGTAGAATGATGGGAAACATCAAATATCACATATTCGCGGCATTTATCGATAGTTAGAACGATTGCGAGTGCTGGGAAGTGATTCCCTTAATTACCATCGATGCAGAACGCTTGGAAACATCGAATATCACGTATTCGTTCCAATTATCGATAGAAAGAACGATTGCGAGGGCTGGGAAGTGAATCCTTACCTACCGCCGATGTAGAACGATGGGAAACATCGAATATCACATATTCGTGGCCATTATCGATAGTTAGAACGATTGCGAGGGCTGGGAAGTGAATCCTTACCTACCGCCGATGTAGAACGCTTCGAAACATCGTCTATCAGGTATTCGTGGCAATTATCGATAGAAAGAACGATTGCCATGGCTGGGAAGTGAATCTTTGCCTACCGCCGATGTAGAACGCTTCGAAACATCGTGTATCTGGTATTTGTGTCAATTATCGATGGAAAGAACTATTGCGAGGGCTGGGAAGGGAATCCTTACGTACCGCCGATGTAGAACAATGGGAAACATCGAATATCACGAATTCGTGCCAATTATCGATAGAAAGAACGATTGCCATGGCTGGGAAGTGAATCTTTACCTACCGCCGATGTAGAACGATGGGAAACATCCAATATCACATATTCGTGGCAATTATCGATAGTTAGAACGATTGCTAGGGATGGGAAGTGAATCCTTAATTTCCATCGATGCAGAACGCTTGGAAACATCGAATATCACGTATTCGTTCCAATTATCGATAGAAAGAACGATTGCGAGGGTTGGGAAGTGAATCCTTACCTACCGCCGATGTAGAACGCTTCGAAACATCGTCTATCAGGTATTCCCTGCCAATTATCGATAGAAAGAACGATTGCCATGGCTGGGAAGTGAATCCTTACCTACAGACGATGTAGATCGATGGGAAACATCAAATATCACATATTCGTGGCCATTATCGATAGTTAGAACGATTGCGAGGGCTGGGAAGTGAATCCTTACCTACAGCCGATGTAGAATGATGGGAAACATCAAATATCACATATTCGCGGCAATTATCGATAGTTAGAACGATTGCGAGTGCTGGGAAGTGATTCCCTTAATTACCATCGATGCAGAACGCTTGGAAACATCGAATATCACGTATTCGTTCCAATTATCGATAGAAAGAATGATTGCGAGGGCTGGGAAGTGAATCCTTACCTACCGCCGATGTAGAATGATGGGAAACATCAAATATCACATATTCGCGGCAATTATCGATAGTTAGAACGATTGCGAGTGCTGGGAAGTGATTCCCTTAATTACCATCGATGCAGAACGCTTGGAAACATCGAATATCACGTATTCGTTCCAATTATCGATAGTTAGAATGATTGCGAGGGATGGGAAGTGAATCCTTACCTACAGCCGATGTAGAACGCTTCGAAACATCGTATATCAGGTATTCGTGCCAATTATCGATAGAACGAACGATTGCCATGGCTGGGAAGTGAATCTTTACCTACCGCCGATGTAGAACGATGGGAAACATCGAATATCACATATTCGTGGCAATTATCGATAGTTAGAACGATTGCGAGGGATGGGAAGTGAATCCTTACCTACCGCCGATGTAGAACGCTTCGAAACATCGTGTATCAGGTATTCGTGACAATTATCGATAGAAAGCACGATTGAAGGGGCAGGGAAGGGAATCCTTACGTACCGCCGATGTAGAACAATGGGAAACATCGAATATCACGAATTCGTGCCAATTATCGATAGAAAGAACGATTGCCATGGCTGGGAAGTGACTCTTTACCTACCGCCGATGTAGAACGATGGGAAACATCGAATATCACATATTCGTGGCAATTATCGATAGTTAGAACGATTGCGAGGGATGGGAAGTGAATCCTTAATTTCCATCGATGCAGAACGCTTGGAAACATCGAATATCACGTATTCGTTCCAATTATCGATAGAAAGAACGATTGCGAGGGTTGGGAAGTGAATCCTTACCTACCGCCGATGTAGAACGCTTCGAAACATCGTCTATCAGGTATTCGTGCCAATTATCGATAGAAAGAACGATTGAAGGGGCAGGGAAGTGAATCCTTACTTACCGTCGATGCCGAACGCTTCGAAACATCGTGTATCTGGTATTTGTGTCAATTATCGATGGAAAGAACGATTGCCATGGCTGGGAAAAGAATCTTTACCTACCGCCGATGTAGAACGCTTCGAAACATCGTGTATCAGGTATTCGTGACAATTATCGATAGAAAGCACGATTGAAGGGGCAGGGAAGTGAATCCTTACTTACCGTCGATGCCGAACGCTTCGAAACATCGTGTATCTGGTATTTGTGTCAATTATCGATGGAAAGAACGATTGCGAGGGCTGGGAAGGGAATCCTTACGTACCGCCGATGTAGAACAATGGGAAACATCGAATATCACGAATTCGTGCCAATTATCGATAGTTAGAACGATTGCGAGGGATGGGAAGTGAATCCTTACCTACCGCCGATGTAGAACGATGGGAAACATCGAATATCACATATTCGTGGCCATTATCGATAGTTAGAACGATTGCGAGGGCTGGGAAGTGAATCCTTACCTACAGCCGATGTAGAATGATGGGAAACATCAAATATCACATATTCGCGGCATTTATCGATAGTTAGAACGATTGCGAGTGCTGGGAAGTGATTCCCTTAATTACCATCGATGCAGAACGCTTGGAAACATCGAATATCACGTATTCGTTCCAATTATCGATAGAAAGAACGATTGCGAGGGCTGGGAAGTGAATCCTTACCTACCGCCGATGTAGAACGATGGGAAACATCGAATATCACATATTCGTGGCCATTATCGATAGTTAGAACGATTGCGAGGGCTGGGAAGTGAATCCTTACCTACCGCCGATGTAGAACGCTTCGAAACATCGTCTATCAGGTATTCGTGGCAATTATCGATAGAAAGAACGATTGCCATGGCTGGGAAGTGAATCTTTACCTACCGCCGATGTAGAACGCTTCGAAACATCGTGTATCTGGTATTTGTGTCAATTATCGATGGAAAGAACTATTGCGAGGGCTGGGAAGGGAATCCTTACGTACCGCCGATGTAGAACAATGGGAAACATCGAATATCACGAATTCGTGCCAATTATCGATAGAAAGAACGATTGCCATGGCTGGGAAGTGAATCTTTACCTACCGCCGATGTAGAACGATGGGAAACATCCAATATCACATATTCGTGGCAATTATCGATAGTTAGAACGATTGCTAGGGATGGGAAGTGAATCCTTAATTTCCATCGATGCAGAACGCTTGGAAACATCGAATATCACGTATTCGTTCCAATTATCGATAGAAAGAACGATTGCGAGGGTTGGGAAGTGAATCCTTACCTACCGCCGATGTAGAACGCTTCGAAACATCGTCTATCAGGTGTTACGTCCTAGCTAGGGCTCCGTAATGATTGACAGGACGTTTCTCGAAGTTGGTTGGATACGTCGCATTTTTGATCGTGACTAGTCCCCACGGGTAGTCAACCTGTATCGGGACGTTAAGAAGTGTGGTTGTGTGTCGAGTGTGCGAGCCAGTGGTAGCGAACGGATCTACCTTCTTCGTTGGAGGATATGGCTAGCACACATTGTTGGCGGTGGATACGCGTAAATGAACTAAAGAACACTGTGTCTAATGAACATGATAACAACTATATTCTATCACTTGGTAGTTACACTGAGTTACATGATTTTAATTATAACTAACAACGCGATGTTACGCGGCTGCCTAAGCAGAACTGTTGGTGTGTACTCACTACGATTGACGTCGACTGTAGATTGATGTTACTCGGCTGACTCTCGGGTCAGAACTGACATTGAGCACGTACCGCATATTGCGGTAAACTGACTGTTTACTGACTACATACTGACCGTAGACTACTGACTGTACTGGAATACTGTCTACTTGAACTGAACTGTACATGGAGCACGCACCGCGTCCGGCGATAGACTGAATTGGACTGCTCTTGACTACTGACACTTGACTAGTGACACTTGACTGCCTTTCTGCTGACTGCTCCGCTTATTTTATAGCAGTAATATGCTGATTGTGCAGTCTCGAAGAATGCTGACGCAGCTGGGAACGACCGTCTGCAACGGTTCCCGCACGTGCCTTATCTTTCGCAACGTGTGCATTCCTGAGTGGCAGTTGTTATCGCAATCGTAACGGATGCTGATGCGACAATCTTTTTGTGCAGTAACGAATGCTGACGCAGCTGGGAACGCCGTTGGCCAACGGTTCCCGTACGTGCCTTATCTTTGCAACGTGTGCATTTATGTCCGTGGGAGCGGATGCTGACGCAGCTGGGAACGCCGTTGGTCAACGGTTCCCGTACGTGCCTTATCTTTCGCAACGTGTGCATTCTTGAGTTGCAGTTATTATCGCCTCCGGAACGGATGCTGATGCGACAGTCTTATTGCACACGTGCAGGACAATGGAATCGTGACTATCTGACTCAGCACTCCTATGTTTAACGCTGAGTTGACGTCTATACCTTTGCGCACGCACATCCAGCAGCGAGAGCTCAGTCTGTTGCGCGACTCTGAACGAGACGGTGGTGTTAGCGATACACATCAACGGTCGCGCTCCCTTTTTATCCTATGTCACTTCGTGGTTCTTTGTTGTTACCCAAAAGTCTTTTCCTTGATTCTAAAGTAGTTTTAATTGAATAATATATTTTATTGTATCTTTTGAGCAATCATATGGAACATTAGAACCGCAGTGCAGCATAAGTGATTTTGTTATTTCTGTGGTTCCGGATTCCGAGTTCTGAGATAGCCGCACGGCGTTTCTTTGGGTGAGTGACTTTTACTTATTTAAAGTGATACCATGTAGACGAATCAGTATGTTCACAATTCAACGCCATTTTAACTGAATTTTATTGTAGTTCTTAATTGAGTCATAGTCATGGCAAAACTTGGAGTACATATAGAACGTGCTGATTCGTTTGAGGTCTATAAATAGAAATAGTTACGTTCCGGGCAGTCCCGGGACGTGACACCTTCCCCCTTGGGAAGCAAATTTCTGTAAGAAATTTGCTGAATGTCAGCTCGAAATGTTTCGCGCGTTGATTTCAACGATGATGTAGCAGCTGATGTCCCTCGGGCGCATTTTATCATGTGGTGTGATGTCGCGTAGCGGCTACTTCCTTCGAGCGACGAAATCGTGAACTCCAGACTTCGCTGATGAGTTGGAATCCGGGTGCCTTCAGAAGCATGGAGTTGGCATTTGATAAATAATATATTGCCAGTTGCCTTTACGAGTTTTGTTTCTAGTAGAACAAATCTTTCCTTGTCTAAAATGTCCGTTAAGGAAAATTTATATTCGCGTTTCTTATTTTCTCGTTTCTTCTTTGATGATTGTTTTCAGCAATTTATGATTTTGCTTATTGATTTTTGATCCAAGCCATGCTGGGTACTTGTACTGGCGCGAATTTTTTTGGAATATTTTCGCGATTAATATCTTGATTTCGAGAATATTCGTTCCTTCCAACGTCGCCCATGTAAATACAGGATTCTTGATTATGGTGCTCAAGCTTGGATGATCCCTCAATCGGCTTGAAACGTTCTCGAGAGTCAGTCTTGATGGCGATACATATCCTTGATTTTTGGAGAGTTTTATTACTTTGACTTCCCCCAATGTTACTGCTTGATATCAGTAAACTATTAACTTGATGGCGATTCCCGCCCTTGATTATGGATTGTTTTATTACTTTGCCCAACCCCAATGTTACCGTCGAAGCGGTAATTGTTTAACTTGATGGCGATACACGCCCTTGATTTTGGAGAGTATTATTACTTTTACCTCCTCCAATGTTACTACTTTATGCAGTAATTTTTGAACTTGATGGCGATACCCGCCCTTGATTTTTGGAGAGTTTTATTTCTTCGACCTCCCCCAATGTTACTTTCTTTACAGTAATTTTTTACCTTGATCCTTGACGCGTATCCCTCTTCTATTTCGGAATTCGCTGTATTACTTAATATGGCGTAGAGCATCTTTTGGGTATCGAGAGCCTCGAATTTCTGGACCGTACACAAAATGTTCCCCTTTCGGCGCGTATATACGCGTAATTGATGCTGGCTCCGTGGTTGATTTAATAATTGAGATCCTAAGATCCCGTCCTCCTTGATCAGCGGCGAATCGTCCACGACGCGAGAATGAACTTGATGGCCCGCAACCTTTATTGACACTTTCCCTAGGGTGGTCAGGTTCGAAGCCGATTTGCCACGTATATTATCACATCTCGGTCGATTTATACTCGCCATTCTGGTCAGGACTGATTTCTTGATGAGATTAATTTCAGATCCAGAGTACAGCAAGAAACTCGATGTTCAATGCACATTTGGTGACACTTTGAATGGTCCAGGGGTCTTGCGTTTAGTTCCTTTGTGAGGCCTATAGGTGGATGTTGGTAGATTATTTGCGTTTCCCCAACTTTCTTATTTCCGCAATTGGCTTTCATTGCAGCTGGAATGGACTCGTCCAACTTTATTCCGATAAAGACTTCGGCTCTTAGACAATTACAAATGCTTCTTGTGATCTTGGTTAATTTTGAATTGTATCGTAAACTGTACGCTCCCTTGATCCTGCCTTTCTGTGTTCATTTTAGCTAGAAGCAGGTTTTCTAACGATCTTAAGTATCTTTTTCTTATATTTGATAGATGGTACTCTCATCACTTTTAGTTACACTTATTAACGTATGCGATCACATCCAATAGCTGCCACCAAAAATGTTATATCCTCGTTTTTGGCAACGAGTCTCGGACTTCCCTGATAACTTACGAAGAAATGCATGTGTACGAAACACATTGGTGTCTTCCGTCTTGTCGATCGTAGGTGAAGCATTGACGATTAGGTCGTCCCCTTCCCCCTCAGATTCAGGAAATTCTTACAGCCAGTTCCCGGGTCGAAGCTCGGCGTCTTCCACTGCTGGTTCTTCGAGTACCGTCGACTGTTGGGGTTTATGCGTGTCGATGATTCGGTCCAGTCTCCTATTCTTCGAGTTCCAATTGTCGAATTTATCCTCCCACAGGGAGAGCTGTTGTAGCACTAGGTCTAGAGGCGTTGCAGTCGTCTCGTCCGCCATTTCGTGATACACCTCTTAACGTATGCGTTCGTATCCCACCGCTGTCACCAAATTTTGTTACGTCCTAGCTAGGGCTCCGTAATGATTGACAGGACGTTTCTCGAAGTTGGTTGGATACGTCGCATTTTTGATCGTGACTAGTCCCCACGGGTAGTCAACCTGTATCGGGACGTTAAGAAGTGTGGTTGTGTGTCGAGTGTGCGAGCCAGTGGTAGCGAACGGATCTACCTTCTTCGTTGGAGGATATGGCTAGCACACATTGTTGGCGGTGGATACGCGTAAATGAACTAAAGAACACTGTGTCTAATGAACATGACAACAACTATATTCTATCACTTGGTAGTTACACTGAGTTACATGATTTTAATTATAACTAACAACGCGATGTTACGCGGCTGCCTAAGCAGAACTGTTGGTGTGTACTCACTACGATTGACGTCGACTGTAGATTGATGTTACTCGGCTGACTCTCGGGTCAGAACTGACATTGAGCACGTACCGCATATTGCGGTAAACTGACTGTTTACTGACTACATACTGACCGTAGACTACTGACTGTACTGGAATACTGTCTACTTGAACTGAACTGTACATGGAGCACGCACCGCGTCCGGCGATAGACTGAATTGGACTGCTCTTGACTACTGACACTTGACTAGTGACACTTGACTGCCTTTCTGCTGACTGCTCCGCTTATTTTATAGCAGTAATATGCTGATTGTGCAGTCTCGAAGAATGCTGACGCAGCTGGGAACGACCGTCTGCAACGGTTCCCGCACGTGCCTTATCTTTCGCAACGTGTGCATTCCTGAGTGGCAGTTGTTATCGCAATCGTAACGGATGCTGATGCGACAATCTTTTTGTGCAGTAACGAATGCTGACGCAGCTGGGAACGCCGTTGGCCAACGGTTCCCGTACGTGCCTTATCTTTGCAACGTGTGCATTTATGTCCGTGGGAGCGGATGCTGACGCAGCTGGGAACGCCGTTGGTCAACGGTTCCCGTACGTGCCTTATCTTTCGCAACGTGTGCATTCTTGAGTTGCAGTTATTATCGCCTCCGGAACGGATGCTGATGCGACAGTCTTATTGCACACGTGCAGGACAATGGAATCGTGACTATCTGACTCAGCACTCCTATGTTTAACGCTGAGTTGACGTCTATACCTTTGCGCACGCACATCCAGCAGCGAGAGCTCAGTCTGTTGCGCGACTCTGAACGAGACGGTGGTGTTAGCGATACACATCAACGGTCGCGCTCCCTTTTTATCCTATGTCACTTCGTGGTTCTTTGTTGTTACCCAAAAGTCTTTTCCTTGATTCTAAAGTAGTTTTAATTGAATAATATATTTTATTGTATCTTTTGAGCAATCATATGGAACATTAGAACCGCAGTGCAGCATAAGTGATTTTGTTATTTCTGTGGTTCCGGATTCCGAGTTCTGAGATAGCCGCACGGCGTTTCTTTGGGTGAGTGACTTTTACTTATTTAAAGTGATACCATGTAGACGAATCAGTATGTTCACAATTCAACGCCATTTTAACTGAATTTTATTGTAGTTCTTAATTGAGTCATAGTCATGGCAAAACTTGGAGTACATATAGAACGTGCTGATTCGTTTGAGGTCTATAAATAGAAATAGTTACGTTCCGGGCAGTCCCGGGACGTGACACAGGTATTCCCTGCCAATTATCGATAGAAAGAACGATTGCCATGGCTGGGAAGTGAATCCTTACCTACAGACGATGTAGATCGATGGGAAACATCAAATATCACATATTCGTGGCCATTATCGATAGTTAGAACGATTGCGAGGGCTGGGAAGTGAATCCTTACCTACAGCCGATGTAGAATGATGGGAAACATCAAATATCACATATTCGCGGCAATTATCGATAGTTAGAACGATTGCGAGTGCTGGGAAGTGATTCCCTTAATTACCATCGATGCAGAACGCTTGGAAACATCGAATATCACGTATTCGTTCCAATTATCGATAGAAAGAATGATTGCGAGGGCTGGGAAGTGAATCCTTACCTACCGCCGATGTAGAACGATGGGAAACATCGAATATCACATATTCGTGGCCATTATCGATAGTTAGAACGATTGCGAGGGCTGGGAAGTGAATCCTTACCTACAGCCGATGTAGAATGATGGGAAACATCAAATATCACATATTCGCGGCAATTATCGATAGTTAGAACGATTGCGAGTGCTGGGAAGTGATTCCCTTAATTACCATCGATGCAGAACGCTTGGAAACATCGAATATCACGTATTCGTTCCAATTATCGATAGAAAGAACGATTGCGAGGGCTGGGAAGTGAATCCTTACCTACCGCCGATGTAGAACAATGGGAATCATCGAATATCACATATTCGTGGCAATTATCGATAGTTAGAACGATTGCCATGGCTGGGAAGTGAATCTTTACCTACCGCCGATGTAGAACAATGGGAAACATCGAATATCACATATTCGTGGCAATTATCGATAGTTAGAACGATTGCCATGGCTGGGAACTGAATCTTTACCTACCGCCGATGTAGAACGATGGGAAACTTGGAATATCACATATTCGTGGCAATTATCGATAGTTAGAATGATTGCGAGGGATGGGAAGTGAATCCTTACCTACAGCCGATGTAGAACGCTTCGAAACATCGTATATCACATATTCGTGGCAATTATCGATAGTTAGAACGATTGCCATGGCTGGGAAGAGAATCTTTACCTACCGCCGATGTAGAACGATGGGAAACACCGAATATCACATATTCGTGGCAATTATCGATAGTTAGAACGATTGCGAGGGATGGGAAGTGAATCCTTACCTACCGCCGATGTAGAACGCTTCGAAACATCGTGTATCAGGTATTCGTGACAATTATCGATAGAAAGCACGATTGAAGGGGCAGGGAAGTGAATCCTTACTTACCGTCGATGCCGAACGCTTCGAAACATCGTGTATCTGGTATTTGTGTCAATTATCGATGGACAGAACGATTGCGAGGGCTGGGAAGGGAATCCTTAATTTCCATCGATGCAGAACGCTTGGAAACATCGAATATCACGTATTCGTTCCAATTATCGATAGAAAGAACGATTGCGAGGGTTGGGAAGTGAATCCTTACCTACCGCCGATGTAGAACGCTTCGAAACATGGTCTATCAGGTATTCGTGCCAATTATCGATAGAAAAACGATTGCCATGGCTGGGAAGTGAATCTTTACCTACCGCCGATGTAGAACGCTTCGAAACATCGTGTATCTGGTATTTTTGTCAATTATCGATGGAAAGAACTATTGCGAGGGCTGGGAAGGGAATCCTTACGTACCGCCGATGTAGAACAATGGGAAACATCGAATATCACGAATTCGTGCCAATTATCGATAGAAAGAACGATTGCCACGGCTGGGAAGTGAATCTTTACCTACCGCCGATGTAGAACGATGGGAAACATCGAATATCACATATTCGTGGCAATTATCGATAGTTAGAACGATTGCTAGGGATGGGAAGTGAATCCTTAATTTCCATCGATGCAGAACGCTTGGAAACATCGAATATCACGTATTCGTTCCAATTATCGATAGAAAGAACGATTGCGAGGGTTGGGAAGTGAATCCTTACCTACCGCCGATGTAGAACGCTTCGAAACATCGTGTATCTGGTATTTGTGTCAATTATCGATGGAAAGAACTATTGCGAGGGCTGGGAAGGGAATCCTTACGTACCGCCGATGTAGAACAATGGGAAACATCGAATATCACGAATTCGTGTCAATTATCGATAGAAAGAACGATTGCCACGGCTGGGAAGTGAATCCTTACCTACCGCCGATGTAGAACAATGGGAAACATCGAATATCACATATTCGTGGCAATTATCGATAGTTAGAACTATTGCCATGGCTGGGAAGTGAATCTTTACCTACCGCCGATGTAGAACGATGGGAAACATCGAATATCACATATTCGTGGCAATTATCGATAGTTAGAACGATTGCGAAGGATGGGAAGTGAATCCTTACCTACCGCCGATGTAGAACGATGGGAAACATCGAATATCACATATTCGTGGCCATTATCGATAGAAAGAACGATTGCCATGGCTGGGATGTGAATCTTTACCTACCGCCGATGTAGAACGATGGGAAACATCGAATATCACATATTCGTGCCAATTATCGATAGTTAGAACGATTGCGAGGGATGGGAAGTGAATCCTTAATTTCCATCGATGAAGAACGCTTGGAAACATCGAATATCACGTATTCGTTCCAATTATCGATAGAAAGAACGATTGCGAGGGTTTGGAAGTGAATCCTTACCTACCGCCGATGTAGAACGCTTCGAAACATCGTCTATCAGGTATTCGTGCCAATTATCGATAGAAAGAACGATTGCCATGGCTGGGAAGTGAATCCTTACCTACAGCCGATGTGGAACGATGGGAAACATCAAATATCACATATTCGTGGCAATTATCGATAGTTAGAACGATTGCGAGTGCTGGGAAGTGATTCCCTTAATTACCATCGATGCAGAACGCTTGGAAACATCGAATATCACGTATTCGTTCCAATTATCGATAGAAAGAACGATTGCGAGGGTTTGGAAGTGAATCCTTACCTACCGCCGATGTAGAACGCTTCGAAACATCGTCTATCAGGTATTCGTGCCAATTATCGATAGAAAGAACGATTGCCATGGCTGGGAAGTGAATCCTTACCTACAGCCGATGTGGAACGATGGGAAACATCAAATATCACATATTCGTGGCAATTATCGATAGTTAGAACGATTGCGAGTGCTGGGAAGTGATTCCCTTAATTACCATCGATGCAGAACGCTTGGAAACATCGAATATCACGTATTCGTTCCAATTATCGATAGAAAGAATGATTGCGAGTGCTGGGATGTGAATCCTTACCTACCGCCGATGTAGAACAATGGGAAACATCGAATATCACGAATTCGTGCCAATTATCGATAGAAAGAACGATTGCCATGGCTGGGAAGTGAATCTTTACCTACCGCCGATGTAGAACGCTTCGAAACATCGTGTATCAGGTATTCGTGACAATTATCGATAGAAAGCACGATTGGAGGGGCAGGGAAGGGAATCCTTACGTACCGCCGATGTAGAACAATGGGAAACATCGAATATCACGAATTCGTGCCAATTATCGATAGAAAGAACGATTGCCATGGCTGGGAAGTGACTCTTTACCTACCGCCGATGTAGAACGATGGGAAACATCGAATATCACATATTCGTGGCAATTATCGATAGTTAGAACGATTGCGAGGGATGGGAAGTGAATCCTTAATTTCCATCGATGCAGAACGCTTGGAAACATCGAATATCACGTATTCGTTCCAATTATCGATAGAAAGAACGATTGCGAGGGTTGGGAAGTGAATCCTTACCTACCGCCGATGTAGAACGCTTCGAAACATCGTATATCAGGTATTCGTGCCAATTATCGATAGAACGAACGATTGCCATGGCTGGGAAGTGAATCTTTACCTACCGCCGATGTAGAACGATGGGAAACATCGAATATCACATATTCGTGGCAATTATCGATAGTTAGAACGATTGCGAGGGATGGGAAGTGAATCCTTACCTACCGCCGATGTAGAACGCTTCGAAACATCGTGTATCAGGTATTCGTGACAATTATCGATAGAAAGCACGATTGGAGGGGCAGGGAAGGGAATCCTTACGTACCGCCGATGTAGAACAATCGGAAACATCGAATATCACGAATTCGTGCCAATTATCGATAGAAAGAACGATTGCCATGGCTGGGAAGTGACTCTTTACCTACCGCCGATGTAGAACGATGGGAAACATCGAATATCACATATTCGTGGCAATTATCGATAGTTAGAACGATTGCGAGGGATGGGAAGTGAATCCTTAATTTCCATCGATGCAGAACGCTTGGAAACATCGAATATCACGTATTCGTTCCAATTATCGATAGAAAGAACGATTGCGAGGGTTGGGAAGTGAATCCTTACCTACCGCCGATGTAGAACGCTTCGAAACATGGTCTATCAGGTATTCGTGCCAATTATCGATAGAAAGAACGATTGCCATGGCTGGGAAGTGAATCTTTACCTACCGCCGATGTAGAACGCTTCGAAACATCGTGTATCTGGTATTTTTGTCAATTATCGATGGAAAGAACTATTGCGAGGGCTGGGAAGGGAATCCTTACGTACCGCCGATGTAGAACAATGGGAAACATCGAATATCACGAATTCGTGCCAATTATCGATAGAAAGAACGATTGCCACGGCTGGGAAGTGAATCTTTACCTACCGCCGATGTAGAACGATGGGAAACATCGAATATCACATATTCGTGGCAATTATCGATAGTTAGAACGATTGCTAGGGATGGGAAGTGAATCCTTAATTTCCATCGATGCAGAACGCTTGGAAACATCGAATATCACGTATTCGTTCCAATTATCGATAGAAAGAACGATTGCGAGGGTTGGGAAGTGAATCCTTACCTACCGCCGATGTAGAACGCTTCGAAACATCGTGTATCTGGTATTTGTGTCAATTATCGATGGAAAGAACTATTGCGAGGGCTGGGAAGGGAATCCTTACGTACCGCCGATGTAGAACAATGGGAAACATCGAATATCACGAATTCGTGTCAATTATCGATAGAAAGAACGATTGCCACGGCTGGGAAGTGAATCCTTACCTACCGCCGATGTAGAACAATGGGAAACATCGAATATCACATATTCGTGGCAATTATCGATAGTTAGAACTATTGCCATGGCTGGGAAGTGAATCTTTACCTACCGCCGATGTAGAACGATGGGAAACATCGAATATCACATATTCGTTGCAATTATCGATAGTTAGAACGATTGCGAAGGATGGGAAGTGAATCCTTACCTACCGCCGATGTAGAACGATGGGAAACATCGAATATCACATATTCGTGGCCATTATCGATAGAAAGAACGATTGCCATGGCTGGGATGTGAATCTTTACCTACCGCCGATGTAGAACGATGGGAAACATCGAATATCACATATTCGTGCCAATTATCGATAGTTAGAACGATTGCGAGGGATGGGAAGTGAATCCTTAATTTCCATCGATGAAGAACGCTTGGAAACATCGAATATCACGTATTCGTTCCAATTATCGATAGAAAGAACGATTGCGAGGGTTTGGAAGTGAATCCTTACCTACCGCCGATGTAGAACGCTTCGAAACATCGTCTATCAGGTATTCGTGCCAATTATCGATAGAAAGAACGATTGCCATGGCTGGGAAGTGAATCCTTACCTACAGCCGATGTGGAACGATGGGAAACATCAAATATCACATATTCGTGGCAATTATCGATAGTTAGAACGATTGCGAGTGCTGGGAAGTGATTCCCTTAATTACCATCGATGCAGAACGCTTGGAAACATCGAATATCACGTATTCGTTCCAATTATCGATAGAAAGAACGATTGCGAGGGTTTGGAAGTGAATCCTTACCTACCGCCGATGTAGAACGCTTCGAAACATCGTCTATCAGGTATTCGTGCCAATTATCGATAGAAAGAACGATTGCCATGGCTGGGAAGTGAATCCTTACCTACAGCCGATGTGGAACGATGGGAAACATCAAATATCACATATTCGTGGCAATTATCGATAGTTAGAACGATTGCGAGTGCTGGGAAGTGATTCCCTTAATTACCATCGATGCAGAACGCTTGGAAACATCGAATATCACGTATTCGTTCCAATTATCGATAGAAAGAATGATTGCGAGTGCTGGGATGTGAATCCTTACCTACCGCCGATGTAGAACAATGGGAAACATCGAATATCACGAATTCGTGCCAATTATCGATATAAAGAACGATTGCCATGGCTGGGAAGTGAATCTTTACCTACCGCCGATGTAGAACGCTTCGAAACATCGTGTATCAGGTATTCGTGACAATTATCGATAGAAAGCACGATTGGAGGGGCAGGGAAGGGAATCCTTACGTACCGCCGATGTAGAACAATGGGAAACATCGAATATCACGAATTCGTGCCAATTATCGATAGAAAGAACGATTGCCATGGCTGGGAAGTGACTCTTTACCTACCGCCGATGTAGAACGATGGGAAACATCGAATATCACATATTCGTGGCAATTATCGATAGTTAGAACGATTGCGAGGGATGGGAAGTGAATCCTTAATTTCCATCGATGCAGAACGCTTGGAAACATCGAATATCACGTATTCGTTCCAATTATCGATAGAAAGAACGATTGCGAGGGTTGGGAAGTGAATCCTTACCTACCGCCGATGTAGAACGCTTCGAAACATCGTATATCAGGTATTCGTGCCAATTATCGATAGAAAGAACGATTGCCATGGCTGGGAAGTGAATCTTTACCTACCGCCGATGTAGAACGATGGGAAACATCGAATATCACATATTCGTGGCAATTATCGATAGTTAGAACGATTGCGAGGGATGGGAAGTGAATCCTTACCTACCGCCGATGTAGAACGCTTCGAAACATCGTGTATCAGGTATTCGTGACAATTATCGATAGAAAGCACGATTGGAGGGGCAGGGAAGGGAATCCTTACGTACCGCCGATGTAGAACAATCGGAAACATCGAATATCACGAATTCGTGCCAATTATCGATAGAAAGAACGATTGCCATGGCTGGGAAGTGACTCTTTACCTACCGCCGATGTAGAACGATGGGAAACATCGAATATCACATATTCGTGGCAATTATCGATAGTTAGAACGATTGCGAGGGATGGGAAGTGAATCCTTAATTTCCATCGATGCAGAACGCTTGGAAACATCGAATATCACGTATTCGTTCCAATTATCGATAGAAAGAACGATTGCGAGGGTTGGGAAGTGAATCCTTACCTACCGCCGATGTAGAACGCTTCGAAACATCGTATATCAGGTATTCGTGCCAATTATCGATAGAACGAACGATTGCCATGGCTGGGAAGTGAATCTTTACCTACCGCCGATGTAGAACGATGGGAAACATCGAATATCACATATTCGTGGCAATTATCGATAGTTAGAACGATTGCGAGGGATGGGAAGTGAATCCATACCTACCGCCGATGTAGAACGCTTCGAAACATCGTGTATCAGGTATTTGTGTCAATTATCGATGGAAAGAACGATTGCGAGGGCTGGGAAGGGAATCCTTACGTACCGCCGATGTAGAACAATGGGAAACATCGAATATCACGAATTCGTGCCAATTATCGATAGAAAGAACGATTGCCATGGCTGGGAAGTGAATCCTTACCTACAGACGATGTAGATCGATGGGAAACATCAAATATCACATATTCGTGGCAATTATCGATAGTTAGAACGATTGCGAGTGCTGGGAAGTGATTCCCTTAATTACCATCGATGCAGAACACTTGGAAACATCGAATATCACGTATTCGTTCCAATTATCGATAGAAAGAACGATTGCGAGGGCTGGGAAGTGAATCCTTACCTACCGCCGATGTAGAACAATGGGAAACATCGAATATCACATATTCGTGGCAATTATCGATAGTTAGAACGATTGCGAGGGATGGGAAGTGAATCCTTACCTACCGCCGATGTAGAACGCTTCGAAACATCGTGTATCAGGTATTTGTGTCAATTATCGATGGAAAGAACGATTGCGAGGGCTGGGAAGGGAATCCTTACGTACCGCCGATGTAGAACAATGGGAAACATCGAATATCACGAATTCGTGCCAATTATCGATAGAAAGAACGATTGCCATGGCTGGGAAGTGAATCCTTACCTACAGACGATGTAGATCGATGGGAAACATCAAATATCACATATTCGTGGCAATTATCGATAGTTAGAACGATTGCGAGGGATGGGAAGTGAATCCTTACCTACCGCCGATGTAGAACGCTTCGAAACATCGTGTATCAGGTATTCGTGACAATTATCGATAGAAAGCACGATTGGAGGGGCAGGGAAGGGAATCCTTACGTACCGCCGATGTAGAACAATCGGAAACATCGAATATCACGAATTCGTGCCAATTATCGATAGAAAGAACGATTGCCATGGCTGGGAAGTGACTCTTTACCTACCGCCGATGTAGAACGATGGGAAACATCGAATATCACATATTCGTGGCAATTATCGATAGTTAGAACGATTGCGAGGGATGGGAAGTGAATCCTTAATTTCCATCGATGCAGAACGCTTGGAAACATCGAATATCACGTATTCGTTCCAATTATCGATAGAAAGAACGATTGCGAGGGTTGGGAAGTGAATCCTTACCTACCGCCGATGTAGAACGCTTCGAAACATCGTATATCAGGTATTCGTGCCAATTATCGATAGAACGAACGATTGCCATGGCTGGGAAGTGAATCTTTACCTACCGCCGATGTAGAACGATGGGAAACATCGAATATCACATATTCGTGGCAATTATCGATAGTTAGAACGATTGCGAGGGATGGGAAGTGAATCCTTACCTACCGCCGATGTAGAACGCTTCGAAACATCGTGTATCAGGTATTTGTGTCAATTATCGATGGAAAGAACGATTGCGAGGGCTGGGAAGGGAATCCTTACGTACCGCCGATGTAGAACAATGGGAAACATCGAATATCACGAATTCGTTCCAATTATCGATAGAAAGAACGATTGCGAGGGTTGGGAAGTGAATCCTTACCTACCGCCGATGTAGAACGCTTCGAAACATCGTATATCAGGTATTCGTGCCAATTATCGATAGAACGAACGATTGCCATGGCTGGGAAGTGAATCTTTACCTACCGCCGATGTAGAACGATGGGAAACATCGAATATCACATATTCGTGGCAATTATCGATAGTTAGAACGATTGCGAGGGATGGGAAGTGAATCCTTACCTACCGCCGATGTAGAACGCTTCGAAACATCGTGTATCAGGTATTCGTGACAATTATCGATAGAAAGCACGATTGGAGGGGCAGGGAAGGGAATCCTTACGTACCGCCGATGTAGAACAATCGGAAACATCGAATATCACGAATTCGTGCCAATTATCGATAGAAAGAACGATTGCCATGGCTGGGAAGTGACTCTTTACCTACCGCCGATGTAGAACGATGGGAAACATCGAATATCACATATTCGTGGCAATTATCGATAGTTAGAACGATTGCGAGGGATGGGAAGTGAATCCTTAATTTCCATCGATGCAGAACGCTTGGAAACATCGAATATCACGTATTCGTTCCAATTATCGATAGAAAGAACGATTGCGAGGGTTGGGAAGTGAATCCTTACCTACCGCCGATGTAGAACGCTTCGAAACATCGTATATCAGGTATTCGTGCCAATTATCGATAGAACGAACGATTGCCATGGCTGGGAAGTGAATCTTTACCTACCGCCGATGTAGAACGATGGGAAACATCGAATATCACATATTCGTGGCAATTATCGATAGTTAGAACGATTGCGAGGGATGGGAAGTGAATCCTTACCTACCGCCGATGTAGAACGCTTCGAAACATCGTGTATCAGGTATTTGTGTCAATTATCGATGGAAAGAACGATTGCGAGGGCTGGGAAGGGAATCCTTACGTACCGCCGATGTAGAACAATGGGAAACATCGAATATCACGAATTCGTGCCAATTATCGATAGAAAGAACGATTGCCATGGCTGGGAAGTGAATCCTTACCTACAGACGATGTAGATCGATGGGAAACATCAAATATCACATATTCGTGGCAATTATCGATAGTTAGAACGATTGCGAGTGCTGGGAAGTGATTCCCTTAATTACCATCGATGCAGAACACTTGGAAACATCGAATATCACGTATTCGTTCCAATTATCGATAGAAAGAACGATTGCGAGGGCTGGGAAGTGAATCCTTACCTACCGCCGATGTAGAACAATGGGAAACATCGAATATCACATATTCGTGGCAATTATCGATAGTTAGAACGATTGCGAGGTATGGGAAGTGAATCTTTACCTACCACCGATGTAGAACGATGGGAAACATGGAATATCACATATTCGTCGCAATTATCGATAGTTAGAACGATTGCGAGGGATGGGAAGTGAATCCTTACCTACAGCCGATGTAGAACGCTTCGAAACATCGTATATCACATATTCGTGGCAATTATCGATAGTTAGAACGATTGCCATGGCTGGGAAGAGAATCTTTACCTACCGCCGATGTAGAACGATGGGAAACACCGAATATCACATATTCGTGGCAATTATCGATAGTTAGAACGATTGCGAGGGATGGGAAGTGAATCCTTACCTACCGCCGATGTAGAACGCTTCGAAACATCGTGTATCAGGTATTCGTGACAATTATCGATAGAAAGCACGATTGAAGGGGCAGGGAAGTGAATCCTTACTTACCGTCGATGCCGAACGCTTCGAAACATCGTGTATCTGGTATTTGTGTCAATTATCGATGGACAGAACGATTGCGAGGGCTGGGAAGGGAATCCTTACGTACCGCCGATGTAGAACAATGGGAAACATCGAATATCACGAATTCGTGCCAATTATCGATAGAAAGAACGATTGCCATGGCTGGGAAGTGAATCTTTACCTACCGCCGATGTAGAACGATGGGAAACATCGAATATCACATATTCGTGGCAATTATCGATAGTTAGAACGATTGCGAGGGATGGGAAGTGAATCCTTAATTTCCATCGATGCAGAACGCTTGGAAACATCGAATATCACGTATTCGTTCCAATTATCGATAGAAAGAACGATTGCGAGGGTTGGGAAGTGAATCCTTACCTACCGCCGATGTAGAACGCTTCGAAACATCGTCTATCAGATATTCGTGCCAATTATCGATAGAAAGAACGATTGAAGGGGCAGGGAAGTGAATCCTTACTTACCGTCGATTCCGAACGCTTCGAAACATCGTGTATCTGGTATTTGTGTCAATTATCGATGGACAGAACGATTGCGAGGGCTGGGAAGGGAATCCTTACGTACCGCCGATGTAGAACAATGGGAAACATCGAATATCACGAATTCGTGCCAATTATCGATAGAAAGAACGATTGCCATGGCTGGGAAGTGAATCTTTACCTACAGCCGATGTAGAACGCTTCGAAACATCGTATATCAGGTATACGTGCCAATTATCGATAGAAAGAACGATTGCCATGGCTGGGAAGTGAATCTTTACCTACCGCCGATGTAGAACGATGGGAAACATCGAATATCACATATTCGTGGCAATTATCGATAGTTAGAACGATTGCTAGGGATGGGAAGTGAATCCTTAATTTCCATCGATGCAGAACGCTTGGAAACATCGAATATCACGTATTCGTTCCAATTATCGATAGAAAGAACGATTGCGAGGGTTGGGAAGTGAATCCTTACTTACCGCCGATGTAGAACGCTTCGAAACATCGTCTATCAGGTATTCCCTGCCAATTATCGATAGAAAGAACGATTGCCATGGCTGGGAAGTGAATCCTTACCTACAGACGATGTAGATCGATGGGAAACATCAAATATCACATATTCGTGGCAATTATCGATAGTTAGAACGATTGCGAGTGCTGGGAAGTGATTCCCTTAATTACCATCGATGCAGAACGCTTGGAAACATCGAATATCACGTATTCGTTCCAATTATCGATAGAAAGAACGATTGCGAGGGCTGGGAAGTGAATCCTTACCTACCGCCGATGTAGAACAATGGGAAACATCGAATATCACATATTCGTGGCAATTATCGATAGTTAGAACGATTGCGAGGTATGGGAAGTGAATCTTTACCTACCGCCGATGTAGAACGATGGGAAACATGGAATATCACATATTCGTGGCAATTATCGATAGTTAGAACGATTGCGAGGGATGGGAAGTGAATCCTTACCTACAGCCGATGTAGAACGCTTCGAAACATCGTATATCACATATTCGTGGCAATTATCGATAGTTAGAACGATTGCCATGGCTGGGAAGAGAATCTTTACCTACCGCCGATGTAGAACGATGGGAAACACCGAATATCACATATTCGTGGCAATTGTCGATAGTTAGAACGATTGCGAGGGATGGGAAGTGAATCCTTACCTACCGCCGATGTAGAACGCTTCGAAACATCGTGTATCAGGTATTCGTGACAATTATCGATAGAAAGCACGATTGAAGGGGCAGGGAAGTGAATCCTTACTTACCGTCGATGCCGAACGCTTCGAAACATCGTGTATCTGGTATTTGTGTCAATTATCGATGGACAGAGCGATTGCGAGGGCTGGGAAGGGAATCCTTACGTACCGCCGATGTAGAACAATGGGAAACATCGAATATCACGAATTCGTGCCAATTATCGATAGAAAGAACGATTGCCATGGCTGGGAAGTGAATCTTTACCTACCGCCGATGTAGAACGATGGGAAACATCGAATATCACATATTCGTGGCAATTATCGATAGTTAGAACGATTGCGAGGGATGGGAAGTGAATCCTTAATTTCCATCGATGCAGAACGCTTGGAAACATCGAATATCACGTATTCGTTCCAATTATCGATAGAAAGAACGATTGCGAGGGTTGGGAAGTGAATCCTTACCCACCGCCGATGTAGAACTCTTCGAAACATCGTCTATCAGGTATTCGTGCCAATTATCGATAGAAAGAACGATTGCCATGGCTGGGAAGTGAATCTTTACCTACCGCCGATGTAGAACGCTTCCAAACATCGTGTATCTGGTATTTGTGTTGTCACGTCCCGGGACTGCCCGGAACGTAACTATTTCTATTTCTAGACCTCAAACGAATCAGCACGTTCTATACATAATCCAAGTTGTGTCTTGACTAAGACTCAATTAAGAAATACAATATAATTCAGTTAAAATGCCGTTGAATTGTGAACATACTGATTCGTCAAATATGGTATCGCTTAAAATAAGTAAAAGTCACTCACCAAAAGAAACGCCGTGCGGCTATCTCAGAACTCGGCATCTGGAATCACAGATATCACAAAATCACTTATGCTGCACAGAGTTTCTAATGTTCCGTATGATTGCTCAAAAGATGCAATTCAAATATATTTATTCAATTAAAACTACTTTAAATCAAGGGAAAAGCCTTTTGAGTAACCACAAAGAACCACGGAATGATATAGGATAAAAAGGGAGCGCGACCGTTGATGTATGTCGTAACACTGCCGTCTCGTTCAGAGTCGCGCAACAGACTGAGCTCTCGCTGCTGGAAGTGCATGCGCAGAGGTATAGACGCCAACTCAGCGTTAAACATAAAAGTGCTGAGTCAGATAATCACGATTCCATTGTCTTGCACGTGTGCAATAAGCCTGTCGCATCAGCATCCGTTCCGAGAGCGATAATAACTGCAACTCAAGAATGCACACGTTGCGAAAGATAAGGCACGTACGGGAACTGTTGACCAACGGCGTTCCCAGCTGCGTCAGCATCCGCTCCCACGGACATAAATGCACACGTTGCAAAGATAAGGCACGTACGGGAACAGTTGACCAACGGTCGTTCCCAGCTGCGTCAGCATTCTTCGAGACTGCACAATCAGCATATTACTGCTATAAAATAAGCGGAACAGTCAGCAGAAAGTCAGTCAAGTGTCAGCAGTCAAGTGTCAGCAGTCAAGTGTCAGCAGTCAAGTGTCAGCAGTCAAGTGTCAGCAGTCAAGTGTCAGCAGTCAAGTGTCAGCAGTCAAGTGTCAGCAGTCAAGTGTCAGTAGTCAAGAACAGTCTAGTTCAGCAGTCCTATTCAGTCAGTCTATCGCCGGACGCGGTGCGTGCTTCATGTATTCCAGTACAGTCAGTAGTCTACGGTCAGTATGTAGTCAGTAAACAGTCAGTTCTGACCCGAGAGTCAGCCGAGTAACATCAATCTACAGTCGACGTCAATCGTAGTGAGTACACACCAACAGTTCTGCTTAGGCAGCCGCGTAACATCGCGTTGTTAGTTATAATTAAAATCATGTAACTCAGTGTAACTACCAAGTGATAGAATATAGTTGTTATCATATTCATTAGACACAGTGTTCTTTAGTTCATTTACGCGTATCCACCGCCAACAATGTGTGCTAGCCATATCCTCCAACGAAGAAGGTAGATCCGTTCGCTACCACTGGCTCGCACACTCGACACACAACCACACTTCTTAACGTCCCGATACAGGTTGACTGCCCCTAGGGACTAGTCACGATCAAAAATGCGACGTATCCAACCAACTTCGAGAAACGTCCTGTCAATTATTACGGAGCCCTACCTAGGACGTAACAAAATTGGTGACAGCGGTGGGATACGGTCGCAAACGTTAAGAGGTGTATCACGAAATGGCGGACGAGACGACTGCAACGCCTGTAGACCTAGTGCTACAACAGCTCTCCCTGTGGGAGGATAAATTCGACAATTTGAACTCGGTAAATAGGAGACCGGACCGAATCATCGACACGCACGAAACACAACAGTCGACGGTACTCGAAGAACCAGCAGTGGAAGACGTCGAGCTTCGACCCGGGAACTGGCTGTAAGAATTTCCTGAATCTGAGGGGGAAGGGGACGACCTAATCGTCGATGCTTCACCCACGATCGACATCAATGTGTTTCGTACACATGCATTTCTTCGTAAGTTATCAGGGAATTCCGAGACTCGTTGCCAAACACGAGGATATAACATCTTTGGTGGCAGCGATGTTATGCGATCGCATACGTTGAGTAGTGTAAGGAAATTGGTAAGGTGTACCATCTGCTTAAAGTATGAACAAAGATAATCTCAACTACGTACATTGATAGAAAACCTGCTACTAGCTACGATGAAAAAAGAAAGGCAGGATCAAGGGAGCGAACAGTTTACGAAGCAATTCGAAATTGACCAAGACACTCGAGCAGCATCTGCGAACGGGTTACGAGCCGAAGTTTTTACCAGGGTCAAGTTAGTGAATCATAGGGATCAAGATGAGACCATTCGAGCTGCAATGAAAGCCAATTGCGGAAATAAGAAAATTGGAGAAACGCAAATAATCTACCAACATCCATGTAAAGGCATCAACAAGGAACTAAACGCAAGGGCCCTGGACCATTCAAAGTATCACCAAATGTGATATGAACAACGAGTTTATTGCTGTACTCCGGATCTGAAATTAATCTAATCATGAAGTCAGTCCTGACCAGAATGGCGAGTATAAATCGACCGAGATGTGATAATATACGTGGCAAATCGGCTTCGAACCTGACCACCCTAGGGAAAGTGTCAATAAAGGTTGCGGGCCATCAAGTTCATTCTCGCGTCGTGGACGATTCGCCGCTGATCAAGGAGGACGGGATCTTAGGATCTCAATTATTAAATCAACCACGGAGCCAGCATCGATTTTGCGTATATACGCGCCGAAATGGGAACATTTTGTGTACGGTCCAGAAACTCGAGGCTCTCGATACCCAAAAGATGCTCTGCGCCATATTAAGTAATACAGCGAATTCCTAAATAGAAGAGGGATACGCGACAAGAATCAAGGTAAAAATTTACTAAAAAAAAAGGTAACATTGTGGGAGGTCCAAGTAATAAAACTCTACAAAATCAAGGGCGGGAATCGCCATCAAGTTAAAAAATTACTGAACAAAGCAGTAACATTGGGGGAGGTCAAAGTAATAAAACTCTCCAAAATCAAGGGCGGGTATCGCCATCAAGTTAAAAAATTACTGAATAAAGCAGTAACATTGGGGGAGGTCAAAGTAATAAAACTCTCCAAAATCAAGGGCGGGTATCGCCATCAAGTTAAAGAATTATTGAATAAGGTAGTAACATTGGGGGAGGTCATCGTAATAAAACTCTCCATAATCAAAGGCGGGAATCGACATCAAGTTAAAAGGTTACCGATATCAAGCAGTAACATTGGGGAGGTCAAGGTAATATAACTCTCCAAAATCAAAAGCGCCATCGCCATCGCCATCAAGTTAAAAAATTGCCGCATCGACGGTAACATTGAGGAAGTTAAAAGAAATAAAACTCTCCAAAAATCAAGGATATGTATCGCCATCAAGACTGACCCTCGAGAACGATTCAAGTCGATTGAGGGATCATCCAAGCTTGAGCACCATAATCTAGAATGCTGTATTTCCATGGGCAACGTTGGAAGGAATGAATATTCTGGAAATCGAGATATTCATCGCGAAAATATTCCAAAAAATAATACGCGCCAGTACAAGTATATAGCATGGCTTGGATCAAAAATCAAGAAGCAAAATCATAAATTGATGAAAACAATCATCAAAGATGAAACGAGCAAATATGAAACGCACCCGGATACCAACTCATCAGCGCAGTCTGGAGTTCACGATTTCGTCGCTCGAAGGAAGTAGCCGCTACACGACATCACACCACATGATAAAAAGCGCCCGAGGGACATCAGCTGCTACAACATCTTCGAAATCAACGCGCGAAACAATTCAAGCAGACCTCAGCAAATTTCTTACAGAAATTTGCTTCCCAAGGGGGAAGGTGTCACGTCCCGGGACTGCCCGGAACGTAACTATTTCTATTTCTAGACCTCAAACGAATCAGCACGTTCTATACATAATCCAAGTTGTGTCTTGACTAAGACTCAATTAAGAAATACAATATAATTCAGTTAAAATGCCGTTGAATTGTGAACATACTGATTCGTCAAATATGGTATCGCTTAAAATAAGTAAAAGTCACTCACCAAAAGAAACGCCGTGCGGCTATCTCAGAACTCGGCATCTGGAATCACAGATATCACAAAATCACTTATGCTGCACAGAGTTTCTAATGTTCCGTATGATTGCTCAAAAGATGCAATTCAAATATATTTATTCAATTAAAACTACTTTAAATCAAGGGAAAAGCCTTTTGAGTAACCACAAAGAACCACGGAATGATATAGGATAAAAAGGGAGCGCGACCGTTGATGTATGTCGTAACACTGCCGTCTCGTTCAGAGTCGCGCAACAGACTGAGCTCTCGCTGCTGGAAGTGCATGCGCAGAGGTATAGACGCCAACTCAGCGTTAAACATAAAAGTGCTGAGTCAGATAATCACGATTCCATTGTCTTGCACGTGTGCAATAAGCCTGTCGCATCAGCATCCGTTCCGAGAGCGATAATAACTGCAACTCAAGAATGCACACGTTGCGAAAGATAAGGCACGTACGGGAACTGTTGACCAACGGCGTTCCCAGCTGCGTCAGCATCCGCTCCCACGGACATAAATGCACACGTTGCAAAGATAAGGCACGTACGGGAACAGTTGACCAACGGTCGTTCCCAGCTGCGTCAGCATTCTTCGAGACTGCACAATCAGCATATTACTGCTATAAAATAAGCGGAACAGTCAGCAGAAAGTCAGTCAAGTGTCAGCAGTCAAGTGTCAGCAGTCAAGTGTCAGCAGTCAAGTGTCAGCAGTCAAGTGTCAGCAGTCAAGTGTCAGCAGTCAAGTGTCAGCAGTCAAGTGTCAGCAGTCAAGTGTCAGCAGTCAAGTGTCAGCAGTCAAGTGTCAGTAGTCAAGAACAGTCTAGTTCAGCAGTCCTATTCAGTCAGTCTATCGCCGGACGCGGTGCGTGCTTCATGTATTCCAGTACAGTCAGTAGTCTACGGTCAGTATGTAGTCAGTAAACAGTCAGTTCTGACCCGAGAGTCAGCCGAGTAACATCAATCTACAGTCGACGTCAATCGTAGTGAGTACACACCAACAGTTCTGCTTAGGCAGCCGCGTAACATCGCGTTGTTAGTTATAATTAAAATCATGTAACTCAGTGTAACTACCAAGTGATAGAATATAGTTGTTATCATGTTCATTAGACACAGTGTTCTTTAGTTCATTTACGCGTATCCACCGCCAACAATGTGTGCTAGCCATATCCTCCAACGAAGAAGGTAGATCCGTTCGCTACCACTGGCTCGCACACTCGACACACAACCACACTTCTTAACGTCCCGATACAGGTTGACTACCCGTGGGGACTAGTCACGATCAAAAATGCGACGTATCCAACCAACTTCGAGAAACGTCCTGTCAATCATTACGGAGCCCTAGCTAGGACGTAACAGTGTCAATTATCGATGGAAAGAACTATTGCGAGGGCTGGGAAGGGACTCCTTACGTACCGCCGATGTAGAACAATGGGAAACATCGAATATCACGAATTCGTGCCAATTATCGATAGAATGAACGATTGCCATGGCTGGGAAGTGAATCTTTACCTACCGCCGATGTAGAACGATGGGAAACATCGAATATCACATATTCGTGGCAATTATCGATAGTTAGAACGATTGCCATGGCTGGGAAGTGAATCTTTACCTACCGCCGATGTAGAACAATGGGAAACATCGAATATCACTTATTCGTGGCAATTATCGATAGTTAGAACGATTGCCATGGCTGGGAACTGAATCTTTACCTACCGCCGATGTAGAACGATGGGAAACATGGAATATCACATATTCGTGGCAATTATCGATAGTTAGAATGATTGCGAGGGATGGGAAGTGAATCCTTACCTACAGCCGATGTAGAACGCTTCGAAACATCGTATATCACATATTCGTGGCAATTATCGATAGTTAGAACGATTGCCATGGCTGGGAAGAGAATCTTTACCTACCGCCGATGTAGAACGATGGGAAACACCGAATATCACATATTCGTGGCAATTATCGATAGTTAGAACGATTGCGAGGGATGGGAAGTGAATCCTTACCTACCGCCGATGTAGAACGCTTCGAAACATCGTGTATCACATATTCGTGACAATTATCGATAGAAAGCACGATTGAAGGGGCAGGGAAGTGAATCCTTACTTACCGTCGATGCCGAACGCTTCGAAACATCGTGTATCTGGTATTCGTGCCAATTATCGATAGAAAGAACGATTGCCATGGCTGGGAAGTGAATCTTTACCTACCGCCGATGTAGAACGCTTCGAAACATGGTGTATCTGGTATTTGTGTCAATTATCGATGGAAAGAACTATTGCGAGGGCTGGGAAGGGAATCCTTACGTACCGCCGATGTAGAACAATGGGAAACATCGAATATCACGAATTCGTGCCAATTATCGATAGAAAGAACGATTGCCATGGCTGGGAAGTGAATCTTTACCTACCGCCGATGTAGAACGATGGGAAACATCCAATATCACATATTCGTGGCAATTATCGATAGTTAGAACGATTGCTAGGGATGGGAAGTGAATCCTTAATTTCCATCGATGCAGAACGCTTGGAAACATCGAATATCACGTATTCGTTCCAATTATCGATAGAAAGAACGATTGCGAGGGTTGGAAAGTGAATCCTTACCTACCGCCGATGAAGAACGCTTCGAAACATCGTCTATCAGGTATTCCCTGCCAATTATCGATAGAAAGAACGATTGCCATGGCTGGGAAGTGAATCCTTACCTACAGACGATCTAGATCGATGGGAAACATCAAATATCCCATATTCGTGGCAATTATCGATAGTTAGAACGATTGCGAGTGCTGGGAAGTGATTCCCTTAATTACCATCGATGCAGAACACTTGGAAACATCGAATATCACGTATTCGTTCCAATTATCGATAGAAAGAACGATTGCGAGGGCTGGGAAGTGAATCCTTACCTACCGCCGATGTAGAACAATGGGAAACATCGAATATCACATATTCGTGGCAATTATCGATAGTTAGAACGATTGCGAGGTATGGGAAGTGAATCTTTACCTACCACCGATGTAGAACGATGGGAAACATGGAATATCACATATTCGTGGCAATTATCGATAGTTAGAACGATTGCGAGGGATGGGAAGTGAATCCTTACCTACAGCCGATGTAGAACGCTTCGAAACATCGTATATCACATATTCGTGGCAATTATCGATAGTTAGAACGATTGCCATGGCTGGGAAGAGAATCTTTACCTACCGCCGATGTAGAACGATGGGAAACACCGAATATCACATATTCGTGGCAATTATCGATAGTTAGAACGATTGCGAGGGATGGGAAGTGAATCCTTACCTACCGCCGATGTAGAACGCTTCGAAACATCGTGTATCAGGTATTCGTGACAATTATCGATAGAAAGCACGATTGAAGGGGCAGGGAAGTGAATCCTTACTTACCGTCGATGCCGAACGCTTCGAAACATCTTGTATCTGGTATTTGTGTCAATTATCGATGGACAGAACGATTGCGAGGGCTGGGAAGGGAATCCTTACGTACCGCCGATGTAGAACAATGGGAAACATCGAATATCACGAATTCGTGCCAATTATCGATAGAAAGAACGATTGCCATGGCTGGGAAGTGAATCTTTACCTACCGCCGATGTAGAACGATGGGAAACATCGAATATCACATATTCGTGGCAATTATCGATAGTTAGAACGATTGCGAGGGATGGGAAGTGAATCCTTAATTTCCATCGATGCAGAACGCTTGGAAACATCGAATATCACGTATTCGTTCCAATTATCGATAGAAAGAACGATTGCGAGGGTTGGGAAGTGAATCCTTACCTACCGCCGATGTAGAACGCTTCGAAACATCGTCTATCAGGTATTCGTGCCAATTATCGATAGAAAGAACGATTGAAGGGGCAGGGAAGTGAATCCTTACTTACCGTCGATGCCGAACGCTTCGAAACATCGTGTATCTGGTATTTGTGTCAATTATCGATGGAAAGAACGATTGCCATGGCTGGGAAGAGAATCTTTACCTACAGCCGATGTAGAACGCTTCGAAACATCGTATATCACATATTCGTGGCAATTATCGATAGTTAGAACGATTGCCATGGCTGGGAAGAGAATCTTTACCTACCGCCGATGTAGAACGATGGGAAACACCGAATATCACATATTCGTGGCAATTATCGATAGTTAGAACGATTGCGAGGGATGGGAAGTGAATCCTTACCTACCGCCGATGTAGAACGCTTCGAAACATCGTGTATCAGGTATTCGTGACAATTATCGATAGAAAGCACGATTGAAGGGGCAGGGAAGTGAATCCTTACTTACCGTCGATGCCGAACGCTTCGAAACATCGTGTATCTGGTATTTGTGTCAATTATCGATGGACAGAACGATTGCGAGGGTTGGGAAGTGAATCCTTACTTACCGCCGATGTAGAACGCTTCGAAACATCGTCTATCAGGTATTCCCTGCCAATTATCGATAGAAAGAACGATTGCCATGGCTGGGAAGTGAATCCTTACCTACAGACGATGTAGATCGATGGGAAACATCAAATATCACATATTCGTGGCAATTATCGATAGTTAGAACGATTGCGAGTGCTGGGAAGTGATTCCCTTAATTACCATCGATGCAGAACGCTTGGAAACATCGAATATCACGTATTCGTTCCAATTATCGATAGAAAGAACGATTGCGAGGGCTGGGAAGTGAATCCTTACCTACCGCCGATGTAGAACAATGGGAAACATCGAATATCACATATTCGTGGCAATTATCGATAGTTAGAACGATTGCGAGGTATGGGAAGTGAATCTTTACCTACCGCCGATGTAGAACGATGGGAAACATGGAATATCACATATTCGTGGCAATTATCGATAGTTAGAACGATTGCGAGGGATGGGAAGTGAATCCTTACCTACAGCCGATGTAGAACGCTTCGAAACATCGTATATCACATATTCGTGGCAATTATCGATAGTTAGAACGATTGCCATGGCTGGGAAGAGAATCTTTACCTACCGCCGATGTAGAACGATGGGAAACACCGAATATCACATATTCGTGGCAATTGTCGATAGTTAGAACGATTGCGAGGGATGGGAAGTGAATCCTTACCTACCGCCGATGTAGAACGCTTCGAAACATCGTGTATCAGGTATTCGTGACAATTATCGATAGAAAGCACGATTGAAGGGGCAGGGAAGTGAATCCTTACTTACCGTCGATGCCGAACGCTTCGAAACATCGTGTATCTGGTATTTGTGTCAATTATCGATGGACAGAGCGATTGCGAGGGCTGGGAAGGGAATCCTTACGTACCGCCGATGTAGAACAATGGGAAACATCGAATATCACGAATTCGTGCCAATTATCGATAGAAAGAACGATTGCCATGGCTGGGAAGTCAATCTTTACCTACCGCCGATGTAGAACGATGGGAAACATCGAATATCACATATTCGTGGCAATTATCGATAGTTAGAACGATTGCGAGGGATGGGAAGTGAATCCTTAATTTCCATCGATGCAGAACGCTTGGAAACATCGAATATCACGTATTCGTTCCAATTATCGATAGAAAGAACGATTGCGAGGGTTGGGAAGTGAATCCTTACCTACCGCCGATGTAGAACTCTTCGAAACATCGTCTATCAGGTATTCGTGCCAATTATCGATAGAAAGAACGATTGCCATGGCTGGGAAGTGAATCTTTACCTACCGCCGATGTAGAACGCTTCCAAACATCGTGTATCTGGTATTTGTGTCAATTATCGATGGAAAGAACTATTGCGAGGGCTGGGAAGGGACTCCTTACGTACCGCCGATGTAGAACAATGGGAAACATCGAATATCACGAATTCGTGCCAATTATCGATAGAATGAACGATTGCCATGGCTGGAAAGTGAATCTTTACCTACCGCCGATGTAGAACGATGGGAAACATCGAATATCACATATTCGTGGCAATTATCGATAGTTAGAACGATTGCTAGGGATGGGAAGTGAATCCTTACCTACCGCCGATGTAGAACGCTTCGAAACATCGTCTATCAGGTATTCCCTGCCAATTATCGATAGAAAGAACGATTGCCATGGCTGGGAAGTGAATCCTTACCTACAGACGATGTAGATCGATGGGAAACATCAAATATCACATATTCGTGGCAATTATCGATAGTTAGAACGATTGCGAGTGCTGGGAAGTGATTCCCTTAATTACCATCGATGCAGAACGCTTGGAAACATCGAATATCACGTATTCGTTCCAATTATCGATAGAAAGAACGATTGCGAGGGCTGGGAAGTGAATCCTTACCTACCGCCGATGTAGAACAATGGGAAACATCGAATATCACATATTCGTGGCAATTATCGATAGTTAGAACGATTGCGAGGGATGGGAAGTGAATCCTTAATTTCCATCGATGCAGAACGCTTGGAAACATCGAATATCACGTATTCGTTCCAATTATCGATAGAAAGAACGATTGCGAGGGTTGGGAAGTGAATCCTTACCTACCGCCGATGTAGAACGCTTCGAAACATCGTCTATCAGGTATTCGTGCCAATTATCGATAGAAAGAACGATTGCCATGGCTGGGAAGTGAATCTTTACCTACCGCCGATGTAGAACGCTTCGAAACATCGTGTATCTGGTATTTGTGTCAATTATCGATGGAAAGAACTATTGCGAGGGCTGGGAAGGGAATCCTTACGTACCGCCGATGTAGAACAATGGGAAACATCGAATATCACGAATTCGTGCCAATTATCGATAGAAAGAACGATTGCCATGGCTGGGAAGTGAATCCTTACCTACAGCCGATGTAGAACGCTTCGAAACATCGTATATCACATATTCGTGGCAATTATCGATAGTTAGAACGATTGCCATGGCTGGGAAGAGAATCTTTACCTACCGCCGATGTAGAACGATGGGAAACACCGAATATCACATATTCGTGGCAATTGTCGATAGTTAGAACGATTGCGAGGGATGGGAAGTGAATCCTTACCTACCGCCGATGTAGAACGCTTCGAAACATCGTGTATCAGGTATTCGTGACAATTATCGATAGAAAGCACGATTGAAGGGGCAGGGAAGTGAATCCTTACTTACCGTCGATGCCGAACGCTTCGAAACATCGTGTATCTGGTATTTGTGTCAATTATCGATGGACAGAGCGATTGCGAGGGCAGGGAAGGGAATCCTTACGTACCGCCGATGTAGAACAATGGGAAACATCGAATATCACGAATTCGTGCCAATTATCGATAGAAAGAACGATTGCCATGGCTGGGAAGTGAATCTTTACCTACCGCCGATGTAGAACGATGGGAAACATCGAATATCACATATTCGTGGCAATTATCGATAGTTAGAACGATTGCGAGGGATGGGAAGTGAATCCTTAATTTCCATCGATGCAGAACGCTTGGAAACATCGAATATCACGTATTCGTTCCAATTATCGATAGAAAGAACGATTGCGAGGGTTGGGAAGTGAATCCTTACCTACCGCCGATGTAGAACTCTTCGAAACATCGTCTATCAGGTATTCGTGCCAATTATCGATAGAAAGAACGATTGCCATGGCTGGGAAGTGAATCTTTACCTACCGCCGATGTAGAACGCTTCCAAACATCGTGTATCTGGTATTTGTGTCAATTATCGATGGAAAGAACTATTGCGAGGGCTGGGAAGGGACTCCTTACGTACCGCCGATGTAGAACAATGGGAAACATCGAATATCACGAATTCGTGCCAATTATCGATAGAATGAACGATTGCCATGGCTGGGAAGTGAATCTTTACCTACCGCCGATGTAGAACGATGGGAAACATCGAATATCACATATTCGTGGCAATTATCGATAGTTAGAACGATTCCCATGGCTGGGAAGTGAATCTTTACCTACCGCCGATGTAGAACAATGGGAAACATCGAATATCACTTATTCGTGGCAATTATCGATAGTTAGAACGATTGCCATGGCTGGGAACTGAATCTTTACCTACCGCCGATGTAGAACGATGGGAAACATGGAATATCACATATTCGTGGCAATTATCGATAGTTAGAATGATTGCGAGGGATGGGAAGTGAATCCTTACCTACAGCCGATGTAGAACGCTTCGAAACATCGTATATCACATATTCGTGGCAATTATCGATAGTTAGAACGATTGCCATGGCTGGGAAGAGAATCTTTACCTACCGCCGATGTAGAACGATGGGAAACACCGAATATCACATATTCGTGGCAATTATCGATAGTTAGAACGATTGCGAGGGATGGGAAGTGAATCCTTACCTACCGCCGATGTAGAACGCTTCGAAACATCGTGTATCAGGTATTCGTGACAATTATCGATAAAAAGCACGATTGAAGGGGCAGGGAAGTGAATCCTTACTTACCGTCGATGCCGAACGCTTCGAAACATCGTGTATCTGGTATTCGTGCCAATTATCGATAGAAAGAACGATTGCCATGGCTGGGAAGTGAATCTTTACCTACCGCCGATGTAGAACGCTTCGAAACATCGTGTATCTGGTATTTGTGTCAATTATCGATGGAAAGAACTATTGCGAGGGCTGGGAAGGGAATCCTTACGTACCGCCGATGTAGAACAATGGGAAACATCGAATATCACGAATTCGTGCCAATTATCGATAGAAAGAACGATTGCCATGGCTGGGAAGTGAATCTTTACCTACCGCCGATGTAGAACGATGGGAAACATCCAATATCACATATTCGTGGCAATTATCGATAGTTAGAACGATTGCTAGGGATGGGAAGTGAATCCTTAATTTCCATCGATGCAGAACGCTTGGAAACATCGAATATCACGTATTCGTTCCAATTATCGATAGAAAGAACGATTGCGAGGGTTGGGAAGTGAATCCTTACCTACCGCCGATGAAGAACGCTTCGAAACATCGTCTATCAGGTATTCCCTGCCAATTATCGATAGAAAGAACGATTGCCATGGCTGGGAAGTGAATCCTTACCTACAGACGATGTAGATCGATGGGAAACATCAAATATCACATATTCGTGGCAATTATCGATAGTTAGAACGATTGCGAGTGCTGGGAAGTGATTCCCTTAATTACCATCGATGCAGAACACTTGGAAACATCGAATATCACGTATTCGTTCCAATTATCGATAGAAAGAACGATTGCGAGGGTTGGGAAGTGAATCCTTACCTACCGCCGATGTAGAACGCTTCGAAACATCGTCTATCAGGTATTCGTGCCAATTATCGATAGAAAGAACGATTGAAGGGGCAGGGAAGTGAATCCTTACTTACCGTCGATGCCGAACGCTTCGAAACATCGTGTATCTGGTATTTGTGTCAATTATCGATGGAAAGAACGATTGCCATGGCTGGGAAGAGAATCTTTACCTACAGCCGATGTAGAACGCTTCGAAACATCGTATATCACATATTCGTGGCAATTATCGATAGTTAGAACGATTGCCATGGCTGGGAAGAGAATCTTTACCTACCGCCGATGTAGAACGATGGGAAACACCGAATATCACATATTCGTGGCAATTATCGATAGTTAGAACGATTGCGAGGGATGGGAAGTGAATCCTTACCTACCGCCGATGTAGAACGCTTCGAAACATCGTGTATCAGGTATTCGTGACAATTATCGATAGAAAGCACGATTGAAGGGGCAGGGAAGTGAATCCTTACTTACCGTCGATGCCGAACGCTTCGAAACAACGTGTATCTGGTATTTGTGTCAATTATCGATGGACAGAACGATAGCGAGGGCTGGGAAGGGAATCCTTACGTACCGCCGATGTAGAACAATGGGAAACATCGAATATCACGAATTCGTGCCAATTATCGATAGAAAGAACGATTGCCATGGCTGGGAAGTGAATCTTTACCTACCGCCGATGTAGAACGATGGGAAACATCGAATATCACATATTCGTGGCAATTATCGATAGTTAGAACGATTGCGAGGGATGGGAAGTGAATCCTTAATTTCCATCGATGCAGAACGCTTGGAAACATCGAATATCACGTATTCGTTCCAATTATCGATAGAAAGAACGATTGCGAGGGTTGGGAAGTGAATCCTTACCTACCGCCGATGTAGAACGCTTCGAAACATCGTCTATCAGGTATTCGTGCCAATTATCGATAGAAAGAACGATTGCCATGGCTGGGAAGTGAATCTTTACCTACCGCCGATGTAGAACGCTTCGAAACATCGTGTATCTGGTATTTGTGTCAATTATCGATGGAAAGAACTATTGCGAGGGCTGGGAAGGGAATCCTTACCTACCGCCGATGTAGAACGATGGGAAACATCGAATATCACATATTCGTGGCAATTATCGATAGTTAGAACGATTGCTAGGGATGGGAAGTGAATCCTTAATTTCCATCGATGCAGAACGCTTGGAAACATCGAATATCACGTATTCGTTCCAATTATCGATAGAAAGAACGATTGCGAGGGTTGGGAAGTGAATCCTTACCTACCGCCGATGTAGAACGCTTCGAAACATCGTCTATCAGGTATTCCCTGCCAATTATCGATAGAAAGAACGATTGCCATGGCTGGGAAGTGAATCCTTACCTACAGACGATGTAGATCGATGGGAAACATCAAATATCACATATTCGTGGCAATTATCGATAGTTAGAACGATTGCGAGTGCTGGGATGTGATTCCCTTAATTACCATCGATGCAGAACGCTTGGAAACATCGAATATCACGTATTCGTTCCAATTATCGATAGAAAGAACGATTGCGAGGGCTGGGAAGTGAATCCTTACCTACCGCCGATGTAGAACAATGGGAAACATCGAATATCACATATTCGTGGCAAATATCGATAGTTAGAACGATTGCGAGGTATGGGAAGTGAATCCTTAATTTCCATCGATGCAGAACGCTTGGAAACATCGAATATCACGTATTCGTTCCAATTATCGATAGAAAGAACGATTGCGAGGGTTGGGAAGTGAATCCTTACCTACCGCCGATGTAGAACGCTTCGAAACATGGTCTATCAGGTAATCGTGCCAATTATCGATAGAAAGAACGATTGCCATGGCTGGGAAGTGAATCTTTACCTACCGCCGATGTAGAACGCTTCGAAACATCGTGTATCTGGTATTTGTGTCAATTATCGATGGAAAGAACTATTGCGAGGGCTGGGAAGGGAATCCTTACGTACCGCCGATGTAGAACAATGGGAAACATCGAATATCACGAATTCGTGCCAATTATCGATAGAAAGAACGATTGCCATGGCTGGGAAGTGAATCTTTACCTACCGCCGATGTAGAACGATGGGAAACATCGAATATCACATATTCGTGGCAATTATCGATAGTTAGAACGATTGCTAGGGATGGGAAGTGAATCCTTAATTTCCATCGATGCAGAACGCTTGGAAACATCGAATATCACGTATTCGTTCCAATTATCGATAGAAAGAACGATTGCGAGGGTTGGGAAGTGAATCCTTACCTACCGCCGATGTAGAACGCTTCGAAACATCGTCTATCAGGTATTCCCTGCCAATTATCGATAGAAAGAACGATTGCCATGGCTGGGAAGTGAATCCTTACATACAGACGATGTAGAACGATGGGAAACATCAAATATCACATATTCGTGGCAATTATCGATAGTTAGAACGATTGCGAGTGCTGGGAAGTGATTCCCTTAATTACCATCGATGCAGAACGCTTGGAAACATCGAATATCACGTATTCGTTCCAATTATCGATAGAAAGAACGATTGCGAGGGCTGGGAAGTGAATCCTTACCTACCGCCGATGTAGAACAATGGGAAACATCGAATATCACATATTCGTGGCAATTATCGATAGTTAGAACGATTGCGAGGTATGGGAAGTGAATCCTGAATTTCCATCGATGCAGAACGCTTGGAAACATCGAATATCACGTATTCGTTCCAATTATCGATAGAAAGAACGATTGCGAGGGCTGGGAAGTGAATCCTTACCTACCGCCGATGTAGAACAATGGGAAACATCGAATATCACATATTCGTGGCAATTATCGATAGTTAGAACGATTGCGAGGTATGGGAAGTGAATCTTTACCTACCGCCGATGTAGAACGATGGGAAACATGGAATATCACATATTCGTGGCAATTATCGATAGTTAGAACGATTGCGAGGGATGGGAAGTGAATCCTTACCTACAGCCGATGTAGAACGCTTCGAAACATCGTATATCACATATTCGTGGCAATTATCGATAGTTAGAACGATTGCCATGGCTGGGAAGAGAATCTTTACCTACCGCCGATGTAGAACGATGGGAAACACCGTATATCACATATTCGTGGCAATTATCGATAGTTAGAACGATTGCGAGGGATGGGAAGTGAATCCTTACCTACCGCCGATGTAGAACGCTTCGAAACATCGTGTATCAGGTATTCGTGACAATTATCGATAGAAAGCACGATTGAAGGGGCAGGGAAGTGAATCCTTACTTACCGTCGATGCCGAACGCTTCGAAACATCGTGTATCTGGTATTTGTGTCAATTATCGATGGACAGAACGATTGCGAGGGCTGGGAAGGGAATCCTTACGTACCGCCGATGTAGAACAATGGGAAACATCGAATATCACGAATTCGTGCCAATTATCGATAGAAAGAACGATTGCCATGGCTGGGAAGTGAATCTTTACCTACCGCCGATGTAGAACGATGGGAAACATCGAATATCACATATTCGTGGCAATTATCGATAGTTAGAACGATTGCGAGGGATGGGAAGTGAATCCTTAATTTCCATCGATGCAGAACGCTTGGAAACATCGAATATCACGTATTCGTTCCAATTATCGATAGAAAGAACGATTGCGAGGGTTGGGAAGTGAATCCTTACCTACCGCCGATGTAGAACGCTTCGAAACATCGTCTATCAGGTATTCGTGCCAATTATCGATAGAAAGAACGATTGAAGGGGCAGGGAAGTGAATCCTTACTTACCGTCGATGCCGAACGCTTCGAAACATCGTGTATCTGGTATTTGTGTCAATTATCGATGGAAAGAACGATTGCCATGGCTGGGAAGAGAATCTTTACCTACAGCCGATGTAGAACGCTTCGAAACATCGTATATCACATATTCGTGGCAATTATCGATAGTTAGAACGATTGCCATGGCTGGGAAGAGAATCTTTACCTACCGCCGATGTAGAACGATGGGAAACACCGAATATCACATATTCATGGCAATTATCGATAGTTAGAACGATTGCGAGGGATGGGAAGTGAATCCTTACCTACCGCCGATGTAGAACGCTTCGAAACATCGTGTATCAGGTATTCGTGACAATTATCGATAGAAAGCACGATTGAAGGGGCAGGGAAGTGAATCCTTACTTACCGTCGATGCCGAACGCTTCGAAACAACGTGTATCTGGTATTTGTGTCAATTATCGATGGACAGAACGATAGCGAGGGCTGGGAAGGGAATCCTTACGTACCGCCGATGTAGAACAATGGGAAACATCGAATATCACGAATTCGTGCCAATTATCGATAGAAAGAACGATTGCCATGGCTGGGAAGTGAATCTTTACCTACCGCCGATGTAGAACGATGGGAAACATCGAATATCACATATTCGTGGCAATTATCGATAGTTAGAACGATTGCGAGGGATGGGAAGTGAATCCTTAATTTCCATCGATGCAGAACGCTTGGAAACATCGAATATCACGTATTCGTTCCAATTATCGATAGAAAGAACGATTGCGAGGGTTGGGAAGTGAATCCTTACCTACCGCCGATGTAGAACGCTTCGAAACATCGTCTATCAGGTATTCGTGCCAATTATCGATAGAAAGAACGATTGCCATGGCTGGGAAGTGAATCTTTACCTACCGCCGATGTAGAACGCTTCGAAACATCGTGTATCTGGTATTTGTGTCAATTATCGATGGAAAGAACTATTGCGAGGGCTGGGAAGGGAATCCTTACCTACCGCCGATGTAGAACGATGGGAAACATCGAATATCACATATTCGTGGCAATTATCGATAGATAGAACGATTGCTAGGGATGGGAAGTGAATCCTTAATTTCCATCGATGCAGAACGCTTGGAAACATCGAATATCACGTATTCGTTCCAATTATCGATAGAAAGAACGATTGCGAGGGTTGGGAAGTGAATCCTTACCTACCGCCGATGTAGAACGCTTCGAAACATCGTCTATCAGGTATTCCCTGCCAATTATCGATAGAAAGAACGATTGCCATGGCTGGGAAGTGAATCCTTACCTACAGACGATGTAGATCGATGGGAAACATCAAATATCACATATTCGTGGCAATTATCGATAGTTAGAACGATTGCGAGTGCTGGGAAGTGATTCCCTTAATTACCATCGATGCAGAACGCTTGGAAACATCGAATATCACGTATTCGTTCCAATTATCGATAGAAAGAACGATTGCGAGGGCTGGGAAGTGAATCCTTACCTACCGCCGATGTAGAACAATGGGAAACATCGAATATCACATATTCGTGGCAATTATCGATAGTTAGAACGATTGCGAGGTATGGGAAGTGAATCCTTAATTTCCATCGATGCAGAACGCTTGGAAACATCGAATATCACGTATTCGTTCCAATTATCGATAGAAAGAACGATTGCGAGGGTTGGGAAGTGAATCCTTACCTACCGCCGATGTAGAACGCTTCGAAACATGGTCTATCAGGTAATCGTGCCAATTATCGATAGAAAGAACGATTGCCATGGCTGGGAAGTGAATCTTTACCTACCGCCGATGTAGAACGCTTCGAAACATCGTGTATCTGGTATTTGTGTCAATTATCGATGGAAAGAACGATTGCCATGGCTGGGAAGAGAATCTTTACCTACAGCCGATGTAGAACGCTTCGAAACATCGTATATCACATATTCGTGGCAATTATCGATAGTTAGAACGATTGCCATGGCTGGGAAGAGAATCTTTACCTACCGCCGATGTAGAACGATGGGAAACACCGAATATCACATATTCGTGGCAATTATCGATAGTTAGAACGATTGCGAGGGATGGGAAGTGAATCCTTACCTACCGCCGATGTAGAACGCTTCGAAACATCGTGTATCAGGTATTCGTGACAATTATCGATAGAAAGCACGATTGAAGGGGCAGGGAAGTGAATCCTTACTTACCGTCGATGCCGAACGCTTCGAAACAACGTGTATCTGGTATTTGTGTCAATTATCGATGGACAGAACGATAGCGAGGGCTGGGAAGGGAATCCTTACGTACCGCCGATGTAGAACAATGGGAAACATCGAATATCACGAATTCGTGCCAATTATCGATAGAAAGAACGATTGCCATGGCTGGGAAGTGAATCTTTACCTACCGCCGATGTAGAACGATGGGAAACATCGAATATCACATATTCGTGGCAATTATCGATAGTTAGAACGATTGCGAGGGATGGGAAGTGAATCCTTAATTTCCATCGATGCAGAACGCTTGGAAACATCGAATATCACGTATTCGTTCCAATTATCGATAGAAAGAACGATTGCGAGGGTTGGGAAGTGAATCCTTACCTACCGCCGATGTAGAACGCTTCGAAACATCGTCTATCAGGTATTCGTGCCAATTATCGATAGAAAGAACGATTGCCATGGCTGGGAAGTGAATCTTTACCTACCGCCGATGTAGAACGCTTCGAAACATCGTGTATCTGGTATTTGTGTCAATTATCGATGGAAAGAACTATTGCGAGGGCTGGGAAGGGAATCCTTACCTACCGCCGATGTAGAACGATGGGAAACATCGAATATCACATATTCGTGGCAATTATCGATAGTTAGAACGATTGCGATGGATGGGAAGTGAATCCTTAATTTCCATCGATGCAGAACGCTTGGAAACATCGAATATCACGTATTCGTTCCAATTATCGATAGAAAGAACGATTGAAGGGGCAGGGAAGTGAATCCTTACTTACCGTCGATGCCGAACGCTTCGAAACATCGTGTATCTGGTATTTGTGTCAATTATCGATGGAAAGAACGATTGCCATGGCTGGGAAGAGAATCTTTACCTACCGCCGATGCAGAACGCTTGGAAACATCGAATATCACGTATTCGTTCCAATTATCGATAGAAAGAACGATTGCGAGGGTTGGGAAGTGAATCCTTACCTACCGCCGATGTAGAACGCTTCGAAACATCGTGTATCTGGTATTTGTGTCAATTATCGATGGAAAGAACGATTGCGAGGGCTGGGAAGGGAATCCTTACCTACAGACGATGTAGATCGATGGGAAACATCAAATATCACATATTCGTGGCAATTATCGATAGTTAGAACGATTGCGAGTGCTGGGAAGTGATTCCCTTAATTACCATCGATGCAGAACGCTTGGAAACATCGAATATCACGTATTCGTTCCAATTATCGATAGAAAGAACGATTGCGAGGGCTGGGAAGTGAATCCTTACCTACCGCCGATGTAGAACAATGGGAAACATCGAATATCACATATTCGTGGCAATTATCGATAGTTAGAACGATTGCGAGGTATGGGAAGTGAATCCTTAATTTCCATCGATGCAGAACGCTTGGGAACATCGAATATCACGTATTCGTTCCAATTATCGATAGAAAGAACGATTGCGAGGGTTGGGAAGTGAATCCTTACCTACCGCCGATGTAGAACGCTTCGAAACATGGTCTATCAGGTAATCGTGCCAATTATCGATAGAAAGAACGATTGCCATGGCTGGGAAGTGAATCTTTACCTACCGCCGATGTAGAACGCTTCGAAACATCGTGTATCTGGTATTTGTGTCAATTATCGATGGAAAGAACTATTGCGAGGGCTGGGAAGGGAATCCTTACGTACCGCCGATGTAGAACAATGGAAAACATCGAATATCACGAATTCGTGCCAATTATCGATAGAAAGAACGATTGCGAGGGTTGGGAAGTGAATCCTTACCTACCGCCGATGTAGAACGCTTCGAAACATCGTCTATCAGGTATTCCCTGCCAATTATCGATAGAAAGAACGATTGCCATGGCTGGGAAGTGAATCTTTACCTACCGCCGATGTAGAACGATGGGAAACATCGAATATCACATATTCGTGGCAATTATCGATAGTTAGAACGATTGCTAGGGATGGGAAGTGAATCCTTAATTTCCATCGATGCAGAACGCTTGGAAACATCGAATATCACGTATTCGTTCCAATTATCGATAGAAAGAACGATTGCGAGGGTTTGGAAGTGAATCCTTACCTACCGCCGATGTAGAACGCTTCGAAACATCGTCTATCAGGTATTCGTGCCAATTATCGATAGAAAGAACGATTGCCATGGCTGGGAAGTGAATCCTTACCTACAGCCGATGTAGAACGATGGGAATCATCAAATATCACATATTCGTGGCAATTATCGATAGTTAGAACGATTGCGAGGGATGGGAAGTGAATCCTTACCTACCGCCGATGTAGAACGCTTCGAAACATCGTGTATCAGGTATTCGTGACAATTATCGATAGAAAACACGATTGAAGGGGCAGGGAAGGGAATCCTTACCTACAGCCGATGTAGAACGATGGGTAACATCAAATATCACATATTCGTGGCAATTATCGATAGTTAGAACGATTGCGAGGGATGGGAAGTGAATCCTTACCTACCGCCGATGTAGAACGATGGGAAACATCGAATATCACATATTCGTGGCAATTATCGATAGTTAGAACGATTGCGAGTGCTGGGAAGTGATTCCCTTAATTACCATCGATGCAGAACGCTTGGAAACATCGAATATCACGTATTCGTTCCAATTATCGATAGAAAGAACGATTGCGAGGGCTGGGAAGTGAATCCTTACCTACCGCCGATGTAGAACAATGGGAAACATCGAATATCACATATTCGTGGCAATTATCGATAGTTAGAACTATTGCCATGGCTGGGAAGTGAATCTTTACCTACCGCCGATGTAGAACGATGGGAAACATCGAATATCACATATTCGTGGCAATTATCGATAGTTAGAACGATTGCGAGGGATGGGAAGTGAATCCTTATCTACCGCCGATGTAGAACGATGGGAAACATCGAATATCACATATTCGTGGCCATTATCGATAGAAAGAACGATTGCCATGGCTGGGATGTGAATCTTTACCTACCGCCGATGTAGAACGATGGGAAACATCGAATATCACATATTCGTGGCAATTATCGATAGTTAGAACGATTGCGAGGGATGGGAAGTGAATCCTTAATTTCCATCGATGCAGAACGCTTGGAAACATCGAATATCACGTATTCGTTCCAATTATCGATAGAAAGAACGATTGCGAGGGTTTGGAAGTGAATCCTTACCTACCGCCGATGTAGAACGCTTCGAAACATCGTATATCAGGTATTCGTGCCAATTATCGATAGAAAGAACGATTGCCATGGCTGGGAAGTGAATCCTTACCTACAGCCGATGTGGAACGATGGGAAACATCAAATATCACATATTCGTGGCAATTATCGATAGTTAGAACGATTGCGAGTGCTGGGAAGTGATTCCCTTAATTACCATCGATGCAGAACGCTTGGAAACATCGAATATCACGTATTCGTTCCAATTATCGATAGAAAGAACGATTGCGAGGGCTGGGAAGTGAATCCTTACCTACCGCCGATGTAGAACAATGGGAAACATCGAATATCACATATTCGTGGCAATTATCGATAGTTAGAACGATTGCGAGTGCTGGGAAGTGATTCCCTTAATTACCATCGATGCAGAACGCTTGGAAACATCGAATATCACGTATTCGTTCCAATTATCGATAGAAAGAACGATTGCGAGGGCTGGGAAGTGAATCCTTACCTACCGCCGATGTAGAACAATGGGAAACATCGAATATCACATATTCGTGGCAATTATCGATAGTTAGAACGATTGCGAGGTATGGGAAGTGAATCCTTAATTTCCATCGATGCAGAACGCTTGGAAACATCGAATATCACGTATTCGTTCCAATTATCGATAGAAAGAACGATTGCGAGGGCTGGGAAGTGAATCCTTACCTACCGCCGATGTAGAACAATGGGAAACATCGAATATCACATATTCGTGGCAATTATCGATAGTTAGAACGATTGCGAGGTATGGGAAGTGAATCCTTAATTTCCATCGATGCAGAACGTTTGGAAACATCGAATATCACGTATTCGTTCCAATTATCGATAGAAAGAACGATTGCGAGGGTTGGGAAGTGAATCCTTACCTACCGCCGATGTAGAACGCTTCGAAACATGGTCTATCAGGTAATCGTGCCAATTATCGATAGAAAGAACGATTGCCATGGCTGGGAAGTGAATCTTTACCTACCGCCGATGTAGAACGCTTCGAAACATCGTGTATCAGGTATTCGTGACAATTATCGATAGAAAGCACGATTGAAGGGGCAGGGAAGGGAATCCTTACGTACCGCCGATGTAGAACAATGGGAAACATCGAATATCACGAATTCGTGCCAATTATCGATAGAAAGAACGATTGCCATGGCTGGGAAGTGAATCCTTACCTACAGACGATGTAGATCGATGGGAAACATCAAATATCACATATTCGTGGCAATTATCGATAGTTAGAACGATTGCGAGTGCTGGGAAGTGATTCCCTTAATTACCATCGATGCAGAACGCTTGGAAACATCGAATATCACGTATTCGTTCCAATTATCGATAGAAAGAACGATTGCGAGGGCTGGGAAGTGAATCCTTACCTACCGCCGATGTAGAACAATGGGAAACATCGAATATCACATATTCGTGGCAATTATCGATAGTTAGAACGATTGCGAGGTATGGGAAGTGAATCCTTAATTTCCATCGATGCAGAACGCTTGGAAACATCGAATATCACGTATTCGTTCCAATTATCGATAGAAAGAACGATTGCGAGGGTTGGGAAGTGAATCCTTACCTACCGCCGATGTAGAACGCTTCGAAACATCGTCTATCAGGTATTCGTGCCAATTATCGATAGAAAGAACGATTGAAGGGGCAGGGAAGTGAATCCTTACTTACCGTCGATGCCGAACGCTTCGAAACATCGTGTATCTGGTATTTGTGTCAATTATCGATGGAAAGAACGATTGCCATGGCTGGGAAGTGAATCTTTACCTACCGCCGATGTAGAACGCTTCGAAACATCGTGTATCAGGTATTCGTGACAATTATCGATAGAAAGCACGATTGAAGGGGCAGGGAAGTGAATCCTTACTTACCGTCGATGCCGAACGCTTCGAAACATCGTGTATCTGGTATTTGTGTCAATTATCGATGGAAAGAACGATTGCGAGGGATGGGAAGTGAATCCTTACCTACCGCCGATGTAGAACGCTTCGAATCATCGTGTATCTGGTATTTGTGTCAAGTATCGATGGAATGAACGATGGCGAGGGCTGGGAAGGGAATCCTTACGTACCGCCGATGTAGAACGCTTCGAAACATCGTATATCAGGTATTCGTGCCAATTATCGATAGAAAGAACGATTGCGAGTGCTGGGAAGTGAATCCCTACCTACAGCTGATGTAGAACGATGGGAAACATCAAATATCACATATTCGTGGCAATTATCGATAGTTAGAACGATTGCGAGTGCTGGGAAGTGAATCCTTAATTACCATCGATGCAGAACGCTTGGAAACATTGAATATCACGTATTCGTTCCAATTATCGATAGAAAGAACGATTGCCAGGGCTGGGAAGTGAATCCTTACATACCGCCGATGTAGAACGCTTCGAAACATCGTATATCAGGTATTCGTGCCAATTATCGATAGAAAGAACGATTGAAGGGGCAGGGAAGTGAATCCTTACTTACCGTCGATGCCGAACGCTTCGAAACATCGTGTATCTGGTATTTGTGTCAATTATCGATGGAAAGAACGATTGCCATGGCTGGGAAGTGAATCTTTACCTACCGCCGATGTAGAACGCTTCGAAACATGTCACGTTCCAGATTGCGATCTGGAAGAAACACGCCGTTCAAAGACGCAGGGCTGCTGCGCCAAGAACTGAAGGGGGATTTACGATATTTTATAGATGGCTATTCGTTATTGCATAAGAATCAAGTCTTTTCTGTATCGAGAAATGTGTCCCGAGTGATTTATTCAGTGACTTGGTCTCCTTAGGGAATCGGACAGTAGGAATTCGGGTAATCGCCAAGGAGGACAGAAAGGTAAGGAAAAGGGAAATGAAATCCTTAGGGGCAACGTAAATGATTCGCCACGCCAAGGAGGAAAGAAAGGTAGGAAAAAGGAAATGAAATCCTTAGGGGCAACGTAAATGATTCGCCACGCCAAGGAGGAAAGAAAGGTAGGAAAAAGGAAATGAAATCCTTAGGGGCAACGTAAATGATTCGCCACGCCAAGGAGGAAAGAAAGGTAAGAAAAAGGGAAATGAAATCCTTAGGGGCAACGTAAATGATTCGCCACGCCAAGGAGGAAAGAAAGGTAGGAAGAAGGGAAATGAAATCCTTAGGGGCAACGTAAATGATTCGCCACGCCAAGGAGGAAAGAAAGGTAAGAAAAAGGGAAATGAAATCCTTAGGGGCAACGTAAATGATTCGCCACGCCAAGGAGGAGAAAGGAAATGAAAAGGGAATTTGCGGAAGGAGACTATGCCCCGGACACACACACGTTTCACTCTTAGGATACGATATTCGCGTAGTTACTCAGGTTAAATATGATATGGTATATTGCGAGATAGAGCTCGCTATGTTAGTAGCGTTTATGGAAAGACTCACAATATCATAGGGCGAAATATGTCCTGTCGATACGATGCATGGGTTCACCAGTGCGTTATGACTTCCTTGATGGATTCGGCCTGAGCGTTCCACAGTTCCTCGGTAAATAAGTCGTAATACTGCTCGATACACTCCGGTTACTGGGCTGCAGGTTGAACAGCTGAGGTTCTTGAGGTGCAGTTAAATCGGAGAAATCGTAGACTAACGCGAAGGAAGGTTTTCGATTCAGATTGTAGAGCAGTTTGTTAATCACAAGTGGTTTATTCACTATTAACAGATCGTTATTCACTTATTTATAAAGTACTTTTTTAACATTCGTAACTTGATTAAATATGGTGCTCGGACGCTATTATCGTCATATTCGTAGCTTAATTAATATTCGTCAGTAACTTTTATACTTGTAGTTAATTACCGTTCACAATTATGTCCGCGATAAAATATTCGACTCTTGTAGTTAATTGTACACGGAAGAAAATACTCGCACTTAAATTATATCTGAATTCTGTCTTAGCGACGTATACTAGCGAGGTTACTGAGAGACAGAACGAAGTATCGATGTTCACTGTCGCGGAGCTGCTGGACGACTGCGCGACAACTAAGTTCTTTAATGAATTATCTGAATTAAATCGAGGAAAATATTCCGTGTTCCTTGTGGAATTGTATAAGTTATATCGAGAGAATATTCTCTGTTCCTTAATGTATTGTTTGAAATAAATCAGAAAATGTTCTATGTTCTTATTGAATTAATTGAATTAAATCTATGAAAATAATCTAAGTACCAATTAAATTAAATGAGATAAATCAAGAATTATTCTAAGCTCTTATCGGTTTAATAAATGAAACAAATCCGGAACGAATTCTACAGCACTTATTGAATTGATAGGAATAGATCGCAAAAATATTCTATGTCCTTATTGAATTAAATCAAATAAATCTGTGAAAATATTCTAAGTGGTTATTAAATTAAATGAGATAAATCAAGAATTATTCTAAGTTCTTATCGGATTAACAAAAGAAACAAATCCGGAACGAATTCTACAGCACTTATTGAATTGATAGGAATAGATCGCAAAAATATTCTATGTCCTTATTGAATTAAATTAAATAAATCTGTGAAAATATTCTAAGTACTTATTAAATTAAATGAGATAAATCAAGAATTATTCTAAGCTCTTATCGGTTTAATAAATGAAACAAATCCGGAACGAATTCTACAGCACTTATTGAATTGTTAGGGATAGAACGCAAAAATATTCTATGTCCTTATTGAATTAAATTAAATAAATACCGATCGAATCGGAAGCGTTTTCCAGCAGCAAGCGGAGCAAATCACTGAACTGAACTGACGATTGACTGTTAACTGTCTGACTGTGTGGTAACTAACTGACTGATGATTAACTGTTTCTTGATTGTTGACTGACTGATGTTGTTAGTAACTGATGACTGATGATTGTTAGTAACTGATTGGTAACTGATTGATGTTGTTAGTAACTGATCGGTAACTGATTGATGTTGTTAGAGAAATTATCATGGATTGAATAAGGGGTTTATTTGTTATAGTTTTGACTGAAGTGTAAAGGAGCGAGGTGAAGAAGCGAGAACAATAAAGATGATGTTTGGAGTTAGAATGTTTGCTCAGTGTATGCCGGACGTTACATATGCGCAAGGCCAGTCTAGCGTTCACATCATAGCATGAAAATATAAGAGAAGAAAGGAAAAAATACGGGCCGATCTGAGAGAAGCAGGTCGGCACGTCACACCTCCCCCCTTATAGTAAGAAATGCATGCATTTCTTGAGTAGGAGATGCGTTGAAAAAGAAACAAGTAATAATACTATATCCACTTGACTTTCCCACGTAGTATATGTATATGAAATGTAACGAAAACAAAAGGAAAAATTATGAAAAAATAAAAAGTTAATAATTAAGTACTTCGTATGCTTCTTGATTTAACTTAATAACTAGATTTGTGAGTAATAATAGGTATTGTAAGTAAAGATAATAACTAAACTATAACTAAAATTATTCTTAATTATAATATATATATTCTTTTTTGTGTTTTATTGATTTTTGTTAAGTCTTAGAAGAAAAGTAGTAAATTTTAATCTAAGTATTTTAACGTAATAATAAGTTTTAAAGTATATAAGCATGAGTTTTTAAAGTAGGAATATATGTTTTTATATGTATTTATACGTAATATATGTTTCCCCTTTTTTTTTCTTTTACTAGCTTATGTTTAATCGTGGTGGTTGTACCAGCAGGCGTCCAGTATTTGCTCGAGCGCGCTGGGCTCGAGGTCCAGTAATTTAACGTCCTCCATCATTTTTTGGGGGTTAATAAAATTGGTGTTGGTACCTCGTGGAGAGACCCTTAATGGTTATTAAATTGCATTGCCTTCTGGTGTTGATCGTCTACAATCTTTAGATTATTAACATGCTGGAAAGAAAGCGGTTAGTACAGGGGGGCAAAAAGGGGAGGGGCGATACCCAAAAGGATATCGACACATGGTGGTAATTTTACTCAGATTTCAAAGGATTGGTTTAGCGGATTTTAGAGAAGTGAGAGTGAAATGTAAGGCGGGGGGGGGGAAAGGGAGGAGCGATATCCAGAAGGATATCGACACGCGCTGATAAACTATATTAGTGTTCTAAGAATAATTGTAAGAAAATTGGGAAATGACTTTGGCATGTAGGGATATCCCTTAAACAGATTTTATTGACTCAATTTCCGTGCTTTGTTAGCATGGATAATTTTATAACCTCTATCCCAGGATATTTTTAGGTTCTGGAGCGGTAACACCTCGATAACCCTGTGTGGTCCGGTGTAATGATCCGCGAATTTCCCTTTTCGGGAATTTTTTATTACGAAAATTTCGTCTCCGGGTTGGAAAGTCTCTTCGTTAATATTACGATCGTAATATTTTTTGTACCGCTCTTTCGCGTTTTTCAATTTTTTCCGCCGCGAGATTTTGAAGTTTACGGATGCATTCCGTTAGGCGAGAGAAGTAACCTCCGTACGTTTCCTCGTCCGGACATTCAATTGGCCGTTGTTGAGCGGGGACGCGCGCTATTTTACCAAATACTAATTCGTGCGGAGTGTATCCCGTACCTTCATGGACACTAGTCTTGTAGGAAAACGCCGCGAGATCGGTCCAACTGTCCCAGTCGTCATTTTCGTTTGCATACATTTTCAAATATTCCACTAAGACGATGTGGGACCGCTCTAGGGATCCGTTACTTTGAGGGTGATAAGCTGTGGTTTTGCATTGCGCAATCCTGAATTTGCGAGCTATGGTTTTCATGAACGCGCTTGTAAAATTCGAATCCTGGTCGTGGGTTTGATTTACATACTTTTTCGTGTTTTCTTGTTTTTTCCTTGATTTCCAAGTGTCATATCGGAAGTGGTCTCTTAATGCAGGTTTTCGTTTTTGAGAGTGTATTTTACTGCTATTAAAAGTAAACTGATCCGTATAGTTTGCCGTGAGGCATGCAGTTCCTCGAAGGTACGGGTGTGGTCCATGAATCCTGGGCCGTTTCTTATTTCCGGGCTCGGGTTGCCACTCGGAGTCTGATGTAGAGTTTGGACGTTGCCGGATTGGACAGACAAGTGCTGTCGTAATATCAAGTGGGTTGCGAGAGAACGTTACTTGGCTAGGTTCCCTACAATGGTACCTTTCGGTTGGTACTGGTCCTGGATTCGTGGTCGCTATAGCGTGACTTCTGTTGTCCGCGTGTCCTAGAGGTTCATTTTGCAGGTGGAACAAGTCTTCATATTTATCAACGAGTTGATGGACATGATTCTCTTCTTCAGGGTTGAGGTCCCTCGGGGAGATCAGGTCGATTATTCTTTCGACTCTGCTTCGAGGCGCGCGCTCATCCTTATTATAATCATTCGTGGAGGCGAACTTTCTTAATCCTGGTAGGTGTAGAATTTGGTGTGCAACATTCGATTCCGCAGTAGAGTATACCAGAGGCGTGGACGCTTGTCCGATTTGAGGGTTACCTTCTTCTGGAAGGGTTTCGCTGAGTTGTGCGGACTCTTGTCCGGCTTGAGGGATAACTTCTTCTGGAAGTGTTTCGCTAACTGTAGAGGGCTGGTTGCCCTGTTTTAATAGGGGGATTCTTATATCTTCGACTTGATTTAAAGTCGCTATTTCCTCTGTGTATCTTAACTGGGGGTACGTAACGGGAGCTTCTTCAAATTCTTCTAGTTTTACCAGGGGTACTCCGATAGTTGCCTGTTCCTCGTTGGTGTTTTTGATCCGTAATATCGCTTGTCCGTCCCGGTTTCGTACTAAGGCGTCCCCAGCGTAAAGACCGTGTCCTAGGTCGAGTCGTGGGATGTATCCTTCTTGAACTTCGGGTTTAGCGATATTCGCGTGTGCAATTATACTTGTTCTTGCCGGTATTTGTGTTTCGTAACGCTCGATAAAGGGGACATAATTTCCATTAAATTGTAGCCATCTTTTTCCAAAGTCTAAAGTTACTCCGCTTTCGGCTAGAAATCCGGATCCTAGTATGCCTTGGTTTGGCAAGGGTATTGCATCTTCGACGATGTGAAAAATTACTGGGTACTGAAATAGAGTTGCTGTAAGTGTGCCTAGGGTTGGCACGTAATTTTCGGTAATTCCTATTAGTTGAACGGTATTGGTTGTATCGATTTCGTTTCGTGTTTTTACGCACATTCGTTTTAATAAGTTTACTTCCGCTCCCGTATCGATCATAACGTCGATAGGAGATATTAATTGCGGGCTCGAGACGTTGATGGATGGGACGTTGATTGTGGGAGTGAGGTGCACGCGAGCGATTCTGGCTGCAGGGGGTTTTGAAATTGAACAGAATTTATCGGATGCATTGCCCATTCCACGAGGCGCCTCCTTGTATTCTCGTGGGGGCTCGCCGTTTCCCGACATTTCTTGATTACGCATTCGCTTCCTGCAATCTATGGCCAAGTGCCCTGTTATGCCGCAGTAATTGCAGGTTCGTGTTTCCGCATACCGTGGCTGATTATATCCTCCTGCTGGGGATGGTTCGTTGAAACCTCGCACTGTTGACCCTTCTGGGGCTCGCGTATAGGGTGGAGCCCGACATGAGCGAGCGTCATGCCCGTCTCTTCTGCATAATTTGCATCTGGTGCGGGGGGCTCTTTCCTCTGTAAATCGGTTTCGATCCCTTTCTACGGGTGCTCCTTCCTCTGCGAATCGTTTACGATCCCTTTCTATCAGTTTGGTCACCCGGACGGCCTTGTCGAAAGCCTCGTCTAATGTCGTTAATGTGGAAGGATCCATTTGACTGCGCATCGTAGGCGGAAGTCCGTCCAAAAATGACCTTAAAGCTAATCGGTCTATCTCGTATGCTGCCGTCCTTGAGTTTTGGTAATAATCGGCATCTTCGTCTGTAATTGCGAACTTCAGGTCCTTAACTCTCGAAATATACTCAAATATGTGTTCGTTCCTTCCGATTACAATGTTGGCTAACTCTCCGCGGAAATGGTCAGATGTTTTGGCAGGAGCAAATACTGTTTTTAGTCGGCTGATGAATGCGTCAACCGATTCGAAGCTGTAATCCTCCACGACCAGGTACGCGTGCTTTCGTAAGCGGTTTCTCAATAAACAAGTTAACGGGGGTTCGAATTTAGATGGTATCATATCTCGTGCACGTCTGCAAGCTCTCGCAAATTGCAGGATAGGCATATTATGTCCATCGAAGTATGGTACCGTCTCGACAGCGTCTTTCAAAGTGACCTGAAGGGTGCAATGTGTTCGCGGTTCGTTAATTGCGTTGTCACAGAGGTTACTCTCGTGGCAACGGGATGCAGGAGTTTCGAGACATGTTTTAATTTGCTGTTTTCTCGTTAACATTTCTACGGTGTCTTGTAACGAATCTATTTGTTTTATGAGGGATTCCAATCCGAAGGCGGATTGACGTATTTGCTCTTCGTGAGCAAATTCTTCGCGGGGATTAGAAGGTCGGGTCTGTTTGTTCACTATTAATTCGTATTGAGCTTCGATTTGTGCTTGTTTATCGCGCAAGAGTTTCATTTTGTCTCGCAAAGCAGTGGTTGCTGCTTCTATAGTACCACCGGTTTCCTCCACGGGGTTACCGGGTAGGTTAATGTCGTCGGCATCACCGTACAGCGACATATTTTATTAAATTTATAGGAATATATATAAATAAAGAATAGTTTTATACTAATTAGTTTAACGCGCAAGGGCAATTGTGGGGTGAGTAAATTTTGATATCGTAGGTTTTCTTTTTTTTTCTTCTTAAAATTTCGACATCCCACCGCTGTCACCAGAAAACATGTCACGTTCCAGATTGCGATCTGGAAGAAACACGCCGTTCAAAGACGCAGGGCTGCTGCGCCAAGAACTGAAGGGGGATTTACGATATTTTATAGATGGCTATTCGTTATTGCATAAGAATCAAGTCTTTTCTGTATCGAGAAATGTGTCCCGAGTGATTTATTCAGTGACTTGGTCTCCTTAGGGAATCGGACAGTAGGAATTCGGGTAATCGCCAAGGAGGACAGAAAGGTAAGGAAAAGGGAAATGAAATCCTTAGGGGCAACGTAAATGATTCGCCACGCCAAGGAGGAAAGAAAGGTAGGAAAAAGGAAATGAAATCCTTAGGGGCAACGTAGATGATTCGCCACGCCAAGGAGGACAGAAAGGTAGGAAAAAGGGAATTGAAATCCTTAGGGGCAACGTAAATGATTCGCCACGCCAAGGAGGAAAGAAAGGTAGGAAAAAGGAAATGAAATCCTTAGGGGCAACGTAAATGATTCGCCACGCCAAGGAGGAAAGAAAGGTAAGAAAAAGGGAAATGAAATCCTTAGGGGCAACGTAAATGATTCGCCACGCCAAGGAGGAAAGAAAGGTAGGAAGAAGGAAATGAAATCCTTAGGGGCAACGTAAATGATTCGCCACGCCAAGGAGGAAAGAAAGGTAAGAAAAAGGGAAATGAAATCCTTAGGGGCAACGTAAATGATTCGCCACGCCAAGGAGGAGAAAGGAAATGAAAAGGGAATTTGCGGAAGGAGACTATGCCCCGGACACACACACGTTTCACTCTTAGGATACGATATTCGCGTAGTTACTCAGGTTAAATATGATATGGTATATTGCGAGATAGAGCTCGCTATGTTAGTAGCGTTTATGGAAAGACTCACAATATCATAGGGCGAAATATGTCCTGTCGATACGATGCATGGGTTCACCAGTGCGTTATGACTTCCTTGATGGATTCGGCCTGAGCGTTCCACAGTTCCTCGGTAAATAAGTCGTAATACTGCTCGATACACTCCGGTTACTGGGCTGCAGGTTGAACAGCTGAGGTTCTTGAGGTGCAGTTAAATCGGAGAAATCGTAGACTAACGCGAAGGAAGGTTTTCGATTCAGATTGTAGAGCAGTTTGTTAATCACAAGTGGTTTATTCACTATTAACAGATCGTTATTCACTTATTTATAAAGTACTTTTTTAACATTCGTAACTTGATTAAATATGGTGCTCGGACGCTATTATCGTCATATTCGTAGCTTAATTAATATTCGTCAGTAACTTTTATACTTGTAGTTAATTACCGTTCACAATTATGTCCGCGATAAAATATTCGACTCTTGTAGTTAATTGTACACGGAAGAAAATACTCGCACATAAATTATATCTGAATTATGTCTTAGCGACGTATACTAGCGAGGTTACTGAGAGACAGAACGAAGTATCGATGTTCACTGTCGCGGAGCTGCTGGACGACTGCGCGACAACTAAGTTCTTTAATGAATTATCTGAATTAAATCGAGGAAAATATTCCGTGTTCCTTGTGGAATTGTATAAGTTATATCGAGAGAATATTCTCTGTTCCTTAATGTATTGTTTGAAATAAATCAGAAAATGTTCTATGTTCTTATTGAATTAATTGAATTAAATCTATGAAAATAATCTAAGTACCAATTAAATTAAATGAGATAAATCAAGAATTATTCTAAGCTCTTATCGGTTTAATAAATGAAACAAATCCGGAACGAATTCTACAGCACTTATTGAATTGATAGGAATAGATCGCAAAAATATTCTATGTCCTTATTGAATTAAATCAAATAAATCTGTGAAAATATTCTAAGTGGTTATTAAATTAAATGAGATAAATCAAGAATTATTCTAAGTTCTTATCGGATTAATAAAAGAAACAAATCCGGAACGAATTCTACAGCACTTATTGAATTGATAGGAATAGATCGCAAAAATATTCTATGTCCTTATTGAATTAAATTAAATAAATCTGTGAAAATATTCTAAGTACTTATTAAATTAAATGAGATAAATCAAGAATTATTCTAAGCTCTTATCGGTTTAATAAATGAAACAAATCCGGAACGAATTCTACAGCACTTATTGAATTGTTAGGGATAGAACGCAAAAATATTCTATGTCCTTATTGAATTAAATTAAATAAATACCGATCGAATCGGAAGCGTTTTCCAGCAGCAAGCGGAGCAAATCACTGAACTGAACTGACGATTGACTGTTAACTGTCTGACTGTGTGGTAACTAACTGACTGATGATTAACTGTTTCTTGATTGTTGACTGACTGATGTTGTTAGTAACTGATGACTGATGATTGTTAGTAACTGATTGGTAACTGATTGATGTTGTTAGTAACTGATCGGTAACTGATTGATGTTGTTAGAGAAATTATCATGGATTGAATAAGGGGTTTATTTGTTATAGTTTTGACTGAAGTGTAAAGGAGCGAGGTGAAGAAGCAAGAACAATAAAGATGATGTTTGGAGTTAGAATGTTTGCTCAGTGTATGCCGGACGTTACATATGCGCAAGGCCAGTCTAGCGTTCACATCATAGCATGAAAATATAAGAGAAGAAAGGAAAAAATACGGGCCGATCTGAGAGAAGCAGGTCGGCACGTCACAAACATCGTGTATCAGGTATTCGTGACAATTATCGATAGAAAGCACGATTGAAGGGGCAGGGAAGTGAATCCTTACTTAGCGTCGATGCCGAACGCTTCGAAACATCGTGTATCTGGTATTTGTGTCAATTATCGATGGAAAGAACGATTGCGAGGGCTGGGAAGGGAATCCTTACGTACCGCCGATGTAGAACGCTTCGAAACATCGTCTATCAGGTATTCCCTGCCAATTATCGATAGAAAGAACGATTGCCATGGCTGGGAAGTGAATCCTTACCTACAGACGATGTAGATCGATGGGAAACATCAAATATCACATATTCGTGGCAATTATCGATAGTTAGAACGATTGCGAGTGCTGGGAAGTGATTCCCTTAATTACCATCGATGCAGAACGCTTGGAAACATCGAATATCACGTATTCGTTCCAATTATCGATAGAAAGAACGATTGCGAGGGCTGGGAAGTGAATCCTTACCTACCGCCGATGTAGAACGCTTCGAAACATCGTCTATCAGGTATTCCCTGCCAATTATCGATAGAAAGAACGATTGCCATGGCTGGGAAGTGAATCCTTACCTACAGACGATGTAGATCGATGGGAAACATCAAATATCACATATTCGTGGCAATTATCGATAGTTAGAACGATTGCGAGTGCTGGGAAGTGATTCCCTTAATTACCATCGATGCAGAACGCTTGGAAACATCGAATATCACGTATTCGTTCCAATTATCGATAGAAAGAACGATTGCGAGGGCTGGGAAGTGAATCCTTACCTACCGCCGATGTAGAACAATGGGAAACATCGAATATCACATATTCGTGGCAATTATCGATAGTTAGAACTATTGCCATGGCTGGGAAGTGAATCTTTACCTACCGCCGATGTAGAACGATGGGAAACATCGAATATCACATATTCGTGGCAATTATCGATAGTTAGAACGATTGCGAGGGATGGGAAGTGAATCCTTAATTTCCATCGATGCAGAACGCTTGGAAACATCGAATATCACGTATTCGTTCCAATTATCGATAGAAAGAACGATTGCGAGGGTTTGGAAGTGAATCCTTACTTACCGCCGATGTAGAACGCTTCGAAACATCGTCTATCAGGTATTCGTGCCAATTAACGATAGAAAGAACGATTGCGAGGGATGGGAAGTGAATCCTTACCTACAGCCGATGTAGAACGCTTCGAAACATCGTATATCAGGTATACGTGCCAATTATCGATAGAAAGAACGATTGCCATGGCTGGGAAGTGAATCTTTACCTACCGCCGATGTAGAACGATGGGAAACATCGAATATCACATATTCGTGGCAATTATCGATAGTTAGAACGATTGCGAGGGATGGGAAGTGAATCCTTACCTACCGCCGATGTAGAACGCTTCGAAACATCGTGTATCAGGTATTCGTGACAATTATCGATAGAAAGCACGATTGAAGGGGCAGGGAAGGGAATCCTTACGTACCGCCGATGTAGAACAATGGGAAACATCGAATATCACGAATTCGTGCCAATTATCGATAGAAAGAACGATTGCCATGGCTGGGAAGTGACTCTTTACCTACCGCCGATGTAGAACGATGGGAAACATCGAATATCACGTATTCGTTCCAATTATCGATAGAAAGAACGATTGCGAGGGCTGGGAAGTGAATCCTTACCTACCGCCGATGTAGAACAATGGGAAACATCGAATATCACGAATTCGTGCCAATTATCGATAGAAAGAACGAATGCCATGGCTGGGAAGTGACTCTTTACCTACCGCCGATGTAGAACGATGGGAAACATCGAATATCACATATTCGTGGCAATTATCGATAGTTAGAACGATTGCGAGGGATGGGAAGTGAATCCTTACCTACCGCCGATGTAGAACGCTTCGAAACATCGTGTATCAGGTATTCGTGACAATTATCGATAGAAAGCACGATTGAAGGGGCAGGGAAGGGAATCCTTACGTACCGCCGATGTAGAACAATGGGAAACATCGAATATCACGAATTCGTGCCAATTATCGATAGAAAGAACGATTGCCATGGCTGGGAAGTGACTCTTTACCTACCGCCGATGTAGAACGATGGGAAACATCGAATATCACGTATTCGTTCCAATTATCGATAGAAAGAACGATTGCGAGGGTTGGGAAGTGAATCCTTACCTACCGCCGATGTAGAACGCTTCGAAACATCGTCTATCAGGTATTCGTGCCAATTATCGATGGAAAGAACGATTGCCATGGCTGGGAAGTGAATCTTTACCTACCGCCGATGTAGAACGCTTCGAAACATCGTGTATCAGGTATTCGTGACAATTATCGATAGAAAGCACGATTGAAGGGGCAGGGAAGTGAATCCTTACTTACCGTCGATGCCGAACGCTTCGAAACATCGTGTATCTGGTATTTGTGTCAATTATCGATGGAAAGAACGATTGCGAGGGCTGGGAAGGGAATCCTTACGTACCGCCGATGTAGAACAATGGGAAACATCGAATATCACGAATTCGTGCCAATTATCGATAGAAAGAACGATTGCCATGGCTGGGAAGTGACTCTTTACCTACCGCCGATGTAGAACGATGGGAAACATCGAATATCACGTATTCGTTCCAATTATCGATAGAAAGAACGATTGCGAGGGTTGGGAAGCGAATCCTTACCTACCGCCGATGTAGAACGCTTCGAAACATCGTCTATCAGGTATTCCCTGCCAATTATCGATAGAAAGAACGATTGCCATGGCTGGGAAGTGAATCCTTACCTACAGACGATGTAGAACGATGGGAAACATCAAATATCACATATTCGTGGCAATTATCGATAGTTAGAACGATTGCGAGTGCTGGGAAGTGATTCCCTTAATTACCATCGATGCAGAACGCTTGGAAACATCGAAAATCACGTATTCGTTCCAATTATCGATAGAAAGAACGATTGCGAGGGCTGGGAAGTGAATCCTTACCTACCGCCGATGTAGAACAATGGGAAACATCGAATATCACATATTCGTGGCAATTATCGATAGTTAGAACTATTGCCATGGCTGGGAATTGAATCTTTACCTACCGCCGATGTAGAACGATGGGAAACATCGAATATCACATATTCGTGGCAATTATCGATAGTTAGAACGATTGCGAGGGATGGGAAGTGAATCCTTACCTACCGCCGATGTAGAACGATGGGAAACATCGAATATCACATATTCGTGGCCATTATCGATAGAAAGAACGATTGCCATGGCTGGGATGTGAATCTTTACCTACCGCCGATGTAGAACGATGGGAAACATCGAATATCACATATTCGTGGCAATTATCGATAGTTAGAACGATTGCGAGGGATGGGAAGTGAATCCTTAATTTCCATCGATGCAGAACGCTTGGAAACATCGAATATCACGTATTCGTTCCAATTATCGATAGAAAGAACGATTGCGAGGGTTTGGAAGTGAATCCTTACCTACCGCCGATGTAGAACGCTTCGAAACATCGTCTATCAGGTATTCGTGCCAATTATCGATAGAAAGAACGATTGCCATGGCTGGGAAGTGAATCCTTACCTACAGCCGATGTAGAACGATGGGAAACATCAAATATCACATATTCGTGGCAATTATCGATAGTTAGAACGATTGCGAGTGCTGGGAAGTGATTCCCTTAATTACCATCGATGCAGAACGCTTGGAAACATCGAATATCACGTATTCGTTCCAATTATCGATAGAAAGAACGATTGCGAGGGCTGGGAAGTGAATCCTTACCTACCGCCGATGTAGAACAATGGGAAACATCGAATATCACGAATTCGTGCCAATTATCGATAGAAAGAACGATTGCCATGGCTGGGAAGTGAATCTTTACCTACCGCCGATGTAGAACGATGGGAAACATCGAATATCACATATTCATGGCAATTATCGATAGTTAGAATGATTGCGAGAGATGGGAAGTGAATCCTTACCTACAGCCGATGTAGAACGCTTCGAAACATCGTATATCAGGTATTCGTGCCAATTATCGATAGAAAGAACGATTGCCATGGCTGGGAAGTGAATCTTTACCTACCGCCGATGTAGAACGATGGGAAACATCGAATATCACATATTCGTGGCAATTATCGATAGTTAGAACGATTGCGAGGGATGGGAAGTGAATCCTTACCTACTGCCGATGTAGAACGCTTCGAAACATCGTGTATCAGGTATTCGTGACAATTATCGATAGAAAGCACGATTGAAGGGGCAGGGAAGGGAATCCTTACGTACCGCCGATGTAGAACAATGGGAAACATCGAATATCACGAATTCGTGCCAATTATCGATAGAAAGAACGATTGCCATGGCTGGGAAGTGACTCTTTACCTACCGCCGATGTAAAACGATGGGAAACATCGAATATCACATATTCGTGGCAATTATCGATAGTTAGAACGATTGCGAGGGATGGGAAGTGAATCCTTAATTTCCATCGATGCAGAACGCTTGGAAACATCGAATATCACGTATTCGTTCCAATTATCGATAGAAAGAACGATTGCGAGGGTTGGGAAGTGAATCCTTACCTACCGCCGATGTAGAACGCTTCGAAACATCGTCTATCAGGTATTCGTGCCAATTATCGATAGAAAGAACGATTGAAGGGGCAGGGAAGTGAATCCTTACTTACCGTCGATGCCGAACGCTTCGAAACATCGTGTATCTGGTATTTGTGTCAATTATCGATGGAAAGAACGATTGCCATGGCTGGGAAGTGAATCTTTACCTACCGCCGATGTAGAACGCTTCGAAACATCGTGTATCAGGTATTCGTGACAATTATCGATAGAAAGCACGATTGAAGGGGCAGGGAAGTGAATCCTTACTTACCGTCGATGCCGAACGCTTCGAAACATCGTGTATCTGGTATTTGTGTCAATTATCGATGGAAAGAACGATTGCGAGGGCTGGGAAGGGAATCCTTACGTACCGCCGATGTAGAACAATGGGAAACATCGAATATCACGAATTCGTGCCAATTATCGATAGAAAGAACGATTGCCATGGCTGGGAAGTGACTCTTTACCTACCGCCGATGTAGAACGATGGGAAACATCGAATATCACATATTCGTGGCAATTATCGATAGTTAGAACGATTGCGAGGGATGGGAAGTGAATCCTTAATTTCCATCGATGCAGAACGCTTGGAAACATCGAATATCACGTATTCGTTCCAATTATCGATAGAAAGAACGATTGCGAGGGTTGGGAAGTGAATCCTTACCTACCGCCGATGTAGAACGCTTCGAAACATCGTCTATCAGGTATTCGTGCCAATTATCGATAGAAAGAACGATTGAAGGGGCAGGGAAGTGAATCCTTACTTACCGTCGATGCCGAACGCTTCGAAACATCGTGTATCTGGTATTTGTGTCAATTATCGATGGAAAGAACGATTGCGAGGGATGGGAAGTGAATCCTTACCTACCGCCGATGTAGAACGCTTCGAATCATCGTGTATCTGGTATTTGTGTCAAGTATCGATGGAATGAACGATGGCGAGGGCTGGGAAGGGAATCCTTACGTACCGCCGATGTAGAACGCTTCGAAACATCGTATATCAGGTATTCGTGCCAATTATCGATAGAAAGAACGATTGCCATGGCTGGGAAGTGACTCTTTACCTACCGCCGATGTAGAACGATGGGAAACATCGAATATCACATATTCGTGGCAATTATCGATAGTTAGAACGATTGCGAGGGATGGGAAGTGAATCCTTAATTTCCATCGATGCAGAACGCTTGGAAACATCGAATATCACGTATTCGTGCCAATTATCGATAGAAAGAACGATTGCCATGGCTGGGAAGTGAATCTTTACCTACCGCCGATGTAGAACGCTTCGAAACATCGTGTATCAGGTATTCGTGACAATTATCGATAGAAAGCACGATTGAAGGGGCAGGGAAGGGAATCCTTACGTACCGCCGATGTAGAACAATGGGAAACATCGAATATCACGAATTCGTGCCAATTATCGATAGAAAGAACGATTGCCATGGCTGGGAAGTGACTCTTTACCTACCGCCGATGTAAAACGATGGGAAACATCGAATATCACATATTCGTGGCAATTATCGATAGTTAGAACGATTGCGAGGGATGGGAAGTGAATCCTTAATTTCCATCGATGCAGAACGCTTGGAAACATCGAATATCACGTATTCGTTCCAATTATCGATAGAAAGAACGATTGCGAGGGTTGGGAAGTGAATCCTTACCTACCGCCGATGTAGAACGCTTCGAAACATCGTCTATCAGGTATTCGTGCCAATTATCGATAGAAAGAACGATTGAAGGGGCAGGGAAGTGAATCCTTACTTACCGTCGATGCCGAACGCTTCGAAACATCGTGTATCTGGTATTTGTGTCAATTATCGATGGAAAGAACGATTGCCATGGCTGGGAAGTGAATCTTTACCTACCGCCGATGTAGAACGCTTCGAAACATCGTGTATCAGGTATTCGTGACAATTATCGATAGAAAGCACGATTGAAGGGGCAGGGAAGTGAATCCTTACTTACCGTCGATGCCGAACGCTTCGAAACATCGTGTATCTGGTATTTGTGTCAATTATCGATGGACAGAACGATTGCGAGGGCTGGGAAGGGAATCCTTACGTACCGCCGATGTAGAACAATGGGAAACATCGAATATCACGAATTCGTGCCAATTATCGATAGAAAGAACGATTGCCATGGCTGGGAAGTGACTCTTTACCTACCGCCGATGTAGAACGATGGGAAACATCGAATATCACATATTCGTGGCAATTATCGATAGTTAGAACGATTGCGAGGGATGGGAAGTGAATCCTTAATTTCCATCGATGCAGAACGCTTGGAAACATCGAATATCACGTATTCGTTCCAATTATCGATAGAAAGAACGATTGCGAGGGTTGGGAAGTGAATCCTTACCTACCGCCGATGTAGAACGCTTCGAAACATCGTCTATCAGGTATTCGTGCCAATTATCGATAGAAAGAACGATTGAAGGGGCAGGGAAGTGAATCCTTACTTACCGTCGATGCCGAACGCTTCGAAACATCGTGTATCTGGTATTTGTGTCAATTATCGATGGAAAGAACGATTGCGAGGGATGGGAAGTGAATCCTTACCTACCGCCGATGTAGAACGCTTCGAATCATCGTGTATCTGGTATTTGTGTCAAGTATCGATGGAATGAACGATGGCGAGGGCTGGGAAGGGAATCCTTACGTACCGCCGATGTAGAACGCTTCGAAACATCGTATATCAGGTATTCGTGCCAATTATCGATAGAAAGAACGATTGCCATGGCTGGGAAGTGACTCTTTACCTACCGCCGATGTAGAACGATGGGAAACATCGAATATCACATATTCGTGGCAATTATCGATAGTTAGAACGATTGCGAGGGATGGGAAGTGAATCCTTAATTTCCATCGATGCAGAACGCTTGGAAACATCGAATATCACGTATTCGTGCCAATTATCGATAGAAAGAACGATTGCCATGGCTGGGAAGTGAATCTTTACCTACCGCCGATGTAGAACGCTTCGAAACATCGTGTATCTGGTATTCGTGCCAATTATCGATAGAAAGAACGATTGCCATGGCTGGGAAGTGAATCTTTACCTACCGCCGATGTAGAACGCTTCGAAACATCGTGTATCAGGTATTCGTGACAATTATCGATAGAAAGCACGATTGAAGGGGCAGGGAAGGGAATCCTTACGTACCGCCGATGTAGAACAATGGGAAACATCGAATATCACGAATTCGTGCCAATTATCGATAGAAAGAACGATTGCCATGGCTGGGAAGTGACTCTTTACCTACCGCCGATGTAAAACGATGGGAAACATCGAATATCACATATTCGTGGCAATTATCGATAGTTAGAACGATTGCGAGGGATGGGAAGTGAATCCTTAATTTCCATCGATGCAGAACGCTTGGAAACATCGAATATCACGTATTCGTTCCAATTATCGATAGAAAGAACGATTGCGAGGGTTGGGAAGTGAATCCTTACCTACCGCCGATGTAGAACGCTTCGAAACATCGTCTATCAGGTATTCGTGCCAATTATCGATAGAAAGAACGATTGAAGGGGCAGGGAAGTGAATCCTTACTTACCGTCGATGCCGAACGCTTCGAAACATCGTGTATCTGGTATTTGTGTCAATTATCGATGGAAAGAACGATTGCCATGGCTGGGAAGTGAATCTTTACCTACCGCCGATGTAGAACGCTTCGAAACATCGTGTATCAGGTATTCGTGACAATTATCGATAGAAAGCACGATTGAAGGGGCAGGGAAGTGAATCCTTACTTACCGTCGATGCCGAACGCTTCGAAACATCGTGTATCTGGTATTTGTGTCAATTATCGATGGAAAGAACGATTGCGAGGGCTGGGAAGGGAATCCTTACGTACCGCCGATGTAGAACGATGGGAAACATCGAATATCACGAATTCGTGCCAATTATCGATAGAAAGAACGATTGCCATGGCTGGGAAGTGACTCTTTACCTACCGCCGATGTAGAACGATGGGAAACATCGAATATCACATATTCGTGGCAATTATCGATAGTTAGAACGATTGCGAGGGATGGGAAGTGAATCCTTAATTTCCATCGATGCAGAACGCTTGGAAACATCGAATATCACGTATTCGTTCCAATTATCGATAGAAAGAACGATTGCGAGGGTTGGGAAGTGAATCCTTACCTACCGCCGATGTAGAACGCTTCGAAACATCGTCTATCAGGTATTCGTGCCAATTATCGATAGAAAGAACGATTGAAGGGGCAGGGAAGTGAATCCTTACTTACCGTCGATGCCGAACGCTTCGAAACATCGTGTATCTGGTATTTGTGTCAATTATCGATGGAAAGAACGATTGCGAGGGATGGGAAGTGAATCCTTACCTACCGCCGATGTAGAACGCTTCGAATCATCGTGTATCTGGTATTTGTGTCAAGTATCGATGGAATGAACGATGGCGAGGGCTGGGAAGGGAATCCTTACGTACCGCCGATGTAGAACGCTTCGAAACATCGTATATCAGGTATTCGTGCCAATTATCGATAGAAAGAACGATTGCCATGGCTGGGAAGTGACTCTTTACCTACCGCCGATGTAGAACGATGGGAAACATCGAATATCACATATTCGTGGCAATTATCGATAGTTAGAACGATTGCGAGGGATGGGAAGTGAATCCTTAATTTCCATCGATGCAGAACGCTTGGAAACATCGAATATCACGTATTCGTGCCAATTATCGATAGAAAGAACGATTGCCATGGCTGGGAAGTGAATCTTTACCTACCGCCGATGTAGAACGCTTCGAAACATCGTGTATCTGGTATTTGTGTCAATTATCGATGGAAAGAACTATTGCGAGGGCTGGGAAGGGAATCCTTACGTACCGCCGATGTAGAACAATGGGAAACATCGAATATCACGAATTCGTGCCAATTATCGATAGAAAGAACGATTGCCATGGCTGGGAAGTGAATCTTTACCTACCGCCGATGTAGAACGATGGGAAACATCGAATATCACATATTCGTGGCAATTATCGATAGTTAGAACGATTGCTAGGGATGGGAAGTGAATCCTTAATTTCCATCGATGCAGAACGCTTGGAAACATCGAATATCACGTATTCGTTCCAATTATCGATAGAAAGAACGATTGCGAGGGTTGGGAAGCGAATCCTTACCTACCGCCGATGTAGAACGCTTCGAAACATCGTCTATCAGGTATTCGTGCCAATTATCGATAGAAAGAACGATTGCCATGGCTGGGAAGTGAATCCTTACCTACAGCCGATGTAGAACGATGGGAAACATCAAATATCACATATTCGTGGCAATTATCGATAGTTAGAACGATTGCGAGTGCTGGGAAGTGATTCCCTTAATTACCATCGATGCAGAACGCTTGGAAACATCGAATATCACGTATTCGTTCCAATTATCGATAGAAAGAACGATTGCGAGGGTTTGGAAGTGAATCCTTACCTACCGCCGATGTAGAACGCTTCGAAACATCGTCTATCAGGTATTCGTGCCAATTATCGATAGAAAGAACGATTGCCATGGCTGGGAAGTGAATCCTTACCTACAGCCGATGTAGAACGATGGGAAACATCAAATATCACATATTCGTGGCAATTATCGATAGTTAGAACGATTGCGAGTGCTGGGAAGTGATTCCCTTAATTACCATCGATGCAGAACGCTTGGAAACATCGAATATCACGTATTCGTTCCAATTATCGATAGAAAGAACGATTGCGAGGGCTGGGAAGTGAATCCTTACCTACCGCCGATGTAGAACAATGGGAAACATCGAATATCACGAATTCGTGCCAATTATCGATAGAAAGAACGATTGCCATGGCTGGGAAGTGAATCTTTACCTACCGCCGATGTAGAACGATGGGAAACATCGAATATCACATATTCATGGCAATTATCGATAGTTAGAATGATTGCGAGGGATGGGAAGTGAATCCTTACCTACAGCCGATGTAGAACGCTTCGAAACATCGTATATCAGGTATTCGTGCCAATTATCGATAGAAAGAACGATTGCCATGGCTGGGAAGTGAATCTTTACCTACCGCCGATGTAGAACGATGGGAAACATCGAATATCACATATTCGTGGCAATTATCGATAGTTAGAACGATTGGGAGGGATGGGAAGTGAATCCTTACCTACCGCCGATGTAGAACGCTTCGAAACATCGTGTATCAGGTATTCGTGACAATTATCGATAGAAAGCACGATTGAAGGGGCAGGGAAGGGAATCCTTACGTACCGCCGATGTAGAACAATGGGAAACATCGAATATCACGAATTCGTGCCAATTATCGATAGAAAGAACGATTGCCATGGCTGGGAAGTGACTCTTTACCTACCGCCGATGTAGAACGATGGGAAACATCGAATATCACATATTCGTGGCAATTATCGATAGTTAGAACGATTGCGAGGGATGGGAAGTGAATCCTTAATTTCCATCGATGCAGAACGCTTGGAAACATCGAATATCACGTATTCGTTCCAATTATCGATAGAAAGAACGATTGCGAGGGTTGGGAAGTGAATCCTTACCTACCGCCGATGTAGAACGCTTCGAAACATCGTCTATCAGGTATTCGTGCCAATTATCGATAGAAAGAACGATTGAAGGGGCAGGGAAGTGAATCCTTACTTACCGTCGATGCCGAACGCTTCGAAACATCGTGTATCTGGTATTTGTGTCAATTATCGATGGAAAGAACGATTGCGAGGGATGGGAAGTGAATCCTTACCTACCGCCGATGTAGAACGCTTCGAATCATCGTGTATCTGGTATTTGTGTCAAGTATCGATGGAATGAACGATGGCGAGGGCTGGGAAGGGAATCCTTACGTACCGCCGATGTAGAACGCTTCGAAACATCGTATATCAGGTATTCGTGCCAATTATCGATAGAAAGAACGATTGCGAGTGCTGGGAAGTGAATCCCTACCTACAGCCGATGTAGAACGATGGGAAACATCAAATATCACATATTCGTGGCAATTATCGATAGTTAGAACGATTGCGAGTGCTGGGAAGTGAATCCTTAATTACCATCGATGCAGAACGCTTGGAAACATTGAATATCACGTATTCGTTCCAATTATCGATAGAAAGAACGATTGCCAGGGCTGGGAAGTGAATCCTTACCTACCGCCGATGTAGAACGCTTCGAAACATCGTATATCAGGTATTCGTGCCAATTATCGATAGAAAGAACGATTGCCATGGCTGGGAAGTGAATCTTTACCTACCGCCGATGTAGAACGAAGGGAAACATCGAATATCACATAATCGTGGCAATTATCGATAGTTAGAACGACTGGGAGGGATGGGAAGTGAATCCTTACCTACCGCCGTTGTAGAACGCTTCGAAACATCGTGTATCAGGTATTCGTGCCAATTATCGATAGAAAGAACGATTGAAGGGGCAGGGAAGTGAATCCTTACTTGCCGTCGATGCCGAACGCTTCGAAACATCGTGTATCTGGTATTTGTGTCAATTATCGATGGAAAGAACGATTGCCATGGCTGGGAAGTGAATCTTTACCTACCGCCGATGTAGAACGCTTCGAAACATCGTGTATCAGGTATTCGTGACAATTATCGATAGAAAGCACGATTGAAGGGGCAGGGAAGTGAATCCTTACTTACCGTCGTTGCCGAACGCTTCGAAACATCGTGTATCTGGTATTTGTGTCAATTATCGATGGAAAGAACGATTGCGAGGGCTGGGAAGGGAATCCTTACGTACCGCCGATGTAGAACAATGGGAAACATCGAATATCACGAATTCGTGCCAATTATCGATAGAAAGAACGATTGCCGTGGCTGGGAAGTGACTCTTTACCTACCGCCGATGTAGAACGATTGGAAACATCGAATATCACATATTCGTGGCAATTATCGATAGTTAGAACGATTGCGAGGAATGGGAAGTGAATCCTTAATTTCCATCGATGCAGAACGCTTGGAAACATCGAATATCACGTATTCGTTCCAATTATCGATAGAAAGAACGATTGCGAGGGTTTGGAAGTGAATCCTTACCTACCGCCGATGTAGAACGCTTCGAAACATCGTCTATCAGGTATTCGTGCCAATTATCGATAGAAAGAACGATTGCCATGGCTGGGAAGTGAATCCTTACCTACAGCCGATGTAGAACGATGGGAAACATCAAATATCACATATTCGTGGCAATTATCGATAGTTAGAACGATTGCGAGTGCTGGGAAGTGATTCCCTTAATTACCATCGATGCAGAACGCTTGGAAACATCGAATATCACGTATTCGTTCCAATTATCGATAGAAAGAACGATTGCGAGGGCTGGGAAGTGAATCCTTACCTACCGCCGATGTAGAACAATGGGAAACATCGAATATCACGAATTCGTGCCAATTATCGATAGAAAGAACGATTGCCATGGCTGGGAAGTGAATCTTTACCTACCGCCGATGTAGAACGATGGGAAACATCGAATATCACATATTCATGGCAATTATCGATAGTTAGAATGATTGCGAGGGATGGGAAGTGAATCCTTACCTACAGCCGATGTAGAACGCTTCGAAACATCGTATATCAGGTATTCGTGCCAATTATCGATAGAAAGAACGATTGCCATGGCTGGGAAGTGAATCTTTACCTACCGCCGATGTAGAACGATGGGAAACATCGAATATCACATATTCGTGGCAATTATCGATAGTTAGAACGATTGGGAGGGATGGGAAGTGAATCCTTACCTACCGCCGATGTAGAACGCTTCGAAACATCGTGTATCAGGTATTCGTGACAATTATCGATAGAAAGCACGATTGAAGGGGCAGGGAAGGGAATCCTTACGTACCGCCGATGTAGAACAATGGGAAACATCGAATATCACGAATTCGTGCCAATTATCGATAGAAAGAACGATTGCCATGGCTGGGAAGTGACTCTTTACCTACCGCCGATGTAGAACGATGGGAAACATCGAATATCACATATTCGTGGCAATTATCGATAGTTAGAACGATTGCGAGGGATGGGAAGTGAATCCTTAATTTCCATCGATGCAGAACGCTTGGAAACATCGAATATCACGTATTCGTTCCAATTATCGATAGAAAGAACGATTGCGAGGGTTGGGAAGTGAATCCTTACCTACCGCCGATGTAGAACGCTTCGAAACATCGTCTATCAGGTATTCGTGCCAATTATCGATAGAAAGAACGATTGAAGGGGCAGGGAAGTGAATCCTTACTTACCGTCGATGCCGAACGCTTCGAAACATCGTGTATCTGGTATTTGTGTCAATTATCGATGGAAAGAACGATTGCGAGGGATGGGAAGTGAATCCTTACCTACCGCCGATGTAGAACGCTTCGAATCATCGTGTATCTGGTATTTGTGTCAAGTATCGATGGAATGAACGATGGCGAGGGCTGGGAAGGGAATCCCTACGTACCGCCGATGTAGAACGCTTCGAAACATCGTATATCAGGTATTCGTGCCAATTATCGATAGAAAGAACGATTGCGAGTGCTGGGAAGTGAATCCCTACCTACAGCCGATGTAGAACGATGGGAAACATCAAATATCACATATTCGTGGCAATTATCGATAGTTAGAACGATTGCGAGTGCTGGGAAGTGAATCCTTAATTACCATCGATGCAGAACGCTTGGAAACATTGAATATCACGTATTCGTTCCAATTATCGATAGAAAGAACGATTGCCAGGGCTGGGAAGTGAATCCTTACCTACCGCCGATGTAGAACGCTTCGGAACATCGTATATCAGGTATTCGTGCCAATTATCGATAGAAAGAACGATTGCCATGGCTGGGAAGTGAATCTTTACCTACCGCCGATGTAGAACGAAGGGAAACATCGAATATCACATAATCGTGGCAATTATCGATAGTTAGAACGACTGGGAGGGATGGGAAGTGAATCCTTACCTACCGCCGTTGTAGAACGCTTCGAAACATCGTGTATCAGGTATTCGTGCCAATTATCGATAGAAAGAACGATTGAAGGGGCAGGGAAGTGAATCCTTACTTGCCGTCGATGCCGAACGCTTCGAAACATCGTGTATCTGGTATTTGTGTCAATTATCGATGGAAAGAACGATTGCCATGGCTGGGAAGTGAATCTTTACCTACCGCCGATGTAGAACGCTTCGAAACATCGTGTATCAGGTATTCGTGACAATTATCGATAGAAAGCACGATTGAAGGGGCAGGGAAGTGAATCCTTACTTACCGTCGTTGCCGAACGCTTCGAAACATCGTGTATCTGGTATTTGTGTCAATTATCGATGGAAAGAACGATTGCGAGGGCTGGGAAGGGAATCCTTACGTACCGCCGATGTAGAACAATGGGAAACATCGAATATCACGAATTCGTGCCAATTATCGATAGAAAGAACGATTGCCGTGGCTGGGAAGTGACTCTTTACCTACCGCCGATGTAGAACGATTGGAAACATCGAATATCACATATTCGTGGCAATTATCGATAGTTAGAACGATTGCGAGGAATGGGAAGTGAATCCTTAATTTCCATCGATGCAGAACGCTTGGAAACATCGAATATCACGTATTCGTTCCAATTATCGATAGAAAGAACGATTGCGAGGGTTTGGAAGTGAATCCTTACCTACCGCCGATGTAGAACGCTTCGAAACATCGTCTATCAGGTATTCGTGCCAATTATCGATAGAAAGAACGATTGCCATGGCTGGGAAGTGAATCCTTACCTACAGCCGATGTAGAACGATGGGAAACATCAAATATCACATATTCGTGGCAATTATCGATAGTTAGAACGATTGCGAGTGCTGGGAAGTGATTCCCTTAATTACCATCGATGCAGAACGCTTGGAAACATCGAATATCACGTATTCGTTCCAATTATCGATAGAAAGAACGATTGCGAGGGCTGGGAAGTGAATCCTTACCTACCGCCGATGTAGAACAATGGGAAACATCGAATATCACGAATTCGTGCCAATTATCGATAGAAAGAACGATTGCCATGGCTGGGAAGTGAATCTTTACCTACCGCCGATGTAGAACGATGGGAAACATCGAATATCACATATTCATGGCAATTATCGATAGTTAGAATGATTGCGAGGGATGGGAAGTGAATCCTTACCTACAGCCGATGTAGAACGCTTCGAAACATCGTATATCAGGTATTCGTGCCAATTATCGATAGAAAGAACGATTGCCATGGCTGGGAAGTGAATCTTTACCTACCGCCGATGTAGAACGATGGGAAACATCGAATATCACATATTCGTGGCAATTATCGATAGTTAGAACGATTGGGAGGGATGGGAAGTGAATCCTTACCTACCGCCGATGTAGAACGCTTCGAAACATCGTGTATCAGGTATTCGTGACAATTATCGATAGAAAGCACGATTGAAGGGGCAGGGAAGGGAATCCTTACGTACCGCCGATGTAGAACAATGGGAAACATCGAATATCACGAATTCGTGCCAATTATCGATAGAAAGAACGATTGCCATGGCTGGGAAGTGACTCTTTACCTACCGCCGATGTAGAACGATGGGAAACATCGAATATCACATATTCGTGGCAATTATCGATAGTTAGAACGATTGCGAGGGATGGGAAGTGAATCCTTAATTTCCATCGATGCAGAACGCTTGGAAACATCGAATATCACGTATTCGTTCCAATTATCGATAGAAAGAACGATTGCGAGGGTTGGGAAGTGAATCCTTACCTACCGCCGATGTAGAACGCTTCGAAACATCGTCTATCAGGTATTCGTGCCAATTATCGATAGAAAGAACGATTGAAGGGGCAGGGAAGTGAATCCTTACTTACCGTCGATGCCGAACGCTTCGAAACATCGTGTATCTGGTATTTGTGTCAATTATCGATGGAAAGAACGATTGCCATGGCTGGGAAGTGAATCTTTACCTACCGCCGATGTAGAACGCTTCGAAACATCGTGTATCAGGTATTCGTGACAATTATCGATAGAAAGCACGATTGAAGGGGCAGGGAAGTGAATCCTTACTTACCGTCGATGCCGAACGCTTCGAAACATCGTGTATCTGGTATTTGTGTCAATTATCGATGGAAAGAACGATTGCGAGGGCTGGGAAGGGAATCCTTACGTACCGCCGATGTAGAACAATGGGAAACATCGAATATCACGAATTCGTGCCAATTATCGATAGAAAGAACGATTGCCATGGCTGGGAAGTGACTCTTTACCTACCGCCGATGTAGAACGATGGGAAACATCGAATATCACATATTCGTGGCAATTATCGATAGTTAGAACGATTGCGAGGGATGGGAAGTGAATCCTTAATTTCCATCGATGCAGAACGCTTGGAAACATCGAATATCACGTATTCGTTCCAATTATCGATAGAAAGAACGATTGCGAGGGTTGGGAAGTGAATCCTTACCTACCGCCGATGTAGAACGCTTCGAAACATCGTCTATCAGGTATTCGTGCCAATTATCGATAGAAAGAACGATTGAAGGGGCAGGGAAGTGAATCCTTACTTACCGTCGATGCCGAACGCTTCGAAACATCGTGTATCTGGTATTTGTGTCAATTATCGATGGAAAGAACGATTGCGAGGGATGGGAAGTGAATCCTTACCTACCGCCGATGTAGAACGCTTCGAATCATCGTGTATCTGGTATTTGTGTCAAGTATCGATGGAATGAACGATGGCGAGGGCTGGGAAGGGAATCCTTACGTACCGCCGATGTAGAACGCTTCGAAACATCGTATATCAGGTATTCGTGCCAATTATCGATAGAAAGAACGATTGCGAGTGCTGGGAAGTGAATCCCTACCTACAGCCGATGTAGAACGATGGGAAACATCAAATATCACATATTCGTGGCAATTATCGATAGTTAGAACGATTGCGAGTGCTGGGAAGTGAATCCTTAATTACCATCGATGCAGAACGCTTGGAAACATTGAATATCACGTATTCGTTCCAATTATCGATAGAAAGAACGATTGCCAGGGCTGGGAAGTGAATCCTTACCTACCGCCGATGTAGAACGCTTCGGAACATCGTATATCAGGTATTCGTGCCAATTATCGATAGAAAGAACGATTGCCATGGCTGGGAAGTGAATCTTTACCTACCGCCGATGTAGAACGAAGGGAAACATCGAATATCACATAATCGTGGCAATTATCGATAGTTAGAACGACTGGGAGGGATGGGAAGTGAATCCTTACCTACCGCCGTTGTAGAACGCTTCGAAACATCGTGTATCAGGTATTCGTGCCAATTATCGATAGAAAGAACGATTGAAGGGGCAGGGAAGTGAATCCTTACTTGCCGTCGATGCCGAACGCTTCGAAACATCGTGTATCTGGTATTTGTGTCAATTATCGATGGAAAGAACGATTGCCATGGCTGGGAAGTGAATCTTTACCTACCGCCGATGTAGAACGCTTCGAAACATCGTGTATCAGGTATTCGTGACAATTATCGATAGAAAGCACGATTGAAGGGGCAGGGAAGTGAATCCTTACTTACCGTCGTTGCCGAACGCTTCGAAACATCGTGTATCTGGTATTTGTGTCAATTATCGATGGAAAGAACGATTGCGAGGGCTGGGAAGGGAATCCTTACGTACCGCCGATGTAGAACAATGGGAAACATCGAATATCACGAATTCGTGCCAATTATCGATAGAAAGAACGATTGCCGTGGCTGGGAAGTGACTCTTTACCTACCGCCGATGTAGAACGATTGGAAACATCGAATATCACATATTCGTGGCAATTATCGATAGTTAGAACGATTGCGAGGGATGGGAAGTGAATCCTTAATTTCCATCGATGCAGAACGCTTGGAAACATCGAATATCACGTATTCGTTCCAATTATCGATAGAAAGAACGATTGCGAGGGTTGGGAAGTGAATCCTTACCTACCGCCGATGTAGAACGCTTCGAAACATCGTCTATCAGGTATTCGTGCCAATTATCGATAGAAAGAACGATTGAAGGGGCAGGGAAGTGAATCCTTACTTACCGTCGATGCCGAACGCTTCGAAACATCGTGTATCTGGTATTTGTGTCAATTATCGATGGAAAGAACGATTGCGAGGGATGGGAAGTGAATCCTTACCTACCGCCGATGTAGAACGCTTCGAATCATCGTGTATCTGGTATTTGTGTCAAGTATCGATGGAATGAACGATGGCGAGGGCTAGGAAGGGAATCCTTACGTACCGCCGATGTAGAACGCTTCGAAACATCGTATATCAGGTATTCGTGCCAATTATCGATAGAAAGAACGATTGCGAGTGCTGGGAAGTGAATCCCTACCTACAGCCGATGTAGAACGATGGGAAACATCAAATATCACATATTCGTGGCAATTATCGATAGTTAGAACGATTGCGAGTGCTGGGAAGTGAATCCTTAATTACCATCGATGCAGAACGCTTGGAAACATTGAATATCACGTATTCGTTCCAATTATCGATAGAAAGAACGATTGCCAGGGCTGGGAAGTGAATCCTTACCTACCGCCGATGTAGAACGCTTCGGAACATCGTATATCAGGTATTCGTGCCAATTATCGATAGAAAGAACGATTGCCATGGCTGGGAAGTGAATCTTTACCTACCGCCGATGTAGAACGAAGGGAAACATCGAATATCACATAATCGTGGCAATTATCGATAGTTAGAACGACTGGGAGGGATGGGAAGTGAATCCTTACCTACCGCCGTTGTAGAACGCTTCGAAACATCGTGTATCAGGTATTCGTGCCAATTATCGATAGAAAGAACGATTGAAGGGGCAGGGAAGTGAATCCTTACTTGCCGTCGATGCCGAACGCTTCGAAACATCGTGTATCTGGTATTTGTGTCAATTATCGATGGAAAGAACGATTGCCATGGCTGGGAAGTGAATCTTTACCTACCGCCGATGTAGAACGCTTCGAAACATCGTGTATCAGGTATTCGTGACAATTATCGATAGAAAGCACGATTGAAGGGGCAGGGAAGTGAATCCTTACTTACCGTCGTTGCCGAACGCTTCGAAACATCGTGTATCTGGTATTTGTGTCAATTATCGATGGAAAGAACGATTGCGAGGGCTGGGAAGGGAATCCTTACGTACCGCCGATGTAGAACAATGGGAAACATCGAATATCACGAATTCGTGCCAATTATCGATAGAAAGAACGATTGCCATGGCTGGGAAGTGACTCTTTACCTACCGCCGATGTAGAACGATTGGAAACATCGAATATCACATATTCGTGAGAATTATCGATAGTTAGAACGATTGCGAGGGATGGGAAGTGAATCCTTAATTTCCATCGATGCAGAACGCTTGGAAACATCGAATATCACGTATTCGTTCCAATTATCGATAGAAAGAACGATTGCGAGGGTTGGGAAGTGAATCCTTACCTACCGCCGATGTAGAACGCTTCGAAACATCGTCTATCAGGTATTCGTGCCAATTATCGATAGAAAGAACGATTGAAGGGGCAGGGAAGTGAATCCTTACTTACCGTCGATGCCGAACGCTTCGAAACATCGTGTATCTGGTATTTGTGTCAATTATCGATGGAAAGAACGATTGCGAGGAATGGGAAGTGAATCCTTACCTACCGCCGATGTAGAACGCTTCGAATCATCGTGTATCTGGTATTTGTGTCAAGTATCGATGGAATGAACGATGGCGAGGGCTGGGAAGGGAATCCTTACGTACCGCCGATGTAGAACGCTTCGAAACATCGTATATCAGGTATTCGTGCCAATTATCGATAGAAAGAACGATTGCAAGTGCTGGGAAGTGAATCCCTACCTACAGCCGATGTAGAACGATGGGAAACATCAAATATCACATATTCGTGGCAATTATCGATAGTTAGAACGATTGCGAGTGCTGGGAAGTGAATCCTTAATTACCATCGATGCAGAACGCTTGGAAACATTGAATATCACGTATTCGTTCCAATTATCGATAGAAAGAACGATTGCCAGGGCTGGGAAGTGAATCCTTACCTACCGCCGATGTAGAACGCATCGAAACATCGTATATCAGGTATTCGTGCCAATTATCGATAGAAAGAACGATTGCCATGGCTGGGAAGTGAATCTTTACCTACCGCCGATGTAGAACGAAGGGAAACATCGAATATCACATAATCGTGGCAATTATCGATAGTTAGAACGACTGGGAGGGATGGGAAGTGAATCCTTACCTACCGCCGTTGTAGAACGCTTCGAAACATCGTGTATCAGGTATTCGTGCCAATTATCGATAGAAAGAACGATTGAAGGGGCAGGGAAGTGAATCCTTATTTGCCGTCGATGCCGAACGCTTCGAAACATCGTGTATCTGGTATTTGTGTCAATTATCGATGGAAAGAACGATTGCCATGGCTGGGAAGTGAATCTTTACCTACCGCCGATGTAGAACGCTTCGAAACATCGTGTATCAGGTATTCGTGACAATTATCGATAGAAAGCACGATTGAAGGGGCAGGGAAGTGAATCCTTACTTACCGTCGTTGCCGAACGCTTCGAAACATCGTGTATCTGGTATTTGTGTCAATTATCGATGGAAAGAACGATTGCGAGGGCTGGGAAGGGAATCCTTACGTACCGCCGATGTAGAACAATGGGAAACATCGAATATCACGAATTCGTGCCAATTATCGATAGAAAGAACGATTGCCATGGCTGGGAAGTGACTCTTTACCTACCGCCGATGTAGAACGATTGGAAACATCGAATATCACATATTCGTGGCAATTATCGATAGTTAGAACGATTGCGAGGGATGGGAAGTGAATCCTTAATTTCCATCGATGCAGAACGCTTGGAAACATCGAATATCACGTATTCGTTCCAATTATCGATAGAAAGAACGATTGCGAGGGTTGGGAAGTGAATCCTTACCTACCGCCGATGTAGAACGCTTCGAAACAACGTCTATCAGGTATTCGTGCCAATTATCGATAGAAAGAACGATTGCCATGGCTGGGAAGTGAATCTTTACCTACCGCCGATGTAGAACGAAGGGAAACATCGAATATCACATAATCGTGGCAATTATCGATAGTTAGAACGACTGGGAGGGATGGGAAGTGAATCCTTACCTACCGCCGTTGTAGAACGCTTCGAAACATCGTGTATCAGGTATTCGTGCCAATTATCGATAGAAAGAACGATTGAAGCGGCAGGGAAGTGAATCCTTACTTGCCGTCGATGCCGAACGCTTCGAAACATCGTGTATCTGGTATTTGTGTCAATTATCGATGGAAAGAACGATTGCCATGGCTGGGAAGTGAATCTTTACCTACCGCCGATGTAGAACGCTTCGAAACATCGTGTATCAGGTATTCGTGACAATTATCGATAGAAAGCACGATTGAAGGGGCAGGGAAGTGAATCCTTACTTACCGTCGTTGCCGAACGCTTCGAAACATCGTGTATCTGGTATTTGTGTCAATTATCGATGGAAAGAACGATTGCGAGGGCTGGGAAGGGAATCCTTACGTACCGCCGATGTAGAACAATGGGAAACATCGAATATCACGAATTCGTGCCAATTATCGATAGAAAGAACGATTGCCATGGCTGGGAAGTGACTCTTTACCTACCGCCGATGTAGAACGATGGGAAACATCGAATATCACATATTCGTGGCAATTATCGATAGTTAGAACGATTGCGAGGGATGGGAAGTGAATCCTTAATTTCCATCGATGCAGAACGCTTGGAAACATCGAATATCACGTATTCGTGCCAATTATCGATAGAAAGAACGATTGCCATGGCTGGGAAGTGAATCTTTACCTACCGCCGATGTAGAACGCTTCGAAACATCGTGTATCTGGTATTTGTGTCAATTATCGATGGAAAGAACTATTGCGAGGGCTGGGAAGGGAATCCTTACGTACCGCCGATGTAGAACAATGGGAAACATCGAATATCACGAATTCGTGCCAATTATCGATAGAAAGAACGATTGCCATGGCTGGGAAGTGAATCCTTACCTACAGACGATGTAGAACGATGGGAAACATCAAATATCACATATTCGTGGCAATTATCGATAGTTAGAACGATTGCGAGTGCTGGGAAGTGATTCCCTTAATTACCATCGATGCAGAACGCTTGGAAACATCGAATATCACGTATTCGTTCCAATTATCGATAGAAAGAACGATTGCGAGGGCTGGGAAGTGAATCCTTACCTACCGCCGATGTAGAACAATGGGAAACATCGAATATCACATATTCGTGGCAATTATCGATAGTTAGAACTATTGCCATGGCTGGGAAGTGAATCTTTACCTACCGCCGATGTAGAACGATGGGAAACATCGAATATCACATATTCGTGGCAATTATCGATAGTTAGAACGATTGCGAGGTGTCACGTTCCAGATTGCTTCCGGAGGGGACATACAGTTCAAAGACGCGGAGCGGTCGCGCCAAGAACTTATTCGATTTACGCGAGACACGGTTACAATGGTAGTAGCTTGATAATGTACAATTAACGTAACGCGAGTATCCTCGTGCGAGTCAAGCTCGATATATTGTCCTTATGAGTCTTTGATCGGGGACATTCGCGGGGAAGCAAGGGATCTGTTGAGTACACGCCGGGAGGAAAGGTAAGTGGGAAAAGTGAAGGAAAACCTCGGGGTCGAATTCAAGATTCGCGCACGCCTGGAGGAAAGATATATGGAAAAGGAAAGGAGGATCTCGGGGTCGAATACAAGGTTCGCGCACGCCGAGAGGAAAGGTAAGTGGGAAAAGTGAAGGAAAACCTCGGGGTCGAATACAGGATTCGCCACGCCGAGGGGAAAGGTATATAGAAAACGAGAGGAGAATCTCGGGGTCGAATACACGATTCGCACACGCCGAGGGGAAAGGTAAGTACGGAAGGAAGCGAAAAATACCTCGGGGTCGAATACAAGATTCGCACGCGCCAAGGGGGAAAGGTAAGTAGGAAAGGAAATGAAAGGTGTCGAGGTTTTATTACGGGAGGATTTCTCCGCGGGGATACCAACTCCTCAAATTTCAGTTAATGTTGCGGTATGCGAACGATATCTCGTACGGGACAAGGTAATAAAATGACTCACCGAGCTGCTGTGTCGTGGTTGCGATCCTCGGGTGAACACATATAATCGTTATATTTATTAAAATATAAGGTGCGGAAATATTCCAATCAATAAAAATAATGCATTAAAATACTCTAAGTTCATTAAGGTATCGTCGTACAATTCTATGTTCGTTATTGTATTAATTGAAATAAATTACTGAATAATTCTATGTTCCTTACGGTAATTATTGACGTAAATTCGCGTAATTATCTATGTTCTTTAAGGTAATATTTGAAATAAATTGCTCGAATAACCTTATGTTCGTTATAATATTAATTGAAATACATTACAGAATTATCTATGTTCCTTAAGGTAATATTTAAAATAAATCGCTCGAATAATTTTATGTTCGCTATAGTATTAATAGAAATAAATCGGGAAATATTCTAAGTCCTTATGGAATAAACTGAAATAAATCAGAAATATTCTAAGTCCTTATGGAATAAATTGAAATAAATCAGAATTATTCTATGTTCTTTCGTTACTGTTCTTCTTCTACTACTTTCTGTATGTTCTTATGCCGCTTCTTCCACTACTGTCTGTATGTTCTTATGGTGCTTCTTCCACAACTGTCTGTATGTTCTTATGCTGCTTCTTCCACTGCTTTCTAACTCTTCTAACTACTGTATAACTCTTGTCTAACTAACTGATGATTAACTGGTAGTGACGATTAACTCTTATTGACGATTCTTATTCTTCTGGATTATTCAGGTGGTGGCGGCTTATTTATATCCGTCTCTGGAATTTCTGGTATGCGAGGAATGCCTGGTATGCGCGGGATGTCTGGTGTGCGTGGTATGTTGGTATGTGTGGTATGTTTACTGCTCTGGAATCCCAGTGGTTTTCAACCGGCAGGGGTTCTCCATTGTTTCCGGGTGGACCTGTTATGATTAAAATAAATTATATTAGTTAATTATAAGATTGTTATATTGTGAATTCGTGTTAGTTATTTAGTGTCGTCGTGTTGTAGTGAGATACTCGAGAGGACGCGAAAGGGGTTTTCTTCCTCGTGGAGTGAGGGCTTCTCTCGGGACGCGAAGGGGGTTTCTTCCTCGTGCAGTGAGGGCTTCTCTCGGGACGCGAAGGGGGTTTCTTCCTCGTGCAGTGAGGGCTTCTCTCGGGACGCGAAGGGGGTTTCTTCCTCGTGCAGTGAGGGCTTCTCTCGGGACGCGAAGGGGGTTTCTTCCTCGTGCAGTGAGGCCTTCTCTCGGGACGCGAAGGGGGTTTCTTCCTCGTGCAGTGAGGGCTTCTCTCGGGACGCGAAGGGGGTTTCTTCCTCGTGCGGTGAGGGCTTCTCTCGAGTGTCGTCGTTCTTCGTTTTAAGGTAAGTGTGATGTTTTGTGTAGTGACGAATTGGAATAATAAGAGGTTTTGTTTGTTCGCAGGTAATTGGTGGTGAGAAGAGAAATACGAGGTGAATGTCTTATAGGAGAAATTTATTTGTTCGCAGGCAGTCGATGGTGTGAAGTTTAATATTAGGTAAGCACTTTGCTTGAGTAGTGTTGGGTTGGAGTAATAAGAGAGTTCATTTGTTCACAGGCAGGCGATGATGAGAAGAATAATATAGGGTGAATACTTGTTTGAGTAGTGATGGGTTGGAGTAATAAGAGAGTTTATTCTTTCACAGGCAGGCGATGATGAGAAGAATAATATAGGGTAAGTACTTGTTTGAGTAGTGATGGGTTGGAGTAATAAGAGAGTTTATTTGTTCACTGGCAGTCGATCGTGAGAAGTGTAATATAAGGTAGTGTATTACATGTTGAAAGAAGGATTGATTTATATATTAAAAGAAAAGTGTATTAGAAAGGAATTGTATTATATATATTTAGATTGTTTTATGTATGAAAAGAATGTATAAAAGGAAATGTAATATATATATTAAGGAAAAGTGTTGTTTTGCATATTAAAAGAAAGTGTAATAAAATGAAATATATTACTTATTAAGAAGAAGTGTATTATATCTTAAAAGGATTATTGTTTATTATATTGTAAGAAAGTGTATTAGAATGAAATGTATTATATGTTAAAAGGAAGCGTGTATTGCGTAGTATCAGGAGAATTTACTAAAAGGAAATGTGGGTTGTGTTTTGCATAATAAATGGAAAATGTATTAAAAGAGAATGTACTATGTATTTGAAAGAGGTGTGTACGATATATTAGAAGGAAAATGTATTAAATGAAATTATTATACTACAGCGAATTTAGCGGGTTATATACATTACAGCGAATTTAGGAAATAAGTGATGGAAAAAAATGTGACCCGTCACGCGGCGAAAAATGACGGCACGTCACACCTCCCCCCTTATTTTAAGAAATGCCTGCATTTCTTTAGTGGGAGATGCGGTTTGAACGACAAATAAGTTTGCTGTTCTCGGTGAACTAAAATAAATTGGATCATACCTGTATTTGAATGGCGAATATTTGTTTTCCTTCATATATTATTAAAGAGTCAGATGAAGCAAATATATGTTGGGTGAGTTAGATAAAATGAAGGATACTCTTGTACCTGAATTGTTGAATAATTCTGCTTCTTTTCATGTATCCGTAATAATAGAATAAGATAAATATTTGGTTGAACGAAAAGTGAGGCGGTTTTCCTTCATTAGCTGAAATGAGATGGGTTATAAATGTATCCTGTAATATAAATAGAATTAGTTATCAATAGTGAATGGAATGAAAGAAATGTATGTTCGAATTAATAAAACAAAATGAAATATATGTGTGTATTTGAATGTGCTTCTCTTTCATATATATATTTGGGAATAATGAATTGAAATAAATATATATTTAAACGAAAAATGAAGTTGTTTCTTTCATTAGCTGTAATAAAGTGGTTTATGCATGTATTCTGTAGAATAAATAAAATTAATTATCAATAATGAATGGGATGGACTATATGTATATATTCTTTTGAGCGCTATATAGAGAGGTAAGTATTGGTATTTTATATTTTCGAGCAAGATATATTTCAGAACGAAAATTAGGCAAGGTATCTTATGTTTTGAACGAAATTAAGATGAAGTAAATATTTCGTGACGTTATTTGAAAATATTGTGGAGAGTATTGTGGAGAATATTGGAGTAAATATTTCGTGACGTTTTTTTTTGAAGATATTGTGGTAAATATTTCGTGACGTTTCCTTTTGATGAAGATATTGTGGCGCGTTTTTTTTTCTTCTTTTTTTTGAATTGGCAATTTGACTATTTGGCTCAGTAAATGGGGACGTCGCATTGCCGCGGGGGCAGTCCACCGATTACATCACAGCTCGTTAATTAATTAATTAAATTGTTTTCTTTAAGCATCGTAAAATAATTTGTTTTCCTTAATTAAGTGGAATGAAATTAATAGGGTACATATTTTGAATGATAAATCAATTTGTTTTCAATTATGTATCAATAGCAAATAGAATGAAATAAATATATGTTTGAATGAAACTGGCCTTGTTTTCCTTAATAAAATGGAATAAGATTAATTAGGTTTGTATTTTCGAATGGAAAATAAGTTCGTTTTCCTTTATGTATCAATAATGAAATAAATGAAATAGATATATGATTAAGCTGGAATCGTTTTCATTAATTAAATAAAATAAACATAATAGGTATTTTTGAATGAAAACTAAAAGGTGAGTATTATAGAACTGTCAGTAAGCCCTTTTTTTTCCTTTTTGTATCGATAGTGAAATATATGATTTGATGAAAACTGAAATTGTTTTCATTATGGTGTCAAGAATGAATAAATGAAATAAATGAATATATTTGTAATCTTTTCTTTAATAAGAAGAAATAAAATAAAAAGGTATATATATATATTTCGAACGATAAATAAAAGGTAAATATTTTAGAACGAGAAATCACAGGTAAACCTTTTAGAACGATAAATAAGAAGGTAAATATTTTATGTTTTGGTAAATATTTTATGTTTTGGCTCAGTAAATGGTGGACGTCGCATTGCCGCAGGGGCAGTCCTCCGATTACATCACGGCTCGTTAATTAATTAATTAAATGATTTGTTTTCTTTTTGTGTTTTTCTTTGTTTTCTTGTCTTGTAAATAATAGTAAGTAGTAATAATTAGAAATATATATATATAAGGTAAGTATAAACGATTAAGGTATATGTATGTAATAGTTTTCTTAAATCATGTTTTTTTTCCTTTTTTTTTGGCTAGGCTACGTAGAATTAAGTTTAGAAGTAAGAAATAGAGTTAATAATTAAGTAAGGTAGGTATAAGTAAGACTAGGGTAAGTATGAATTAGATGTAGGATTAAGGATTAAGTAACTATTGAAAGAATTCGATGACATCGAGCAGGGCGTCGAGCCACTCAGTCTGGGTCCGTTCCTGCTCGATGCCGGCACTATCAGGGGCTTGCAAAGGGGGGGTTGGTGCGTCGCACATGTCGAAGAGGGATAATTCCTCCAGAGTCCCATGCTCCACGCGGAGCGCCGTGGCGGTGTCCAGCACTTCTATTACTGGTGGAGGCGGCGGAATTGTCGCATGTGCGGCAGTTGGGACTAATGGCAGCGGTTCCTGCGGATGAGGACGAGCAATACTCACCCCTTCCGGTGCCAGGGATCGTTGAAAATGCTGGTCTACAGCAGTGGCCGCATCCCTTTCGTGGTACGTTATTATTAAACAAGATTCACTCACTATTTGCACGCGAGGCTCGGGTTCCGTTCGGTTCGGGGGCAGTACGAGGGCGGTTTCCGTGGACGGTTCCTTGATCGGGGCCTCCGCGTTGGCCGGAGCCCGCATGAGCGAAATCCTTCTTGAGGGCGGCAGTGTTTCATCCGCTAAAATTTTAGGCAGCGCCTTACGGTGTTTTAGTAGTAGTAATTTTTTCTTTGTCGCACTGCAATAAGTGCCGGCAGCTTGCAGCGTTTCCTCTGTCGATGTTGTCCGGGCATGGTTATCACTCGAATGATCGAGCACGTGGCGCGGACTTGTACACATAGGGAGATTGGTATGCGAAGAATGTTGGTATGTCAGGTATGTTAGGAATGCTAGGAATCTTGGAGCGTGACCTTCTTTGAGAACCTCTTATATGTTATGAATGCTACGTATTTCTGCGGTGGTTCTCATCCGACCGCGGTTATTATTGAAGTATCAAACATGTATTGATGATTATTATTAAATATGCTAGAATCGTTGGTGACTATAACCCGGCTATATATATATGTATATGCATCCGCTCCATTCCGTATTCTTTTATTAACTGCATACCTGAGGTATATAATAAGTACACATATGTCTATGTCTTATTATATAGGATTTTTTTTTTGTTTCTTTTTAGCTATGTTTAATAAAATATGAATAAATGTATATTTTTGTAAATTAAATTAAGAATCATTTTTAATGTGAATGTAAGTTCGAGGGTGTATGGGCGTAAGGGGAGGAGCGCACCTTAGTACCTCAATTTCCGCGCTTTGTTCGCATGAATAACCTTGTATCCGTTATTCCACGAAATCTTCAGGTTATGCATAGGGAGTACTTCGATGACTTTGTGCGGGCCAGTGTAATGATCAGCGAATTTTCCCTTGCGGGTATTTTTTACAACAAAGACCTCGTCTCCGGCTTGGAAGGTTTCCTCGTTTATGTGACGATCGTAATACATTTTGTATCTCTCTTTGGAGAGTTTTAATCTATCCGCGGCGAGAGTTTGTAGTTCGTTAATGCACTCCGTTAATCGCGAGAGGTAACCCCCGTAAGTTTCGTCGTCTGGGTTTTCAATCGGCCGCTGTTGGGCGGGGACCCGTGCTATTTTTCCAAAAACTAATTCGTGTGGAGTGTAACCCGTACCTTCATGGAAGCTCGTATTGTAGGAGAATGCCGCGAGATCGGTCCAGCTATCCCAATCGTCGTTTTGATTCACGTACATTTTCAAAAATTCTACTAACACTATGTGGGATCTTTCTAAAGAGCCGTTAGATTGGGGGTGGAACGCGGTAGTCTTACATTGCGCGATCCTGAATTTGCGAGCAATGTTTTTCATAAACGCGCTGATGAAGTTCGTTCCTTGGTCGGTGAGAACGGCTTTTGGCGCGCCAAATCGACATATTAAATTTTTTATGAAGGCGTCTGCCACTTCCAGGGAGGTGGTGCCCTTCAATGGTGCGCACACGAAGTATTTTGTGAGCAGATCTTGCATTGTTAATATGTACGTATTGCCGGAAGGTGAGGTAGGGAGAGGGCCTACTATGTCCATACCGACCTTATCGAATGCTGCCCCAGGGGTGTCGGTTAAAACCATCGGTTGTCGAGTTTTAACCCGTACTAATTTCTTTTTCTGGCACAGCATGCAATTTTTTATGTATATTCTCACTTCTTGCTTCAATCCCTGCCAATAATAGTTTTGGCGGATTCTTTTTAGTGTTTTCGTAACTCCTCGATGTCCTCCTACCGCTGAAGAGTGGTTGTCTTGAATAATAGATAATCTCAAAATTGCATCGGGTATTTGCACTGTTTGCATACAAACGGTTAATTGTACGTTCTCCTCCATTAGTTTTGAGTGTATTTCGCCTATTATTTCCTCCCAAGTAAAGGTTCCAATTCGTGGGGTTTTTGCGATGCTGGCTGCTGATAATCGCAATTCTCGTACTACGTCCTTCAATGAATCGATTGCACTATGGAAGATTCCTGGATCTACAGGGAAATTGGCCTTCTCCTTGATGACTAGGCCGATGACCGTCTTTCCTCGGTGTTTCAATACGCGTGCTCGCCCGAGTGTGAGGTCTCTTCTAATGGGGAGATCTGCGTACTTCCTTAGATTTTCTCCTCCATTGTCGCAGGGGTTGCCATCGGCGGCCAAGAAGATTATTACGGGGCCGTGTTGGACGACCAAGGGGTCTTGACTGACGCGGATGGTGGTGTTGTGATTCGTGTTTTGCGGAGTTGTTTCCGGTTGGTCGCTATCTGTGAGGCCATGGTCTGATTCTCCTGAAGAATCGTCGTCTACACTTACAGGGCGATTAGGAGACGTACGAATTTCTTCTTCTGGGTGCATTTCGGTATGTCTGATAGGTGGAAATTCTTGCTCGGCTCTGCTGGTGGATGGTCGAAGACTATTGTAGGCTGGTTGTAGCGGTGGCGTCAGTTCCATGTCCGAAGTATCTTCGTGTTGCGGTCCTCTCGGAGGGTTGGGGTGACTAAAGATAGATTCGTCCGAATCTGTGGAGCTTACTTGTCCTGTTTCCCAATGTAGGTGTACGGGTCCATGATATCTGGGCCGTTTCCTGTTTCTAGTTTCAAGGATTAGCTCTGCGTCTGTGTCGGAACTCGACCGTGGACGGATGGGACAGGCGACTGTCGTCGTATTTTCGGGAGGATTACGGGAGAGTGCGTCGGCTACCTTATTGGATTTTCCCGGTTGATACTGTATTTCGTAGTCGAATTCGGCAAGTTTTAGCCGCCATCTACCATCTAATTGCAAAATAGGTTCGTTGACCAGCTTGTCCTTGAGATCGCGGGTGCGTTGCGTAATCCGAAGGGCATTCTTGAAAATTCGTAATGCCCATGTGGGGCCGAGAACGCGGTTTTCTGCGCGTGTTCTGGTTTCATAGGGATTTGGTGAAAGCCAGAAACAAGATCGAACACTGAAAAATATTTGGCGCCGCCGAGCTGATCGAGTATATCTATTATATTTGGGAGCGGGTATGCATCTGGAACTGTTTTCTGATTAAGCTGGCGATAGTCGATCACCATTCTCCATTTTCTTTTCCCATCGGCTCCTGGCTTTTTTGGAACTATCCAGAGAGGCGAACTATATGGGGAGACGGATGGTTTAATAATTTCCTTCTTCAGCAGTTCCTCCATTTGTGTACGGATTTCTTCCTTGTGAATAGGAGGGTAGCGGTATTGCTTCGTAAACACCGGAATCGAGTCTGTGGTTTCTATGGAATGGCTAATGGCGTGCGTGTGGCCTAGGGGTTCGCTGGGCAAGTGGAATACATCTTTGTATTTGCTGACGAGTTGTCGGACGTGATCTTCTTCTTCCCGATTAAGGTCCTTCGGGGATATGAGGTCGAGTATCTCTGTGACTCGTGTTCGCTGGGTGAGCTCGTCCCTGTAAGGGGTTTCGGCGGGGGTGGATCCCTGTAATCCTTTTGTGGGGTTAATTTGGTTTGCTTCCTTCTGTTCCGCAATTAGGCATACGAGGGGTGTGGACCTTTGTCCGTTTCGCTGGGTTCTTCCTTCTGTGAGGGATTCGCTAAGGGGAATGGGCCGGTTGCCCTTTTGAATATGGGGGTTCATCGTGTCTTCGGTCTGCTTCGAATTCACGGCTTCCTCGGTAAGCTTCACTTGGGGGTACGTTATGGGAGCTTCTTCAAATTTTTCCAGCTGGACTGGGGGTATCCGAATGATCGCCGGTTGCTCGTTGGTGTTAGTGATTCGTAAGTTTGCCTTGCCATCCTGATTTCGCACTAGGGCTTGTCCTGCGTATAGCCCTTCTCCTACGTCTATTCGTGGAATATATCCTTCCTCGATTTCGGGGTTAGTGACTGTCGCTTGTGCGACTACGCTGGTTCTCGGGGGTATTGTTATTTCCTCGATCTTGTTAAAAGGGACGAAATTGCCATTAAATGCTAGCCATCTATTTTTGAAATCCACCGTTACTCCACTTTCGGTTAGAAATCCCGAACCCAATAACCCTTCATAGCGCAGGGGTATGGTGTCTTCGACGACGTGAAATTGTACGGGATAATTGAATAAATTTGCTGTAAGTGTTCCTAAGGTGGGCACCAAATTTTCGGTGATTCCGATTAAGTCGATTACGTTGTCTCTGTCGATGTCGCAGGGCGTCTTTATGCACGATTGTTTTATCAGGTTTACCTCCGCTCCTGTGTCGATCATCAAGTCCGTAGGAAGGTTTAATTGCGGGCTGCGGACGTTGATGGAAGGGACATTGTTGTAGGGGGAGAGGTGCACCTTGGCGATTCTGGGCGGAGTTGGTTCGTAGCCCGGAATGTATTTATCGGGTGCGCATTTGTCCTGCCCGTTCCACGAGGCGCCTCCCTGTAATCTCGTGGGGGCTGGTCGTTTCCCGACATATTCCGATCGCGCATTTTCTTACGGCATTCCGCGACCAAGTGTCCTATTTTCCCGCAGTAGTTGCAGGTTCGCATCTCTGGTCGTCGTGGCGTATTATAATCCGTCGTCGGGGGTGGACGGTCGAAACCTCTTCCATTAAATCGTTCTGGGGCCCGCGTAGGGGGCGGATGATTATTGGTCGGGTAGTTCCTGCACGATCGCGCGTCGTGTCCTTCCCGATTGCATAATTGGCATAAGGTGCGGTTTGTCCGTTCTCCCATAAACCGGTGGCGATCGCGTTCGATCAATTTCGCTACTCGTACCGCTCTGTCAAATGCCTCATCTAAGGACGTCAATGTCGTAGGATCCATCTGACTGCGCATAGAAAGGGGTAGTCCGTCCAAAAATGATCTTAACGCTAACTGGTCGACGTCGTATAACGCCGTCCTCGAATTTCGGTAATAATCAGCATCTTCGTCAGTGATGGCGAACTTCAGGTCCTTTACTCTTGAAATATACTCCAATATGTGTTCGTTTCTTCCAATAATGATATTCGCTAGTTCGCCGCGGTAGTGATCGGAGGTTTTAGCGGGGGAGAACACTGTTTTCAGCCTGCCGATGAATGCGTTAACCGTATCAAAGCAGTAGTCCTCCACGACCAAGTACGCGTGGTTTTGTAAGCGGTTTCTTAATAAGCACGCTAACTGTGGTTCGAAAGCGGGAGGGATCATTTCTCGAGCTCGTCTGCACGCTCTCGCAAACTGCAGAATCGGCATGTTGTGTCCATCGAAGCGCGGTACCGTCTCGACGGCATCCTTCAGAGAAACCTGAAGTTTTCCGTACATATTCGGTTCGATAAACGCGTCGTTACGCGGGTTTCCTTCGCGATAACCGGAGGCAGGGGTTTCTAAACGTGTTTTAATGCGCTGTTTCCTTGTTAGCGTATCCACTGCATCTTGCAGGGCAGCGATTTGTTTCGCAAGGTTCTCCAACCCGGAGGCGGTTTGGTGCGTTGGTTCTTCATGGATCGAATCGTCGGCTGGACTAACAGGTCGCATTTGCTTATTCGTGAATAGATCATAATGCGCTTCGATTTGAGCTTGCTTTTCGCGCAGGAGATTCAATTTATCGTGCAACGCGGCGGTCGACGCGTCGATGGCTCTATTAGCATCCTCTACGGAGGTAGCGAGGGGGTTGGATTCGTCGGCATCACCGTACAGCGACATGGTATTTTATTTTTATGAAAATTGTTGAGCGAAATGAGCAATGTATATATATATATATATTTTTGTAAATATACGATGGCCTATGATTTGGCGAATTATCTATTCGTAGGCGATAAATTAATTGAACATGTATCAAAATTTCAGTATTAAAACCTTTTAACCTTCAGTTATCGTTTTTGTTTTTTCACTGCTTCAATATTCGATTATCGTTTTAAAGGCAATTGTGGGATTGAATTTTCGATATCCCACCGCTTCAATATTCAATTATCGGTTTAAAGGCAATTGTGGGGTTGATTTTCGAACATCCCACCGCTTCTTCTTTCAATTTTTATGCTAAAGGCAATTGTGAGATTGAATTTTCGATATCCCACCGCTTCAATATTCAATTATCGGTTTAAAGGCAATTGTGGGGTTGATTTTCGAACATCCCACCGCTGTCACCAATTAATATGTCCATCGACTGCCTGCGAACAAATAAATTTCTCCTATAAGACATTCACCTCGTATTTCTCTTCTCACCACCAATTACCTGCGAACAAACAAAACCTCTTATTATTCCAATTCGTCACTACACAAAACATCACACTTACCTTAAAACGAAGAACGACGATACTCGAGAGAAGCCCTCACCGCACGAGGAAGAAACCCCCTTCGCGTCCCGAGAGAAGCCCTCACTGCACGAGGAAGAAACCCCCTTCGCGTCCCGAGAGAAGCCCTCACTGCACGAGGAAGAAACCCCCTTCGCGTCCCGAGAGAAGCCCTCACTGCACGAGGAAGAAACCCCCTTCGCGTCCCGAGAGAAGCCCTCACTCCACGAGGAAGAAAATCCCTTTCGCGTCCTCTCGAGTATCTCACTACAACACGACGACACTAAATAACTAACACGAATTCACAATATAACAATCTTATAATTAACTAATATAATTTATTTTAATCATAACAGGTCCACCCGGAAACAATGGAGAACCCCTGCCGGTTGAAAACCACTGGGATTCCAGAGCAGTAAACATACCACACATACCAACATACCACGCACACCAGACATCCCGCGCATACCAGGCATTCCTCGCATACCAGAAATTCCAGAGACGGATATAAATAAGCCGCCACCACCTGAATAATCAAGAAGAATAAGAATTGTCAATAAGAGTTAATCGTCACTACCAGTTAATCATCAGTTAGTTAGACAAGAGTTATACAGTAGTTAGAAGAGTTAGAAAGCAGTGGAAGAAGCAGCATAAGAACATACAGACAGTTGTGGAAGAAGCACCATAAGAACATACAGACAGTAGTGGAAGAAGCGGCATAAGAACATACAGAAAGTAGTAGAAGAAGAACAGTAACGAAAGAACATAGAATAATTCTGATTTATTTCAATTTATTCCATAAGGACTTAGAATATTTCTGATTTATTTCAGTTTATTCCATAAGGACTTAGAATATTTCCCGATTTATTTCTATTAATACTATAGCGAACATAAAATTATTCGAGCGATTTATTTTAAATATTACCTTAAGGAACATAGATAATTCTGTAATTTATTTCAATTAATATTATAACGAACATAAGGTTATTCGAGCAATTTATTTCAAATATTACCTTAAAGAACATACATAATTACGCGAATTTACCTCAATAATTACCGTAAGGAACATAGAATTATTCAGTAATTTATTTCAATTAATACAATAACGAACATAGAATTGTACGACGATACCTTAATGAACTTAGAGTATTTTAATGCATTATTTTTATTGATTGGAATATTTCCGCACCTTATATTTTAATAAATATAACGATTATATGTGTTCACCCGAGGATCGCAACCACGACACAGCAGCTCGGTGAGTCATTTTATTACCTTGTCCCGTACGAGATATCGTTCGCATACCGCAACATTAACTGAAATTTGAGGAGTTGGTATCCCCGCGGAGAAATCCTCCCGTAATAAAACCCCGACACCTTTCATTTCCTTTCCTACTTACCTTTCCCCCTTGGCGCGTGCGAATCTTGTATTCGACCCCGAGGTATTTTTCGCTTCCTTCCGTACTTACCTTTCCCCTCGGCGTGTGCGAATCGTGTATTCGACCCCGAGATTCTCCTCTCGTTTTCTATATACCTTTCCCCTCGGCGTGGCGAATCCTGTATTCGACCCCGAGGTTTTCCTTCACTTTTCCCACTTACCTTTCCTCTCGGCGTGCGCGAACCTTGTATTCGACCCCGAGATCCTCCTTTCCTTTTCCATATATCTTTCCTCCAGGCGTGCGCGAATCTTGAATTCGACCCCGAGGTTTTCCTTCACTTTTCCCACTTACCTTTCCTCCCGGCGTGTACTCAACAGATCCCTTGCTTCCCCGCGAATGTCCCCGATCAAAGACTCATAAGGGCAATATATCGAGCTTGACTCGCACGAGGATACTCGCGTTACGTTAATTGTACATTATCAAGCTACTACCATTGTAACCGTGTCTCGCGTAAATCGAATAAGTTCTTGGCGCGACCGCTCCGCGTCTTTGAACTGTATGTCCCCTCCGGAAGCAATCTGGAACGTGACATATTAATTGGTGACAGCGATGGGATGTTCGAAAATCAACCCCACAATTGCCTTTAAACCGATAATTGAATATTGAAGCTGTGGGATATCGAAAATTCAATCTCACAATTGCCTTTAGCATAAAAATTGAAAGAAGAAGCGGTGGGATGTTCGAAAATCAACCCCACAATTGCCTTTAAACCGATAATTGAATATTGAAGCGGTGGGATATCGAAAATTCAATCCCACAATTGCCTTTAAAACGATAATCGAATATTGAAGCAGTGAAAAAACAAAAACGATAATTGAAGGTTAAAAGGTTTTAATACTGAAATTTTGATACATGTTCAATTAATTTATCGCCTACGAATAGATAATTCGCCAAATCATAGGCCATCGTATATTTACAAAAATATATATATATATATACATTGCTCATTTCGCTCAACAATTTTCATAAAAATAAAATACCATGTCGCTGTACGGTGATGCCGACGAATCCAACCCCCTCGCTACCTCCGTAGAGGATGCTAATAGAGCCATCGACGCGTCGACCGCCGCGTTGCACGATAAATTGAATCTCCTGCGCGAAAAGCAAGCTCAAATCGAAGCGCATTATGATCTATTCACGAATAAGCAAATGCGACCTGTTAGTCCAGCCGACGATTCGATCCATGAAAAACCAACGTACCAAACCGCCTCCGGGTTGGAGAACCTTGCGAAACAAATCGCTGCCCTGCAAGATGCAGTGGATACGCTAACAAGGAAACAGCGCATTAAAACACGTTTAGAAACCCCTGCCTCCGGTTATCGCGAAGGAAACCCGCGTAACGACGCGTTTATCGAACCGAATATGTACGGAAAACTTCAGGTTTCTCTGAAGGATGCCGTCGAGACGGTACCGCGCTTCGATGGACACAACATGCCGATTCTGCAGTTTGCGAGAGCGTGCAGACGAGCTCGAGAAATGATCCCTCCCGCTTTCGAACCACAGTTAGCGTGCTTATTAAGAAACCGCTTACAAAACCACGCGTACTTGGTCGTGGAGGACTACTGCTTTGATACGGTTAACGCATTCATCGGCAGGCTGAAAACAGTGTTCGCCCCCGCTAAAACCTCCGATCACTACCGCGGCGAACTAGCGAATATCATTATTGGAAGAAACGAACACATATTGGAGTATATTTCAAGAGTAAAGGACCTGAAGTTCGCCATCACTGACGAAGATGCTGATTATTACCGAAATTCGAGGACGGCGTTATACGACGTCGACCAGTTAGCGTTAAGATCATTTTTGGACGGACTACCCCTTTCTATGCGCAGTCAGATGGATCCTACGACATTGACGTCCTTAGATGAGGCATTTGACAGAGCGGTACGAGTAGCGAAATTGATCGAACGCGATCGCCACCGGTTTATGGGAGAACGGACAAACCGCACCTTATGCCAATTATGCAATCGGGAAGGACACGACGCGCGATCGTGCAGGAACTACCCGACCAATAATCATCCGCCCCCTACGCGGGCCCCAGAACGATTTAATGGAAGAGGTTTCGACCGTCCACCCCCGACGACGGATTATAATACGCCACGACGACCAGAGATGCGAACCTGTAACTACTGCGGGAAAATAGGACACTTGGTCGCGGAATGCCGTAAGAAAATGCGCGATCGGAATATGTCGGGAAACGACCAGCCCCCACGAGATTACAGGGAGGCGCCTCGTGGAACGGGCAGGACAAATGCGCACCCGATAAATACATTCCGGGCTACGAACCAACTCCGCCCAGAATCGCCAAGGTGCACCTCTCCCCCTACAACAATGTCCCTTCCATCAACGTCCGCAGCCCGCAATTAAACCTTCCTACGGACTTGATGATCGACACAGGAGCGGAGGTAAACCTGATAAAACAGTCGTGCATAAAGACGCCCTGCGACATCGACAGAGACAACGTAATCGACTTAATCGGAATCACCGAAAATTTGGTGCCCACCTTAGGAACACTTACAGCAAATTTATTCAATTATCCCGTACAATTTCACGTCGTCGAAGACACCATACCCCTGCGCTATGAAGGGTTATTGGGTTCGGGATTTCTAACCGAAAGTGGAGTAACGGTGGATTTCAAAAATAGATGGCTAGCATTTAATGGCAATTTCGTCCCTTTTAACAAGATCGAGGAAATAACAATACCCCCGAGAACCAGCGTAGTCGCACAAGCGACAGTCACTAACCCCGAAATCGAGGAAGGATATATTCCACGAATAGACGTAGGAGAAGGGCTATACGCAGGACAAGCCCTAGTGCGAAATCAGGATGGCAAGGCAAACTTACGAATCACTAACACCAACGAGCAACCGGCGATCATTCGGATACCCCCAGTCCAGCTGGAAAAATTTGAAAAAGCTCCCATAACGTACCCCCAAGTGAAGCATACCGAGGAAGCCGTGAATTCGAAGCAGACCGAAGACACGACGAACCCCCATATTCAAAAGGGCAACCGGCCCATTCCCCTTAGCGAATCCCTCACAGAAGGAAGAACCCAGCGAAACGGACAAAGGTCCACACCCCTCGTATGCCTAATTGCGGAACAGAAGGAAGCAAACCAAATTAACCCCACAAAAGGATTACAGGGATCCACCCCCGCCGAAACCCCTTACAGGGACGAGCTCACCCAGCGAACACGAGTCACAGAGATACTCGACCTCATATCCCCGAAGGACCTTAATCGGGAAGAAGAAGATCACGTCCGACAACTCGTCAGCAAATACGAAGATGTATTCCACTTGCCCAGCGAACCCCTAGGCCACACGCACGCCATTAGCCATTCCATAGAAACCACAGACTCGATTCCGGTGTTTACGAAGCAATACCGCTACCCTCCTATTCACAAGGAAGAAATCCGTACACAAATGGAGGAACTGCTGAAGAAGGAAATTATTAAACCATCCGTCTCCCCATATAGTTCGCCTCTCTGGATAGTTCCAAAAAAGCCAGGAGCCGATGGGAAGAGAAAATGGAGAATGGTGATCGACTATCGCCAGCTTAATCAGAAAACAGTTCCAGATGCATACCCGCTCCCAAATATAATAGATATACTCGATCAGCTCGGCGGCGCCAAATATTTTTCAGTGTTCGATCTTGTTTCTGGCTTTCACCAAATCCCTATGAAACCAGAACACGCGCAGAAAACCGCGTTCTCGGCCCCACATGGGCATTACGAATTTTCAAGAATGCCCTTCGGATTACGCAACGCACCCGCGACGTTCCAACGACTCATGGACCACGTCCTTTCCGGTCTGCAAGGGTCAGAAATGTTCGTTTATTTAGACGACATCGTTCTTTATTGCAGCTCACTTAGCGAACATGAAATTAAATTTCGAAAGCTCGCCAATAGGTTGCGCGAAGCTAACTTAAAGTTACAACCCAGTAAATGTCAATTTTTACGAAAGGAAGTGGCATATTTGGGCCACGTCCTCACACGGGACGGCGTAAGACCCGATCCTCAGAAGGTAATCTCCGTCACAAATTATCCTGCACCACGCACAGCAAAGGGAATTAAACAATTTCTAGGATTGACCGGGTACTATAGGCGGTTCATCCCAGACTTCTCGAAGGAAGCGCGACCCCTCACGTCACTCCTTAAAAAGGGTACACCCTTCGCTTGGGGCGTGCAGCAACAAAAATCCTTCGAGTATCTCAAGGACAAGCTGGTCAACGAACCTATTTTGCAATTTCCGGACTTCAAAAAGGAATTTCACCTCACAACGGACGCATCCGATTATGCAGTGGGAGGCGTAATTTCCCAAACTTATGCGGACAAAGAACTCCCCTTCGCATACGCATCTAGACTGCTGTGCCAAGCCGAAGTGAACTACTCTACAATCGAGAAGGAACTCCTTGCAATAATATACTGCACCAGCCATTTTCGACCATACCTATACGGAAAGAAATTCGTCCTATACACGGATCACCAGCCGTTGGTCTGGCTCCATAGAGTCAAGGACCCAACGTCTCGACTCGTTAGATGGCGGCTAAAACTTGCCGAATTCGACTACGAAATACAGTATCAACCGGGAAAATCCAATAAGGTAGCCGATGCACTCTCCCGTAATCCTCCCGAAAATACGACGACAGTCGCCTGTCCCATCCGTCCACGGTCGAGTTCCGACACAGACGCAGAGCTAATCCTTGAAACCAGAAACAGGAAACGGCCCAGATATCATGGACCCGTACACCTACATTGGGAAACAGGACAAGTAAGCTCCACAGATTCGGACGAATCTATTTTTAGTCACCCCAACCCTCCGAGAGGACCGCAACACGAAGATACTTCGGACATGGAACTGACGCCACCGCTACAACCAGCCTACAATAGTCTTCGACCATCCACCAGCAGAGCCGAGCAAGAATTTCCACCTATCAGACATACCGAAATGCACCCAGAAGAAGAAATTCGTACGTCTCCTAATCGCCCTGTAAGTGTAGACGACGATTCTTCAGGAGAATCAGACGATGGCCTCACAGGTAGCGACCAACCGGAAACAACTCCGCAAAACACGAATCACAACACCACCATCCGCGTCAGTCAAGACCCCTTGGTCGTCCAACACGGCCCCGTAATAATCTTCTTGGCCGCCGATGGCAACCCCTGTGACAATGGAGGAGAAAATCTAAGGAAGTACGCAGATCTCCCCATTAGAAGAGACCTCACACTCGGGCGAGCACGCGTATTGAAACACCGAGGAAAGACGGTCATCGGCCTAGTCATCAAGGAGAAGGCCAATTTCCCTGTAGATCCAGGAATCTTCCATAGTGCAATTGATTCATTGAAGGATGTAGTACGAGAATTGCGATTATCAGCAGCCAGCATCGCAAAAACCCCACGAATTGGAACCTTTACTTGGGAGGAAATAATAGACGAAATACACTCAAAACTAATGGAGGAGAACGTACAATTAACCGTTTGTATGCAAACAGTGCAAATACCCGATGCAACTCTGAGATTATCTATTATTCAAGACAACCACTCTTCAGCGGTAGGAGGACATCGAGGAGTTACGAAAACACTAAAAAGAATCCGCCAAAACTATTATTGGCAGGGATTGAAGCAAGAAGTGAGAATATACATAAAAAATTGCATGCTGTGCCAGAAAAAGAAATTAGTACGGGTTAAAACTCGACAACCGATGGTTTTAACCGACACCCCTGGGGCAGCATTCGATAAGGTCGGTATGGACATAGTAGGCCCTCTCCCTACCTCACCTTCCGGCAATACGTACATATTAACAATGCAAGATCTGCTCACAAAATATTTTGTGTGCGCACCATTGAAGGGCACCACCTCCCTGGAAGTGGCAGACGCCTTCATAAAAAATTTAATATGTCGATTTGGCGCGCCAAAAGCCGTTCTCACCGACCAAGGAACGAACTTCATCAGCGCGTTTATGAAAAACATTGCTCGCAAATTCAGGATCGCGCAATGTAAGACTACCGCGTTCCACCCCCAATCTAACGGCTCTTTAGAAAGATCCCACATAGTGTTAGTAGAATTTTTGAAGATGTACGTGAATCAAAACGACGATTGGGATAGCTGGACCGATCTCGTGGCATTCTCCTACAATACGAGCTTCCATGAAGGTACGGGTTACACTCCACACGAATTAGTTTTTGGAAAAATAGCACGGGTCCCCGCCCAACAGCGGCCGATTGAAACCCCAGACGACGAAACTTACGGGGGTTACCTCTCGCGATTAACGGAGTGCATTAACGAACTACAAACTCTCGCCGCGGATAGATTAAAACTCTCCAAAGAGAGATACAAAATGTATTACGATCGTCACATAAACGAGGAAACCTTCCAAGCCGGAGACGAGGTCTTTGTTGTAAAAAATACCCGCAAGGGAAAATTCGCTGATCATTACACTGGCCCGCACAAAGTCATCGAAGTACTCCCTATGCATAACCTGAAGATTTCGTGGAATAACGGATACAAGGTTATTCATGCGAACAAAGCGCGGAAATTGAGGTACTAAGGTGCGCTCCTCCCCTTACGCCCATACACCCTCGAACTTACATTCACATTAAAAATGATTCTTAATTTAATTTACAAAAATATACATTAATTCATATTTTATTAAACATAGCTAAAAAGAAACAAAAAAAAAAATCCTATATAATAAGACATAGACATATGTGTACTTATTATATACCTCAGGTATGCAGTTAATAAAAGAATACGGAATGGAGCGGATGCATATACATATATATATAGCCGGGTTATAGTCACCAACGATTCTAGCATATTTAATAATAATCATCTATACATGTTTGATACTTCAATAATAACCGCGGTCGGATGAGAACCACCGCAGAAATACGTAGCATTCATAACATATAAGAGGTTCTCAAAGAAGGTCACGCTCCAAGATTCCTAGCATTCCTAACATACCTGACATACCAACATTCTTCGCATACCAATCTCCCTATGTGTACAAGTCCGCGCCACGTGCTCGATCATTCGAGTGATAACCATGCCCGGACAACATCGACAGAGGAAACGCTGCAAGCTGCCGGCACTTATTGCAGTGCGACAAAGAAAAAATTACTACTACTAAAACACCGTAAGGCGCTGCCTAAAATTTTAGCGGATGAAACACTGCCGCCCTCAAGAAGGATTTCGCTCATGCGGGCTCCGGCCAACGCGGAGGCCCCGATCAAGGAACCGTCCACGGAAACCGCCCTCGTACTGCCCCCGAACCGAACGGAACCCGAGCCTCGCGTGCAAATAGTGAGTGAATCTTGTTTAATAATAACGTACCACGAAGGGGATGCGGCCACTGCTGTAGACCAGCATTTTCAACGATCCCTGGCACCGGAAGGGGTGAGTATTGCTCGTCCTCATCCGCAGGAACCGCTGCCATTAGTCCCAACTGCCGCACAAGCGACAATTCCGCCGCCTCCACCAGTAATAGAAGTGCTGGACACCGCCACGGCGCTCCGCGTGGAGCATGGGACTCTGGAGGAATTATCCCTCTTCGACATGTGCGACGCACCAACCCCCCCTTTGCAAGCCCCTGATAGTGCCGGCATCGAGCAGGAACGGACCCAGACTGAGTGGCTCGACGCCCTGCTCGATGTCATCGAATTCTTTCAATAGTTACTTAATCCTTAATCCTACATCTAATTCATACTTACCCTAGTCTTACTTATACCTACCTTACTTAATTATTAACTCTATTTCTTACTTCTAAACTTAATTCTACGTAGCCTAGCCAAAAAAAAAGGAAAAAAAACATGATTTAAGAAAACTATTACATACATATACCTTAATCGTTTATACTTACCTTATATATATATATTTCTAATTATTACTACTTACTATTATTTACAAGCCAAGAAAACAAAGAAAAACACAAAAAGAAAACAAATCATTTAATTAATTAATTAACGAGCCGTGATGTAATCGGAGGACTGCCCCTGCGGCAATGCGACGTCCACCATTTACTGAGCCAAAACATAAAATATTTACCAAAACATAAAATATTTACCAAAACATAAAATATTTACCTTCTTATTTATCGTTCTAAAAGGTTTACCTGTGATTTCTCGTTCTAAAATATTTACCTTTTATTTATCGTTCGAAATATATATATATATATACCTTTTTATTTTATTTCTTCTTATTAAAGAAAAGATTACAAATATATTCATTTATTTCATTTATTCATTCTTGACACCATAATGAAAACAATTTCAGTTTTCATCAAATCATATATTTCACTATCGATACAAAAAGGAAAAAAAGGGCTTACTGACAGTTCTATAATACTCACCTTTTAGTTTTCATTCAAAAATACCTATTATGTTTATTTTATTTAATTAATGAAAACGATTCCAGCTTAATCATATATCTATTTCATTTATTTCATTATTGATACATAAAGGAAAACGAACTTATTTTCCATTCGAAAATACAAACCTAATTAATCTTATTCCATTTTATTAAGGAAAACAAGGCCAGTTTCATTCAAACATATATTTATTTCATTCTATTTGCTATTGATACATAATTGAAAACAAATTGATTTATCATTCAAAATATGTACCCTATTAATTTCATTCCACTTAATTAAGGAAAACAAATTATTTTACGATGCTTAAAGAAAACAATTTAATTAATTAATTAACGAGCTGTGATGTAATCGGTGGACTGCCCCCGCGGCAATGCGACGTCCCCATTTACTGAGCCAAATAGTCAAATTGCCAATTCAAAAAAAAGAAGAAAGAAAAACGCGCCACAATATCTTCATCAAAAGGAAACGTCACGAAATATTTACCACAATATCTTCAAAAAAAAACGTCACGAAATATTTACTCCAATATTCTCCACAATACTCTCCACAATATTTTCAAAAAACCTCACGAAATATTTACTTCATCTGAATTTCGTTCAAAACATAAGATACCTTGCCTAATTTTCGTTCTGAAATATATCTTGCTCGAAAATATAAAATACCAATACTTACCTCTCTATATAGCGCTCAAAAGAATATATACATATAGTCCATCCCATTCATTATTGATAATTAATTTTATTTATTCTACAGAATACATGCATAAACCACTTTATTACAGCTAATGAAAGAAACAACTTCATTTTTCGTTTAAATATATATTTATTTCAATTCATTATTCCCATATATATATATGAAAGAGAAGCACATTCAAATACACACATATATTTCATTTTGTTTTATTAATTCGAACATACGTTTCTTTCATTCCATTCACTATTGATAACTAATTCTATTTATATTACAGGATACATTTATAACCCATCTCATTTCAGCTAATGAAGGAAAACCGCCTCACTTTTCGTTCAACCAAATATTTATCTTATTCTATTATTACGGATACATGAAAAGAAGCAGAATTATTCAACAATTCAGGTACAAGAGTATCCTTCATTTTATCTAACTCACCCAACATATATTTGCTTCATCTGACTCTTTAATAATATATGAAGGAAAACAAATATTCGCCATTCAAATACAGGTATGATCCAATTTATTTTAGTTCACCGAGAACAGCAAACTTATTTGTCGCTCAAACCGCATCTCCCACTAAAGAAATGCAGGCATTTCTTAAAATAAGGGGGGAGGTGTGACGTGCCGTCATTTTTCGCCGCGTGACGGGTCACATTTTTTTCCATCACTTATTTCCTAAATTCGCTGTAATGTATATAACCCGCTAAATTCGCTGTAGTATAATAATTTCATTTAATACATTTTCCTTCTAATATATCGTACACACCTCTTTCAAATACATAGTACATTCTCTTTTAATACATTTTCCATTTATTATGCAAAACACAACCCACATTTCCTTTTAGTAAATTCTCCTGATACTACGCAATACACGCTTCCTTTTAACATATAATACATTTCATTCTAATACACTTTCTTACAATATAATAAACAATAATCCTTTTAAGATATAATACACTTCTTCTTAATAAGTAATATATTTCATTGTATTACACTTTCTTTTAATATGCAAAACAACACTTTTCCTTAATATATATATTACATTTCCTTTTATACATTCTTTTCATACATAAAACAATCTAAATATATATAATACAATTCCTTTCTAATACACTTTTCTTTTAATATATAAATCAATCCTTCTTTCAACATGTAATACACTACCTTATATTACACTTCTCACGATCGACTGCCTGTGAACAAATAAACTCTCTTATTACTCCAACCCATCACTACTCAAACAAGTACTTACCCTATATTATTCTTCTCATCATCGCCTGCCTGTGAAAGAATAAACTCTCTTATTACTCCAACCCATCACTACTCAAACAAGTATTCACCCTATATTATTCTTCTCATCATCGCCTGCCTGTGAACAAATGAATTCTCTTATTACTCCAACCCAACACTACTCAAGCAAAGTGCTTACCTAATATTAAACTTCACACCATCGACTGCCTGCGAACAAATAAATTTCTCCTATAAGACATTCACCTCGTATTTCTCTTCTCACCACCAATTACCTGCGAACAAACAAAACCTCTTATTATTCCAATTCGTCACTACACAAAACATCACACTTACCTTAAAACGAAGAACGACGACACTCGAGAGAAGCCCTCACCGCACGAGGAAGAAACCCCCTTCGCGTCCCGAGAGAAGCCCTCACTGCACGAGGAAGAAACCCCCTTCGCGTCCCGAGAGAAGCCCTCACTGCACGAGGAAGAAACCCCCTTCGCGTCCCGAGAGAAGCCCTCACTGCACGAGGAAGAAACCCCCTTCGCGTCCCGAGAGAAGCCCTCACTCCACGAGGAAGAAAATCCCTTTCGCGTCCTCTCGAGTATCTCACTACAACACGACGACACTAAATAACTAACACGAATTCACAATATAACAATCTTATAATTAACTAATATAATTTATTTTAATCATAACAGGTCCACCCGGAAACAATGGAGAACCCCTGCCGGTTGAAAACCACTGGGATTCCAGAGCAGTAAACATACCACACATACCAACATACCACGCACACCAGACATCCCGCGCATACCAGGCATTCCTCGCATACCAGAAATTCCAGAGACGGATATAAATAAGCCGCCACCACCTGAATAATCAAGAAGAATAAGAATCGTCAATAAGAGTTAATCGTCACTACCAGTTAATCATCAGTTAGTTAGACAAGAGTTATACAGTAGTTAGAAGAGTTAGAAAGCAGTGGAAGAAGCAGCATAAGAACATACAGACAGTTGTGGAAGAAGCACCATAAGAACATACAGACAGTAGTGGAAGAAGCGGCATAAGTACATACAGAAAGTAGTAGAAGAAGAACAGTAACGAAAGAACATAGAATAATTCTGATTTATTTCAATTTATTCCATAAGGACTTAGAATATTTCTGATTTATTTCAGTTTATTCCATAAGGACTTAGAATATTTCCCGATTTATTTCTATTAATACTATAGCGAACATAAAATTATTCGAGCGATTTATTTTAAATATTACCTTAAGGAACATAGATAATTCTGTAATTTATTTCAATTAATATTATAACGAACATAAGGTTATTCGAGCAATTTATTTCAAATATTACCTTAAAGAACATAGATAATTACGCGAATTTACGTCAATAATTACCGTAAGGAACATAGAATTATTCAGTAATTTATTTCAATTAATACAATAACGAACATAGAATTGTACGACGATACCTTAATGAACTTAGAGTATTTTAATGCATTATTTTTATTGATTGGAATATTTCCGCACCTTATATTTTAATAAATATAACGATTATATGTGTTCACCCGAGGATCGCAACCACGACACAGCAGCTCGGTGAGTCATTTTATTACCTTGTCCCGTACGAGATATCGTTCGCATACCGCAACATTAACTGAAATTTGAGGAGTTGGTATCCCCGCGGCGAAATCCTCCCGTAATAAAACCTCGACACCTTTCATTTCCTTTCCTACTTACCTTTCCCCCTTGGCGCGTGCGAATCTTGTATTCGACCACGAGGTATTTTTCGCTTCCTTCCGTACTTACCTTTCCCCTCGGCGTGTGCGAATCGTGTATTCGACCCCGAGATTCTCCTCTCGTCTTCTATATACCTTTCCCCTCGGCGTGGCGAATCCTGTATTCGACCCCGAGGTTTTCCTTCACTTTTCCCACTTACCTTTCCTCTCGGCGTGCGCGAACCTTGTATTCGACCCCGAGATCCTCCTTTCCTTTTCCATATATCTTTCCTCCAGGCGTGCGCGAATCTTGAATTCGACCCCGAGGTTTTCCTTCACTTTTCCCACTTACCTTTCCTCCCGGCGTGTACTCAACAGATCCCTTGCTTCCCCGCGAATGTCCCCGATCAAAGACTCATAAGGGCAATATATCGAGCTTGACTCGCACGAGGATACTCGCGTTACGTTAATTGTACATTATCAAGCTACTACCATTGTAACCGTGTCTCGCGTAAATCGAATAAGTTCTTGGCGCGACCGCTCCGCGTCTTTGAACTGTATGTCCCCTCCGGAAGCAATCTGGAACGTGACACATGGCTGGGAAGTGAATCCTTACCTACAGACGATGTAGAACGATGGGAAACATCAAATATCACATATTCGTGGCAATTATCGATAGTTAGAACGATTGCGAGTGCTGGGAAGTGATTCCCTTAATTACCATCGATGCAGAACGCTTGGAAACATCGAATATCACGTATTCGTTCCAATTATCGATAGAAAGAACGATTGCGAGGGCTGGGAAGTGAATCCTTACCTACCGCCGATGTAGAACAATGGGAAACATCGAATATCACATATTCGTGGCAATTATCGATAGTTAGAACTATTGCCATGGCTGGGAAGTGAATCTTTACCTACCGCCGATGTAGAACGATGGGAAACATCGAATATCACATATTCGTGGCAATTATCGATAGTTAGAACGATTGCGAGGGATGGGAAGTGAATCCTTACCTACCGCCGATGTAGAACGATGGGAAACATCGAATATCACATATTCGTGGCCATTATCGATAGAAAGAACGATTGCCATGGCTGGGATGTGAATCTTTACCTACCGCCGATGTAGAACGATGGGAAACATCGAATATCACACATTCGTGGCAATTATCGATAGTTAGAACGATTGCGAGGGATGGGAAGTGAATCCTTAATTTCCATCGATGCAGAACGCTTGGAAACATCGAATATCACGTATTCGTTCCAATTATCGATAGAAAGAACGATTGCGAGGGTTTGGAAGTGAATCCTTACCTACCGCCGATGTAGAACGCATCGAAACATCGTCTATCAGGTATTCGTGCCAATTATCGATAGAAAGAACGATTGCCATGGCTGGGAAGTGAATCCTTACCTACAGCCGATGTATTATGATGGGAAACATCAAATATCACATATTCGTGGCAATTATCGATAGTTAGAACGATTGCGAGTGCTGGGAAGTGATTCCCTTAATTACCATCGATGCAGAACGCTTGGAAACATCGAATATCAGGTATTCGTTCCAATTATCGATAGAAAGAACGATTGCGAGGGCTGGGAAGTGAATCCTTACCTACCGCCGATGTAGAACAATGGGAAACATCGAATATCACGAATTCGTGCCAATTATCGATAGAAAGAACGATTGCCATGGCTGGGAAGTGAATCTTTACCTACCGCCGATGTAGAACGATGGGAAACATCGAATATCACATATTCATGGCAATTATCGATAGTTAGAATGATTGCGAGGGATGGGAAGTGAATCCTTACCTACAGCCGATGTAGAACGCTTCGAAACATCGTATATCAGGTATTCGTGCCAATTATCGATAGAAAGAACGATTGCCATGGCTGGGAAGTGAATCTTTACCTACCGCCGATGTAGAACGATGGGAAACAACGAATATCACATATTCGTGGCAATTATCGATAGTTAGATCGATTGCGAGGGATGGGAAGTGAATCCTTAATTTCCATCGATGCAGAACGCTTGGAAACATCGAATATCACGTATTCGTTCCAATTATCGATAGAAAGAACGATTGCGAGGGTTGGGAAGTGAATCCTTACCTACCGCCGATGTAGAACGCTTCGAAACATCGTCTATCAGGTATTCGTGCCAATTATCGATAGAAAGAACGATTGAAGGGGCAGGGAAGTGAATCCTTACTTACCGTCGATGCCGAACGCTTCGAAACATCGTGTATCTGGTATTTGTGTCAATTATCGATGGAAAGAACGATTGCCATGGCTGGGAAGTGAATCTTTACCTACCGCCGATGTAGAACGCTTCGAAACATCGTGTATCAGGTATTCGTGACAATTATCGATAGAAAGCACGATTGAAGGGTCAGGGAAGTGAATCCTTACTTACCGTCGATGCCGAACGCTTCGAAACATCGTGTATCTGGTATTTGTGTCAATTATCGATGGAAAGAACGATTGCGAGGGATGGGAAGTGAATCCTTACCTACCGCCGATGTAGAACGCTTCGAATCATCGTGTATCTGGTATTTTTGTCAAGTATCGATGGAATGAACGATTGCGAGGGCTGGGAAGGGAATCCTTACGTACCGCCGATGTAGAACGCTTCGAAACATCGTATATCACATATTCGTGGCAATTATCGATAGTTAGAACGATTGCGAGTGCTGGGAAGTGAATCCTTAATTACCATCGATGCAGAACGCTTGGAAACATTGAATATCACGTATTCGTTCCAATTATCGATAGAAAGAACGATTGCGAGGGCTGGGAAGTGAATCCTTACCTACCGCCGATGTAGAACGCTTCGAAACATCGTATATCAGGTATTCGTGCCAATTATCGATAGAAAGAACGATTGCCATGGCTGGGAAGTGAATCTTTACCTACCGCCGATGTAGAACGAAGGGAAACGTCGAATATCACATAATCGTGGCAATTATCGATAGTTAGAACGATTGGGAGGGATGGGAAGTGAATCCTTACCTACCGCCGTTGTAGAACGCTTCGAAACATCGTGTATCTGGTATTTGTGTCAATTATCGATGGAATGAACGATTGCGAGGGCTGGGAAGGGAATCCTTACGTACCGCCGATGTAGAACAATGGGAAACATCGAGTATCACGAATTCGTGCCAATTATCGATAGAAAGAACGATTGCCATGGCTGGGAAGTGAATCTTTACCTACCGCCGATGTACAACGATGGGAAACATCGAATATCACATATTCGTGGCAATTATCGATAGTTAGAACGATTGCGAGGGATGGTAAGTGAATCCTTACCTACCGCCGATGTAGAACGCTTCGAAAAATCGTGTATGAGGTATTCGTGACAATTATCGATAGAAAGAAGGATTGCAGGGGCAGGGAAGAGAATCTTTACTTACCGTGGATGCCGAACACTTCGAAACATCGTATATCAGGTATTCGTGACAATTATAGATAAAAAGAACGATTGCGAGGGCTGGGAAATGAATCCTTACCTACCGCCGATGTAGAACGCTACGAAACATCGTATATCACATATTCGTGGCAATTATCGATAGTTAGAACGATTGCGAGGGATGGGAAGTGAATCCTTACCTACCGCCGATGTAGAACGCTTCGAAACATCGTATATCACATATTCGTGGCAATTATCGATAGTTAGAATGATTGCGAGGGATGGAAAGTGCATCCTTACCTACAGCCGATGTAGAACGGTGGGAAACATCGAATATCACATAATCGTGGCAATTATCGATAGTTAGAACGATTGCGAGGGATGGGAAGTGAATCCTTACCTACCGCCGATGTAGAACGCTTCGAAACATCGTGTATCTGGTATTTGTGTCAATTATCGATGGAATGAACGATTGCGAGGGCTGGGAAGGGAATCCATACGTACCGCCGATGTAGAACAATGGGAAACATCGAATATCACGAATTCGTGCCAATTATCGATAGTTAGAACGATTGCGAGGGATGGGAAGTGAATCCTTACCTACCGCCGATGTAGAACGCTTCGAAACATCGTATATCACATATTCGTGGCAATTATCGATAGTTAGAATGATTGCGAGGGATGGGAAGTGAATCCTTACCTACCGCCGTTGTAGAACGCTTCGAAACATCGTGTATCAGGTATTCGTGACAATTATCGATAGAAAGCACGATTGCAGGGGCAGGGAAGTGAATCCTTATTTACCGTCGATGCCCAACGCTTCGAAACTTCGTATATCAGGTAGTCGTGCCAATCATCGATAGAAAGCACGATTGCAGGGGCAGGGAAGTGAATCCTTATTAACCGTCGATGCCGAACGCTTCGAAACATTGTATATCAGGTATTCGTGCCAATTATCGATAGAAAGAACGATTGCGAGGGCAGGGATGTGAATCTTTACTTACCGTGGATGCCGAACTCTTCGAAACATCATATATCAGGTATTCGTGCCAATCATCGATAGAAAGAACGATTGCCATGGCTGGGAAGTGAATCTTTACCTACCGCCGATGTAGAACGATGGGAAACATCGAATATCACATATTCGTGGCAATTATCGATAGTTAGAACGATTGCGAGGGATGGGAAGTGAATCCTTACCTACCGCCGATGTAGAACGCTTCGAAACATCGTGTATCTGGTATTTGTGTCAATTATCGATGGAATGAACGATTGCGAGGGCTGGGAAGGGAATCCTTACGTACCGCCGATGTACAACGATGGGAAACATCGAATATCACATATTCGTGACAATTATCGATAGAAAGAAGGATTGCAGGGGCAGGGAAGAGAATCTTTACTTACCGTGGATGCCGAACACTTCGAAACATCGTTTATCAGGTATTCGTGACAATTATAGATAAAAAGAACGATTGCGAGGGCTGGGAAATGAATCCTTACCTACCGCCGATGTAGAACGCTACGAAACATCGTATATCACATATTCGTGGCAATTATCGATAGTTAGAACGATTGCGAGGGATGGGAAGTGAATCCTTACCTACCGCCGATGTAGAACGCTTCGAAACATCGTATATCACATATTCGTGGCAATTATCGATAGTTAGAATGATTGCGAGGGATGGAAAGTGCATCCTTACCTACAGCCGATGTAGAACGGTGGGAAACATCAAATATCACATATTCGTGGCAATTATCGATAGTTAGAACGATTGGGAGGGCTGGGAAGTGAATCCTTACCTACCGCCGATGTAGAACGATGGGAAACATCGAATATCACATAATCGTGGCAATTATCGATAGTTAGAACGATTGCGAGGGATGGGAAGTGAATCCTTACCTACCGCCGATGTAGAACGCTTCGAAACATCGTATATCAGGTATTCGTGCCAATTATCGATAGAAAGAACGATTGCCATGGCTGGGAAGTGAATCTTTACCTACCGCCGATGTAGAACGATGGGAAACATCGAATATCACATATTCGTTGCAATTATCGATAGTTAGAATGATTGCGAGGGATGGGAAGTGAATCCTTAACTACAGCCGATGTAGAACGATGGGAAACATCAAATATCACATATTCGTGGCAATTATCGATAGTTAGAACGATTGCGAGTGCTGGGAAGTGAATCCTTAGTTACCATCGATGCAGAACGCTTGGAAACATCGAATATCACGTATTCGTGCCAATTCTCGATAGAAAGAACGATTGCCAGGGCAGGGATGTGACTCTTTACTTACCGTGGATGCCGAACGCTACGAAACATCGTATATCAGGTATTCGTGGCAATTATCGATAGTTAGAACGATTGCGAGGGCTGGGAAGTGAATCCTTACCTACCGCCGATGTAGAACGATGGGAAACATCGAATATCACATATTCGTGGCAATTATCGATAGTTAGAACGATTGCGAGGGATGGGAAGTGAATCCTTACCTACCGCCGATGTAGAACGCTTCGAAACATCGTGTATCTGGTATTTGTGTCAATTATCGATGGAATGAACGATTGCGAGGGCTGGGAAGGGAATCCATACGTACCGCCGATGTAGAACAATGGGAAACATCGAATATCACGAATTCGTGCCAATTATCGATAGAAAGAACGATTGCCATGGCTGGGAAGTGAATCTTTATCTACCGCCGATGTACAACGATGGGAAACATCGAATATCACATATTCGTGGCAATTATCGATAGTTAGAACGATTGCGAGGGATGGGAAGTGAATCCTTACCTAGCGCCGATGTAGAACGCTTCGAAACATCGTATATCAGGTATTCGTGCCAATTATCGATAGAAAGAACGATTGCCATGGCTGGGAAGTGAATCTTTACCTACCGCCGATGTAGAACGATGGGAAACATCGAATATCACATATTCGTGGCAATTATCGATAGTTAGAATGATTGCGAGGGATGGGAAGTGAATCCTTAACTACAGCCGATGTAGAACGATGGGAAACATCAAATATCACATATTCGTGGCAATTATCGATAGTTAGAACGATTGCGAGTGCTGGGAAGTGAATCCTTAGTTACCATCGATGCAGAACGCTTGGAAACATCGAATATCACGTATTCGTGCCAATTCTCGATAGAAAGAACGATTGCCAGGGCAGGGATGTGACTCTTTACTTACCGTGGATGCCGAACGCTTCGAAACATCGTATATCAGGTATTCGTGGCAATTATCGATAGTTAGAACGATTGCGAGGGCTGGGAAGTGAATCCTTACCTACCGCCGATGTAGAACGATGGGAAACATCGAATATCACATATTCGTGGCAATTATCGATAGTTAGAACGATTGCGAGGGATGGGAAGTGAATCCTTACCTACCGCCGATGTAGAACGCTTCGAAACATCGTGTATCTGGTATTTGTGTCAATTATCGATGGAATGAACGATTGCGGGGGCTGGGAAGGGAATCCTTACGTACCGCCGATGTAGAACAATGGGAAACATCGAATATCACGAATTCGTGCCAATTATCGATAGAAAGAACGATTGCCATGGCTGGGAAGTGAATCTTTATCTACCGCCGATGTACAACGATGGGAAACATCGAATATCACATATTCGTGGCAATTATCGATAGTTAGAACGATTGCGAGGGATGGGAAGTGAATCCTTACCTACCGCCGATGTAGAACGCTTCGAAACATCGTATATCACGTATTCGTGCCAATTATCGATAGAAAGAACGATTGCCATGGCTGGGAAGTGAATCTTTACCTACCGCCGATGTAGAACGATGGGAAACATCGAATATCACATATTCGTGGCAATTATCGATAGTTAGAATGATTGCGAGGGATGGGAAGTGAATCCTTAACTACAGCCGATGTAGAACGATGGGAAACATCAAATATCACATATTCGTGGCAATTATCGATAGTTAGAACGATTGCGAGTGCTGGGAAGTGAATCCTTAGTTACCATCGATGCACAACGCTTGGAAACATCGAATATCACGTATTCGTGCCAATTCTCGATAGAAAGAACGATTGCCAGGGCAGGGATGTGACTCTTTACTTACCGTGGATGCCGAACGCTACGAAACATCGTATATCAGGTATTCGTGGCAATTATCGATAGTTAGAACGATTGCGAGGGCTGGGAAGTGAATCCTTACCTACCGCCGATGTAGAACGATGGGAAACATCGAATATCACATAATCGTGGCAATTATCGATAGTTAGAACGATTGCGAGGGATGGGAAGTGAATCCTTACCTACCGCCGATGTAGAACGCTTCGAAACATCATGTATCTGGTATTTGTGTCAATTATCGATGGAATGAACGATTGCGGGGGCTGGGAAGGGAATCCTTACGTACCGCCGATGTAGAACAATGGGAAACATCGAATATCACGAATTCGTGCCAATTATCGATAGAAAGAACGATTGCCATGGCTGGGAAGTGAATCTTTATCTACCGCCGATGTACAACGATGGGAAACATCGAATATCACATATTCGTGGCAATTATCGATAGTTAGAACGATTGCGAGGGATGGGAAGTGAATCCTTACCTAGCGCCGATGTAGAACGCTTCGAAACATCGTATATCAGGTATTCGTGCCAATTATCGATAGAAAGAACGATTGAAGGGGCAGGGAAGTGAATCCTTATTTGCCGTCGATGCCGAACGCTTCGAAACATCGTGTATCTGGTATTTGTGTCAATTATCGATGGAAAGAACGATTGCCATGGCTGGGAAGTGAATCTTTACCTACCGCCGATGTAGAACGCTTCGAAACATCGTGTATCAGGTATTCGTGACAATTATCGATAGAAAGCACGATTGAAGGGGCAGGGAAGTGAATCCTTGATGATGATTAAACTGGTAGTGACGATTAACTCTTATTGACGATTCTTATTCTTCTGGATTATTCAGGTGGTGGCGGCTTATTTATATCCGTCTCTGGAATTTCTGGTATGCGAGGAATGCCTGGTATGCGCGGGATGTCTGGTGTGCGTGGTATGTTGGTATGTGTGGTATGTTTACTGCTCTGGAATCCCAGTGGTTTTCAACCGGCAGGGGTTCTCCATTGTTTCCGGGTGGACCTGTTATGATTAAAATAAATTATATTAGTTAATTATAAGATTGTTATATTGTGAATTCGTGTTAGTTATTTAGTGTCGTCGTGTTGTAGTGAGATACTCGAGAGGACGCGAAAGGGATTTTCTTCCTCGTGGAGTGAGGGCTTCTCTCGGGACGCGAAGGGGGTTTCTTCCTCGTGCAGTGAGGGCTTCTCTCGGGACGCGAAGGGGGTTTCTTCCTCGTGCAGTGAGGGCTTCTCTCGGGACGCGAAGGGGGTTTCTTCCTCGTGCAGTGAGGGCTTCTCTCGGGACGCGAAGGGGGTTTCTTCCTCGTGCAGTGAGGCCTTCTCTCGGGACGCGAAGGGGGTTTCTTCCTCGTGCAGTGAGGGCTTCTCTCGGGACGCGAAGGGGGTTTCTTCCTCGTGCGGTGAGGGCTTCTCTCGAGTGTCGTCGTTCTTCGTTTTAAGGTAAGTGTGATGTTTTGTGTAGTGACGAATTGGAATAATAAGAGGTTTTGTTTGTTCGCAGGTAATTGGTGGTGAGAAGAGAAATACGAGGTGAATGTCTTATAGGAGAAATTTATTTGTTCGCAGGCAGTCGATGGTGTGAAGTTTAATATTAGGTAAGCACTTTGCTTGAGTAGTGTTGGGTTGGAGTAATAAGAGAGTTCATTTGTTCACAGGCAGGCGATGATGAGAAGAATAATATAGGGTGAATACTTGTTTGAGTAGTGATGGGTTGGAGTAATAAGAGAGTTTATTCTTTCACAGGCAGGCGATGATGAGAAGAATAATATAGGGTAAGTACTTGTTTGAGTAGTGATGGGTTGGAGTAATAAGAGAGTTTATTTGTTCACTGGCAGTCGATCGTGAGAAGTGTAATATAAGGTAGTGTATTACATGTTGAAAGAAGGATTGATTTATATATTAAAAGAAAAGTGTATTAGAAAGGAATTGTATTATATATATTTAGATTGTTTTATGTATGAAAAGAATGTATAAAAGGAAATGTAATATATATATTAAGGAAAAGTGTTGTTTTGCATATTAAAAGAAAGTGTAATAAAATGAAATATATTACTTATTAAGAAGAAGTGTATTATATCTTAAAAGGATTATTGTTTATTATATTGTAAGAAAGTGTATTAGAATGAAATGTATTATATGTTAAAAGGAAGCGTGTATTGCGTAGTATCAGGAGAATTTACTAAAAGGAAATGTGGGTTGTGTTTTGCATAATAAATGGAAAATGTATTAAAAGAGAATGTACTATGTATTTGAAAGAGGTGTGTACGATATATTAGAAGGAAAATGTATTAAATGAAATTATTATACTACAGCGAATTTAGCGGGTTATATACATTACAGCGAATTTAGGAAATAAGTGATGGAAAAAAATGTGACCCGTCACGCGGCGAAAAATGACGGCACGTCACACCTCCCCCCTTATTTTAAGAAATGCCTGCATTTCTTTAGTGGGAGATGCGGTTTGAACGACAAATAAGTTTGCTGTTCTCGGTGAACTAAAATAAATTGGATCATACCTGTATTTGAATGGCGAATATTTGTTTTCCTTCATATATTATTAAAGAGTCAGATGAAGCAAATATATGTTGGGTGAGTTAGATAAAATGAAGGATACTCTTGTACCTGAATTGTTGAATAATTCTGCTTCTTTTCATGTATCCGTAATAATAGAATAAGATAAATATTTGGTTGAACGAAAAGTGAGGCGGTTTTCCTTCATTAGCTGAAATGAGATGGGTTATAAATGTATCCTGTAATATAAATAGAATTAGTTATCAATAGTGAATGGAATGAAAGAAATGTATGTTCGAATTAATAAAACAAAATGAAATATATGTGTGTATTTGAATGTGCTTCTCTTTCATATATATATTTGGGAATAATGAATTGAAATAAATATATATTTAAACGAAAAATGAAGTTGTTTCTTTCATTAGCTGTAATAAAGTGGTTTATGCATGTATTCTGTAGAATAAATAAAATTAATTATCAATAATGAATGGGATGGACTATATGTATATATTCTTTTGAGCGCTATATAGAGAGGTAAGTATTGGTATTTTATATTTTCGAGCAAGATATATTTCAGAACGAAAATTAGGCAAGGTATCTTATGTTTTGAACGAAATTAAGATGAAGTAAATATTTCGTGACGTTATTTGAAAATATTGTGGAGAGTATTGTGGAGAATATTGGAGTAAATATTTCGTGACGTTTTTTTTTGAAGATATTGTGGTAAATATTTCGTGACGTTTCCTTTTGATGAAGATATTGTGGCGCGTTTTTTTTTCTTCTTTTTTTTGAATTGGCAATTTGACTATTTGGCTCAGTAAATGGGGACGTCGCATTGCCGCGGGGGCAGTCCACCGATTACATCACAGCTCGTTAATTAATTAATTAAATTGTTTTCTTTAAGCATCGTAAAATAATTTGTTTTCCTTAATTAAGTGGAATGAAATTAATAGGGTACATATTTTGAATGATAAATCAATTTGTTTTCAATTATGTATCAATAGCAAATAGAATGAAATAAATATATGTTTGAATGAAACTGGCCTTGTTTTCCTTAATAAAATGGAATAAGATTAATTAGGTTTGTATTTTCGAATGGAAAATAAGTTCGTTTTCCTTTATGTATCAATAATGAAATAAATGAAATAGATATATGATTAAGCTGGAATCGTTTTCATTAATTAAATAAAATAAACATAATAGGTATTTTTGAATGAAAACTAAAAGGTGAGTATTATAGAACTGTCAGTAAGCCCTTTTTTTTCCTTTTTGTATCGATAGTGAAATATATGATTTGATGAAAACTGAAATTGTTTTCATTATGGTGTCAAGAATGAATAAATGAAATAAATGAATATATTTGTAATCTTTTCTTTAATAAGAAGAAATAAAATAAAAAGGTATATATATATATTTCGAACGATAAATAAAAGGTAAATATTTTAGAACGAGAAATCACAGGTAAACCTTTTAGAACGATAAATAAGAAGGTAAATATTTTATGTTTTGGTAAATATTTTATGTTTTGGCTCAGTAAATGGTGGACGTCGCATTGCCGCAGGGGCAGTCCTCCGATTACATCACGGCTCGTTAATTAATTAATTAAATGATTTGTTTTCTTTTTGTGTTTTTCTTTGTTTTCTTGTCTTGTAAATAATAGTAAGTAGTAATAATTAGAAATATATATATATAAGGTAAGTATAAACGATTAAGGTATATGTATGTAATAGTTTTCTTAAATCATGTTTTTTTTCCTTTTTTTTTGGCTAGGCTACGTAGAATTAAGTTTAGAAGTAAGAAATAGAGTTAATAATTAAGTAAGGTAGGTATAAGTAAGACTAGGGTAAGTATGAATTAGATGTAGGATTAAGGATTAAGTAACTATTGAAAGAATTCGATGACATCGAGCAGGGCGTCGAGCCACTCAGTCTGGGTCCGTTCCTGCTCGATGCCGGCACTATCAGGGGCTTGCAAAGGGGGGGTTGGTGCGTCGCACATGTCGAAGAGGGATAATTCCTCCAGAGTCCCATGCTCCACGCGGAGCGCCGTGGCGGTGTCCAGCACTTCTATTACTGGTGGAGGCGGCGGAATTGTCGCATGTGCGGCAGTTGGGACTAATGGCAGCGGTTCCTGCGGATGAGGACGAGCAATACTCACCCCTTCCGGTGCCAGGGATCGTTGAAAATGCTGGTCTACAGCAGTGGCCGCATCCCTTTCGTGGTACGTTATTATTAAACAAGATTCACTCACTATTTGCACGCGAGGCTCGGGTTCCGTTCGGTTCGGGGGCAGTACGAGGGCGGTTTCCGTGGACGGTTCCTTGATCGGGGCCTCCGCGTTGGCCGGAGCCCGCATGAGCGAAATCCTTCTTGAGGGCGGCAGTGTTTCATCCGCTAAAATTTTAGGCAGCGCCTTACGGTGTTTTAGTAGTAGTAATTTTTTCTTTGTCGCACTGCAATAAGTGCCGGCAGCTTGCAGCGTTTCCTCTGTCGATGTTGTCCGGGCATGGTTATCACTCGAATGATCGAGCACGTGGCGCGGACTTGTACACATAGGGAGATTGGTATGCGAAGAATGTTGGTATGTCAGGTATGTTAGGAATGCTAGGAATCTTGGAGCGTGACCTTCTTTGAGAACCTCTTATATGTTATGAATGCTACGTATTTCTGCGGTGGTTCTCATCCGACCGCGGTTATTATTGAAGTATCAAACATGTATTGATGATTATTATTAAATATGCTAGAATCGTTGGTGACTATAACCCGGCTATATATATATGTATATGCATCCGCTCCATTCCGTATTCTTTTATTAACTGCATACCTGAGGTATATAATAAGTACACATATGTCTATGTCTTATTATATAGGATTTTTTTTTTGTTTCTTTTTAGCTATGTTTAATAAAATATGAATAAATGTATATTTTTGTAAATTAAATTAAGAATCATTTTTAATGTGAATGTAAGTTCGAGGGTGTATGGGCGTAAGGGGAGGAGCGCACCTTAGTACCTCAATTTCCGCGCTTTGTTCGCATGAATAACCTTGTATCCGTTATTCCACGAAATCTTCAGGTTATGCATAGGGAGTACTTCGATGACTTTGTGCGGGCCAGTGTAATGATCAGCGAATTTTCCCTTGCGGGTATTTTTTACAACAAAGACCTCGTCTCCGGCTTGGAAGGTTTCCTCGTTTATGTGACGATCGTAATACATTTTGTATCTCTCTTTGGAGAGTTTTAATCTATCCGCGGCGAGAGTTTGTAGTTCGTTAATGCACTCCGTTAATCGCGAGAGGTAACCCCCGTAAGTTTCGTCGTCTGGGTTTTCAATCGGCCGCTGTTGGGCGGGGACCCGTGCTATTTTTCCAAAAACTAATTCGTGTGGAGTGTAACCCGTACCTTCATGGAAGCTCGTATTGTAGGAGAATGCCGCGAGATCGGTCCAGCTATCCCAATCGTCGTTTTGATTCACGTACATTTTCAAAAATTCTACTAACACTATGTGGGATCTTTCTAAAGAGCCGTTAGATTGGGGGTGGAACGCGGTAGTCTTACATTGCGCGATCCTGAATTTGCGAGCAATGTTTTTCATAAACGCGCTGATGAAGTTCGTTCCTTGGTCGGTGAGAACGGCTTTTGGCGCGCCAAATCGACATATTAAATTTTTTATGAAGGCGTCTGCCACTTCCAGGGAGGTGGTGCCCTTCAATGGTGCGCACACGAAGTATTTTGTGAGCAGATCTTGCATTGTTAATATGTACGTATTGCCGGAAGGTGAGGTAGGGAGAGGGCCTACTATGTCCATACCGACCTTATCGAATGCTGCCCCAGGGGTGTCGGTTAAAACCATCGGTTGTCGAGTTTTAACCCGTACTAATTTCTTTTTCTGGCACAGCATGCAATTTTTTATGTATATTCTCACTTCTTGCTTCAATCCCTGCCAATAATAGTTTTGGCGGATTCTTTTTAGTGTTTTCGTAACTCCTCGATGTCCTCCTACCGCTGAAGAGTGGTTGTCTTGAATAATAGATAATCTCAAAATTGCATCGGGTATTTGCACTGTTTGCATACAAACGGTTAATTGTACGTTCTCCTCCATTAGTTTTGAGTGTATTTCGCCTATTATTTCCTCCCAAGTAAAGGTTCCAATTCGTGGGGTTTTTGCGATGCTGGCTGCTGATAATCGCAATTCTCGTACTACGTCCTTCAATGAATCGATTGCACTATGGAAGATTCCTGGATCTACAGGGAAATTGGCCTTCTCCTTGATGACTAGGCCGATGACCGTCTTTCCTCGGTGTTTCAATACGCGTGCTCGCCCGAGTGTGAGGTCTCTTCTAATGGGGAGATCTGCGTACTTCCTTAGATTTTCTCCTCCATTGTCGCAGGGGTTGCCATCGGCGGCCAAGAAGATTATTACGGGGCCGTGTTGGACGACCAAGGGGTCTTGACTGACGCGGATGGTGGTGTTGTGATTCGTGTTTTGCGGAGTTGTTTCCGGTTGGTCGCTATCTGTGAGGCCATGGTCTGATTCTCCTGAAGAATCGTCGTCTACACTTACAGGGCGATTAGGAGACGTACGAATTTCTTCTTCTGGGTGCATTTCGGTATGTCTGATAGGTGGAAATTCTTGCTCGGCTCTGCTGGTGGATGGTCGAAGACTATTGTAGGCTGGTTGTAGCGGTGGCGTCAGTTCCATGTCCGAAGTATCTTCGTGTTGCGGTCCTCTCGGAGGGTTGGGGTGACTAAAGATAGATTCGTCCGAATCTGTGGAGCTTACTTGTCCTGTTTCCCAATGTAGGTGTACGGGTCCATGATATCTGGGCCGTTTCCTGTTTCTAGTTTCAAGGATTAGCTCTGCGTCTGTGTCGGAACTCGACCGTGGACGGATGGGACAGGCGACTGTCGTCGTATTTTCGGGAGGATTACGGGAGAGTGCGTCGGCTACCTTATTGGATTTTCCCGGTTGATACTGTATTTCGTAGTCGAATTCGGCAAGTTTTAGCCGCCATCTACCATCTAATTGCAAAATAGGTTCGTTGACCAGCTTGTCCTTGAGATCGCGGGTGCGTTGCGTAATCCGAAGGGCATTCTTGAAAATTCGTAATGCCCATGTGGGGCCGAGAACGCGGTTTTCTGCGCGTGTTCTGGTTTCATAGGGATTTGGTGAAAGCCAGAAACAAGATCGAACACTGAAAAATATTTGGCGCCGCCGAGCTGATCGAGTATATCTATTATATTTGGGAGCGGGTATGCATCTGGAACTGTTTTCTGATTAAGCTGGCGATAGTCGATCACCATTCTCCATTTTCTTTTCCCATCGGCTCCTGGCTTTTTTGGAACTATCCAGAGAGGCGAACTATATGGGGAGACGGATGGTTTAATAATTTCCTTCTTCAGCAGTTCCTCCATTTGTGTACGGATTTCTTCCTTGTGAATAGGAGGGTAGCGGTATTGCTTCGTAAACACCGGAATCGAGTCTGTGGTTTCTATGGAATGGCTAATGGCGTGCGTGTGGCCTAGGGGTTCGCTGGGCAAGTGGAATACATCTTTGTATTTGCTGACGAGTTGTCGGACGTGATCTTCTTCTTCCCGATTAAGGTCCTTCGGGGATATGAGGTCGAGTATCTCTGTGACTCGTGTTCGCTGGGTGAGCTCGTCCCTGTAAGGGGTTTCGGCGGGGGTGGATCCCTGTAATCCTTTTGTGGGGTTAATTTGGTTTGCTTCCTTCTGTTCCGCAATTAGGCATACGAGGGGTGTGGACCTTTGTCCGTTTCGCTGGGTTCTTCCTTCTGTGAGGGATTCGCTAAGGGGAATGGGCCGGTTGCCCTTTTGAATATGGGGGTTCATCGTGTCTTCGGTCTGCTTCGAATTCACGGCTTCCTCGGTAAGCTTCACTTGGGGGTACGTTATGGGAGCTTCTTCAAATTTTTCCAGCTGGACTGGGGGTATCCGAATGATCGCCGGTTGCTCGTTGGTGTTAGTGATTCGTAAGTTTGCCTTGCCATCCTGATTTCGCACTAGGGCTTGTCCTGCGTATAGCCCTTCTCCTACGTCTATTCGTGGAATATATCCTTCCTCGATTTCGGGGTTAGTGACTGTCGCTTGTGCGACTACGCTGGTTCTCGGGGGTATTGTTATTTCCTCGATCTTGTTAAAAGGGACGAAATTGCCATTAAATGCTAGCCATCTATTTTTGAAATCCACCGTTACTCCACTTTCGGTTAGAAATCCCGAACCCAATAACCCTTCATAGCGCAGGGGTATGGTGTCTTCGACGACGTGAAATTGTACGGGATAATTGAATAAATTTGCTGTAAGTGTTCCTAAGGTGGGCACCAAATTTTCGGTGATTCCGATTAAGTCGATTACGTTGTCTCTGTCGATGTCGCAGGGCGTCTTTATGCACGATTGTTTTATCAGGTTTACCTCCGCTCCTGTGTCGATCATCAAGTCCGTAGGAAGGTTTAATTGCGGGCTGCGGACGTTGATGGAAGGGACATTGTTGTAGGGGGAGAGGTGCACCTTGGCGATTCTGGGCGGAGTTGGTTCGTAGCCCGGAATGTATTTATCGGGTGCGCATTTGTCCTGCCCGTTCCACGAGGCGCCTCCCTGTAATCTCGTGGGGGCTGGTCGTTTCCCGACATATTCCGATCGCGCATTTTCTTACGGCATTCCGCGACCAAGTGTCCTATTTTCCCGCAGTAGTTGCAGGTTCGCATCTCTGGTCGTCGTGGCGTATTATAATCCGTCGTCGGGGGTGGACGATCGAAACCTCTTCCATTAAATCGTTCTGGGGCCCGCGTAGGGGGCGGATGATTATTGGTCGGGTAGTTCCTGCACGATCGCGCGTCGTGTCCTTCCCGATTGCATAATTGGCATAAGGTGCGGTTTATCCGTTCTCCCATAAACCGGTGGCGATCGCGTTCGATCAATTTCGCTACTCGTACCGCTCTGTCAAATGCCTCATCTAAGGACGTCAATGTCGTAGGATCCATCTGACTGCGCATAGAAAGGGGTAGTCCGTCCAAAAATGATCTTAACGCTAACTGGTCGACGTCGTATAACGCCGTCCTCGAATTTCGGTAATAATCAGCATCTTCGTCAGTGATGGCGAACTTCAGGTCCTTTACTCTTGAAATATACTCCAATATGTGTTCGTTTCTTCCAATAATGATATTCGCTAGTTCGCCGCGGTAGTGATCGGAGGTTTTAGCGGGGGAGAACACTGTTTTCAGCCTGCCGATGAATGCGTTAACCGTATCAAAGCAGTAGTCCTCCACGACCAAGTACGCGTGGTTTTGTAAGCGGTTTCTTAATAAGCACGCTAACTGTGGTTCGAAAGCGGGAGGGATCATTTCTCGAGCTCGTCTGCACGCTCTCGCAAACTGCAGAATCGGCATGTTGTGTCCATCGAAGCGCGGTACCGTCTCGACGGCATCCTTCAGAGAAACCTGAAGTTTTCCGTACATATTCGGTTCGATAAACGCGTCGTTACGCGGGTTTCCTTCGCGATAACCGGAGGCAGGGGTTTCTAAACGTGTTTTAATGCGCTGTTTCCTTGTTAGCGTATCCACTGCATCTTGCAGGGCAGCGATTTGTTTCGCAAGGTTCTCCAACCCGGAGGCGGTTTGGTGCGTTGGTTCTTCATGGATCGAATCGTCGGCTGGACTAACAGGTCGCATTTGCTTATTCGTGAATAGATCATAATGCGCTTCGATTTGAGCTTGCTTTTCGCGCAGGAGATTCAATTTATCGTGCAACGCGGCGGTCGACGCGTCGATGGCTCTATTAGCATCCTCTACGGAGGTAGCGAGGGGGTTGGATTCGTCGGCATCACCGTACAGCGACATGGTATTTTATTTTTATGAAAATTGTTGAGCGAAATGAGCAATGTATATATATATATATATTTTTGTAAATATACGATGGCCTATGATTTGGCGAATTATCTATTCGTAGGCGATAAATTAATTGAACATGTATCAAAATTTCAGTATTAAAACCTTTTAACCTTCAGTTATCGTTTTTGTTTTTTCACTGCTTCAATATTCGATTATCGTTTTAAAGGCAATTGTGGGATTGAATTTTCGATATCCCACCGCTTCAATATTCAATTATCGGTTTAAAGGCAATTGTGGGGTTGATTTTCGAACATCCCACCGCTTCTTCTTTCAATTTTTATGCTAAAGGCAATTGTGAGATTGAATTTTCGATATCCCACCGCTTCAATATTCAATTATCGGTTTAAAGGCAATTGTGGGGTTGATTTTCGAACATCCCACCGCTGTCACCAATTAATATGTCCATCGACTGCCTGCGAACAAATAAATTTCTCCTATAAGACATTCACCTCGTATTTCTCTTCTCACCACCAATTACCTGCGAACAAACAAAACCTCTTATTATTCCAATTCGTCACTACACAAAACATCACACTTACCTTAAAACGAAGAACGACGATACTCGAGAGAAGCCCTCACCGCACGAGGAAGAAACCCCCTTCGCGTCCCGAGAGAAGCCCTCACTGCACGAGGAAGAAACCCCCTTCGCGTCCCGAGAGAAGCCCTCACTGCACGAGGAAGAAACCCCCTTCGCGTCCCGAGAGAAGCCCTCACTGCACGAGGAAGAAACCCCCTTCGCGTCCCGAGAGAAGCCCTCACTCCACGAGGAAGAAAATCCCTTTCGCGTCCTCTCGAGTATCTCACTACAACACGACGACACTAAATAACTAACACGAATTCACAATATAACAATCTTATAATTAACTAATATAATTTATTTTAATCATAACAGGTCCACCCGGAAACAATGGAGAACCCCTGCCGGTTGAAAACCACTGGGATTCCAGAGCAGTAAACATACCACACATACCAACATACCACGCACACCAGACATCCCGCGCATACCAGGCATTCCTCGCATACCAGAAATTCCAGAGACGGATATAAATAAGCCGCCACCACCTGAATAATCAAGAAGAATAAGAATTGTCAATAAGAGTTAATCGTCACTACCAGTTAATCATCAGTTAGTTAGACAAGAGTTATACAGTAGTTAGAAGAGTTAGAAAGCAGTGGAAGAAGCAGCATAAGAACATACAGACAGTTGTGGAAGAAGCACCATAAGAACATACAGACAGTAGTGGAAGAAGCGGCATAAGAACATACAGAAAGTAGTAGAAGAAGAACAGTAACGAAAGAACATAGAATAATTCTGATTTATTTCAATTTATTCCATAAGGACTTAGAATATTTCTGATTTATTTCAGTTTATTCCATAAGGACTTAGAATATTTCCCGATTTATTTCTATTAATACTATAGCGAACATAAAATTATTCGAGCGATTTATTTTAAATATTACCTTAAGGAACATAGATAATTCTGTAATTTATTTCAATTAATATTATAACGAACATAAGGTTATTCGAGCAATTTATTTCAAATATTACCTTAAAGAACATAGATAATTACGCGAATTTACGTCAATAATTACCGTAAGGAACATAGAATTATTCAGTAATTTATTTCAATTAATACAATAACGAACATAGAATTGTACGACGATACCTTAATGAACTTAGAGTATTTTAATGCATTATTTTTATTGATTGGAATATTTCCGCACCTTATATTTTAATAAATATAACGATTATATGTGTTCACCCGAGGATCGCAACCACGACACAGCAGCTCGGTGAGTCATTTTATTACCTTGTCCCGTACGAGATATCGTTCGCATACCGCAACATTAACTGAAATTTGAGGAGTTGGTATCCCCGCGGAGAAATCCTCCCGTAATAAAACCTCGACACCTTTCATTTCCTTTCCTACTTACCTTTCCCCCTTGGCGCGTGCGAATCTTGTATTCGACCCCGAGGTATTTTTCGCTTCCTTCCGTACTTACCTTTCCCCTCGGCGTGTGCGAATCGTGTATTCGACCCCGAGATTCTCCTCTCGTTTTCTATATACCTTTCCCCTCGGCGTGGCGAATCCTGTATTCGACCCCGAGGTTTTCCTTCACTTTTCCCACTTACCTTTCCTCTCGGCGTGCGCGAACCTTGTATTCGACCCCGAGATCCTCCTTTCCTTTTCCATATATCTTTCCTCCAGGCGTGCGCGAATCTTGAATTCGACCCCGAGGTTTTCCTTCACTTTTCCCACTTACCTTTCCTCCCGGCGTGTACTCAACAGATCCCTTGCTTCCCCGCGAATGTCCCCGATCAAAGACTCATAAGGGCAATATATCGAGCTTGACTCGCACGAGGATACTCGCGTTACGTTAATTGTACATTATCAAGCTACTACCATTGTAACCGTGTCTCGCGTAAATCGAATAAGTTCTTGGCGCGACCGCTCCGCGTCTTTGAACTGTATGTCCCCTCCGGAAGCAATCTGGAACGTGACATATTAATTGGTGACAGCGATGGGATGTTCGAAAATCAACCCCACAATTGCCTTTAAACCGATAATTGAATATTGAAGCTGTGGGATATCGAAAATTCAATCTCACAATTGCCTTTAGCATAAAAATTGAAAGAAGAAGCGGTGGGATGTTCGAAAATCAACCCCACAATTGCCTTTAAACCGATAATTGAATATTGAAGCGGTGGGATATCGAAAATTCAATCCCACAATTGCCTTTAAAACGATAATCGAATATTGAAGCAGTGAAAAAACAAAAACGATAATTGAAGGTTAAAAGGTTTTAATACTGAAATTTTGATACATGTTCAATTAATTTATCGCCTACGAATAGATAATTCGCCAAATCATAGGCCATCGTATATTTACAAAAATATATATATATATATACATTGCTCATTTCGCTCAACAATTTTCATAAAAATAAAATACCATGTCGCTGTACGGTGATGCCGACGAATCCAACCCCCTCGCTACCTCCGTAGAGGATGCTAATAGAGCCATCGACGCGTCGACCGCCGCGTTGCACGATAAATTGAATCTCCTGCGCGAAAAGCAAGCTCAAATCGAAGCGCATTATGATCTATTCACGAATAAGCAAATGCGACCTGTTAGTCCAGCCGACGATTCGATCCATGAAAAACCAACGTACCAAACCGCCTCCGGGTTGGAGAACCTTGCGAAACAAATCGCTGCCCTGCAAGATGCAGTGGATACGCTAACAAGGAAACAGCGCATTAAAACACGTTTAGAAACCCCTGCCTCCGGTTATCGCGAAGGAAACCCGCGTAACGACGCGTTTATCGAACCGAATATGTACGGAAAACTTCAGGTTTCTCTGAAGGATGCCGTCGAGACGGTACCGCGCTTCGATGGACACAACATGCCGATTCTGCAGTTTGCGAGAGCGTGCAGACGAGCTCGAGAAATGATCCCTCCCGCTTTCGAACCACAGTTAGCGTGCTTATTAAGAAACCGCTTACAAAACCACGCGTACTTGGTCGTGGAGGACTACTGCTTTGATACGGTTAACGCATTCATCGGCAGGCTGAAAACAGTGTTCGCCCCCGCTAAAACCTCCGATCACTACCGCGGCGAACTAGCGAATATCATTATTGGAAGAAACGAACACATATTGGAGTATATTTCAAGAGTAAAGGACCTGAAGTTCGCCATCACTGACGAAGATGCTGATTATTACCGAAATTCGAGGACGGCGTTATACGACGTCGACCAGTTAGCGTTAAGATCATTTTTGGACGGACTACCCCTTTCTATGCGCAGTCAGATGGATCCTACGACATTGACGTCCTTAGATGAGGCATTTGACAGAGCGGTACGAGTAGCGAAATTGATCGAACGCGATCGCCACCGGTTTATGGGAGAACGGATAAACCGCACCTTATGCCAATTATGCAATCGGGAAGGACACGACGCGCGATCGTGCAGGAACTACCCGACCAATAATCATCCGCCCCCTACGCGGGCCCCAGAACGATTTAATGGAAGAGGTTTCGATCGTCCACCCCCGACGACGGATTATAATACGCCACGACGACCAGAGATGCGAACCTGCAACTACTGCGGGAAAATAGGACACTTGGTCGCGGAATGCCGTAAGAAAATGCGCGATCGGAATATGTCGGGAAACGACCAGCCCCCACGAGATTACAGGGAGGCGCCTCGTGGAACGGGCAGGACAAATGCGCACCCGATAAATACATTCCGGGCTACGAACCAACTCCGCCCAGAATCGCCAAGGTGCACCTCTCCCCCTACAACAATGTCCCTTCCATCAACGTCCGCAGCCCGCAATTAAACCTTCCTACGGACTTGATGATCGACACAGGAGCGGAGGTAAACCTGATAAAACAATCGTGCATAAAGACGCCCTGCGACATCGACAGAGACAACGTAATCGACTTAATCGGAATCACCGAAAATTTGGTGCCCACCTTAGGAACACTTACAGCAAATTTATTCAATTATCCCGTACAATTTCACGTCGTCGAAGACACCATACCCCTGCGCTATGAAGGGTTATTGGGTTCGGGATTTCTAACCGAAAGTGGAGTAACGGTGGATTTCAAAAATAGATGGCTAGCATTTAATGGCAATTTCGTCCCTTTTAACAAGATCGAGGAAATAACAATACCCCCGAGAACCAGCGTAGTCGCACAAGCGACAGTCACTAACCCCGAAATCGAGGAAGGATATATTCCACGAATAGACGTAGGAGAAGGGCTATACGCAGGACAAGCCCTAGTGCGAAATCAGGATGGCAAGGCAAACTTACGAATCACTAACACCAACGAGCAACCGGCGATCATTCGGATACCCCCAGTCCAGCTGGAAAAATTTGAAAAAGCTCCCATAACGTACCCCCAAGTGAAGCATACCGAGGAAGCCGTGAATTCGAAGCAGACCGAAGACACGACGAACCCCCATATTCAAAAGGGCAACCGGCCCATTCCCCTTAGCGAATCCCTCACAGAAGGAAGAACCCAGCGAAACGGACAAAGGTCCACACCCCTCGTATGCCTAATTGCGGAACAGAAGGAAGCAAACCAAATTAACCCCACAAAAGGATTACAGGGATCCACCCCCGCCGAAACCCCTTACAGGGACGAGCTCACCCAGCGAACACGAGTCACAGAGATACTCGACCTCATATCCCCGAAGGACCTTAATCGGGAAGAAGAAGATCACGTCCGACAACTCGTCAGCAAATACGAAGATGTATTCCACTTGCCCAGCGAACCCCTAGGCCACACGCACGCCATTAGCCATTCCATAGAAACCACAGACTCGATTCCGGTGTTTACGAAGCAATACCGCTACCCTCCTATTCACAAGGAAGAAATCCGTACACAAATGGAGGAACTGCTGAAGAAGGAAATTATTAAACCATCCGTCTCCCCATATAGTTCGCCTCTCTGGATAGTTCCAAAAAAGCCAGGAGCCGATGGGAAGAGAAAATGGAGAATGGTGATCGACTATCGCCAGCTTAATCAGAAAACAGTTCCAGATGCATACCCGCTCCCAAATATAATAGATATACTCGATCAGCTCGGCGGCGCCAAATATTTTTCAGTGTTCGATCTTGTTTCTGGCTTTCACCAAATCCCTATGAAACCAGAACACGCGCAGAAAACCGCGTTCTCGGCCCCACATGGGCATTACGAATTTTCAAGAATGCCCTTCGGATTACGCAACGCACCCGCGACGTTCCAACGACTCATGGACCACGTCCTTTCCGGTCTGCAAGGGTCAGAAATGTTCGTTTATTTAGACGACATCGTTCTTTATTGCAGCTCACTTAGCGAACATGAAATTAAATTTCGAAAGCTCGCCAATAGGTTGCGCGAAGCTAACTTAAAGTTACAACCCAGTAAATGTCAATTTTTACGAAAGGAAGTGGCATATTTGGGCCACGTCCTCACACGGGACGGCGTAAGACCCGATCCTCAGAAGGTAATCTCCGTCACAAATTATCCTGCACCACGCACAGCAAAGGGAATTAAACAATTTCTAGGATTGACCGGGTACTATAGGCGGTTCATCCCAGACTTCTCGAAGGAAGCGCGACCCCTCACGTCACTCCTTAAAAAGGGTACACCCTTCGCTTGGGGCGTGCAGCAACAAAAATCCTTCGAGTATCTCAAGGACAAGCTGGTCAACGAACCTATTTTGCAATTTCCGGACTTCAAAAAGGAATTTCACCTCACAACGGACGCATCCGATTATGCAGTGGGAGGCGTAATTTCCCAAACTTATGCGGACAAAGAACTCCCCTTCGCATACGCATCTAGACTGCTGTGCCAAGCCGAAGTGAACTACTCTACAATCGAGAAGGAACTCCTTGCAATAATATACTGCACCAGCCATTTTCGACCATACCTATACGGAAAGAAATTCGTCCTATACACGGATCACCAGCCGTTGGTCTGGCTCCATAGAGTCAAGGACCCAACGTCTCGACTCGTTAGATGGCGGCTAAAACTTGCCGAATTCGACTACGAAATACAGTATCAACCGGGAAAATCCAATAAGGTAGCCGATGCACTCTCCCGTAATCCTCCCGAAAATACGACGACAGTCGCCTGTCCCATCCGTCCACGGTCGAGTTCCGACACAGACGCAGAGCTAATCCTTGAAACCAGAAACAGGAAACGGCCCAGATATCATGGACCCGTACACCTACATTGGGAAACAGGACAAGTAAGCTCCACAGATTCGGACGAATCTATTTTTAGTCACCCCAACCCTCCGAGAGGACCGCAACACGAAGATACTTCGGACATGGAACTGACGCCACCGCTACAACCAGCCTACAATAGTCTTCGACCATCCACCAGCAGAGCCGAGCAAGAATTTCCACCTATCAGACATACCGAAATGCACCCAGAAGAAGAAATTCGTACGTCTCCTAATCGCCCTGTAAGTGTAGACGACGATTCTTCAGGAGAATCAGACGATGGCCTCACAGGTAGCGACCAACCGGAAACAACTCCGCAAAACACGAATCACAACACCACCATCCGCGTCAGTCAAGACCCCTTGGTCGTCCAACACGGCCCCGTAATAATCTTCTTGGCCGCCGATGGCAACCCCTGTGACAATGGAGGAGAAAATCTAAGGAAGTACGCAGATCTCCCCATTAGAAGAGACCTCACACTCGGGCGAGCACGCGTATTGAAACACCGAGGAAAGACGGTCATCGGCCTAGTCATCAAGGAGAAGGCCAATTTCCCTGTAGATCCAGGAATCTTCCATAGTGCAATTGATTCATTGAAGGATGTAGTACGAGAATTGCGATTATCAGCAGCCAGCATCGCAAAAACCCCACGAATTGGAACCTTTACTTGGGAGGAAATAATAGACGAAATACACTCAAAACTAATGGAGGAGAACGTACAATTAACCGTTTGTATGCAAACAGTGCAAATACCCGATGCAACTCTGAGATTATCTATTATTCAAGACAACCACTCTTCAGCGGTAGGAGGACATCGAGGAGTTACGAAAACACTAAAAAGAATCCGCCAAAACTATTATTGGCAGGGATTGAAGCAAGAAGTGAGAATATACATAAAAAATTGCATGCTGTGCCAGAAAAAGAAATTAGTACGGGTTAAAACTCGACAACCGATGGTTTTAACCGACACCCCTGGGGCAGCATTCGATAAGGTCGGTATGGACATAGTAGGCCCTCTCCCTACCTCACCTTCCGGCAATACGTACATATTAACAATGCAAGATCTGCTCACAAAATATTTTGTGTGCGCACCATTGAAGGGCACCACCTCCCTGGAAGTGGCAGACGCCTTCATAAAAAATTTAATATGTCGATTTGGCGCGCCAAAAGCCGTTCTCACCGACCAAGGAACGAACTTCATCAGCGCGTTTATGAAAAACATTGCTCGCAAATTCAGGATCGCGCAATGTAAGACTACCGCGTTCCACCCCCAATCTAACGGCTCTTTAGAAAGATCCCACATAGTGTTAGTAGAATTTTTGAAGATGTACGTGAATCAAAACGACGATTGGGATAGCTGGACCGATCTCGTGGCATTCTCCTACAATACGAGCTTCCATGAAGGTACGGGTTACACTCCACACGAATTAGTTTTTGGAAAAATAGCACGGGTCCCCGCCCAACAGCGGCCGATTGAAACCCCAGACGACGAAACTTACGGGGGTTACCTCTCGCGATTAACGGAGTGCATTAACGAACTACAAACTCTCGCCGCGGATAGATTAAAACTCTCCAAAGAGAGATACAAAATGTATTACGATCGTCACATAAACGAGGAAACCTTCCAAGCCGGAGACGAGGTCTTTGTTGTAAAAAATACCCGCAAGGGAAAATTCGCTGATCATTACACTGGCCCGCACAAAGTCATCGAAGTACTCCCTATGCATAACCTGAAGATTTCGTGGAATAACGGATACAAGGTTATTCATGCGAACAAAGCGCGGAAATTGAGGTACTAAGGTGCGCTCCTCCCCTTACGCCCATACACCCTCGAACTTACATTCACATTAAAAATGATTCTTAATTTAATTTACAAAAATATACATTAATTCATATTTTATTAAACATAGCTAAAAAGAAACAAAAAAAAAAATCCTATATAATAAGACATAGACATATGTGTACTTATTATATACCTCAGGTATGCAGTTAATAAAAGAATACGGAATGGAGCGGATGCATATACATATATATATAGCCGGGTTATAGTCACCAACGATTCTAGCATATTTAATAATAATCATCTATACATGTTTGATACTTCAATAATAACCGCGGTCGGATGAGAACCACCGCAGAAATACGTAGCATTCATAACATATAAGAGGTTCTCAAAGAAGGTCACGCTCCAAGATTCCTAGCATTCCTAACATACCTGACATACCAACATTCTTCGCATACCAATCTCCCTATGTGTACAAGTCCGCGCCACGTGCTCGATCATTCGAGTGATAACCATGCCCGGACAACATCGACAGAGGAAACGCTGCAAGCTGCCGGCACTTATTGCAGTGCGACAAAGAAAAAATTACTACTACTAAAACACCGTAAGGCGCTGCCTAAAATTTTAGCGGATGAAACACTGCCGCCCTCAAGAAGGATTTCGCTCATGCGGGCTCCGGCCAACGCGGAGGCCCCGATCAAGGAACCGTCCACGGAAACCGCCCTCGTACTGCCCCCGAACCGAACGGAACCCGAGCCTCGCGTGCAAATAGTGAGTGAATCTTGTTTAATAATAACGTACCACGAAGGGGATGCGGCCACTGCTGTAGACCAGCATTTTCAACGATCCCTGGCACCGGAAGGGGTGAGTATTGCTCGTCCTCATCCGCAGGAACCGCTGCCATTAGTCCCAACTGCCGCACAAGCGACAATTCCGCCGCCTCCACCAGTAATAGAAGTGCTGGACACCGCCACGGCGCTCCGCGTGGAGCATGGGACTCTGGAGGAATTATCCCTCTTCGACATGTGCGACGCACCAACCCCCCCTTTGCAAGCCCCTGATAGTGCCGGCATCGAGCAGGAACGGACCCAGACTGAGTGGCTCGACGCCCTGCTCGATGTCATCGAATTCTTTCAATAGTTACTTAATCCTTAATCCTACATCTAATTCATACTTACCCTAGTCTTACTTATACCTACCTTACTTAATTATTAACTCTATTTCTTACTTCTAAACTTAATTCTACGTAGCCTAGCCAAAAAAAAAGGAAAAAAAACATGATTTAAGAAAACTATTACATACATATACCTTAATCGTTTATACTTACCTTATATATATATATTTCTAATTATTACTACTTACTATTATTTACAAGCCAAGAAAACAAAGAAAAACACAAAAAGAAAACAAATCATTTAATTAATTAATTAACGAGCCGTGATGTAATCGGAGGACTGCCCCTGCGGCAATGCGACGTCCACCATTTACTGAGCCAAAACATAAAATATTTACCAAAACATAAAATATTTACCAAAACATAAAATATTTACCTTCTTATTTATCGTTCTAAAAGGTTTACCTGTGATTTCTCGTTCTAAAATATTTACCTTTTATTTATCGTTCGAAATATATATATATATATACCTTTTTATTTTATTTCTTCTTATTAAAGAAAAGATTACAAATATATTCATTTATTTCATTTATTCATTCTTGACACCATAATGAAAACAATTTCAGTTTTCATCAAATCATATATTTCACTATCGATACAAAAAGGAAAAAAAGGGCTTACTGACAGTTCTATAATACTCACCTTTTAGTTTTCATTCAAAAATACCTATTATGTTTATTTTATTTAATTAATGAAAACGATTCCAGCTTAATCATATATCTATTTCATTTATTTCATTATTGATACATAAAGGAAAACGAACTTATTTTCCATTCGAAAATACAAACCTAATTAATCTTATTCCATTTTATTAAGGAAAACAAGGCCAGTTTCATTCAAACATATATTTATTTCATTCTATTTGCTATTGATACATAATTGAAAACAAATTGATTTATCATTCAAAATATGTACCCTATTAATTTCATTCCACTTAATTAAGGAAAACAAATTATTTTACGATGCTTAAAGAAAACAATTTAATTAATTAATTAACGAGCTGTGATGTAATCGGTGGACTGCCCCCGCGGCAATGCGACGTCCCCATTTACTGAGCCAAATAGTCAAATTGCCAATTCAAAAAAAAGAAGAAAGAAAAACGCGCCACAATATCTTCATCAAAAGGAAACGTCACGAAATATTTACCACAATATCTTCAAAAAAAAACGTCACGAAATATTTACTCCAATATTCTCCACAATACTCTCCACAATATTTTCAAAAAACCTCACGAAATATTTACTTCATCTGAATTTCGTTCAAAACATAAGATACCTTGCCTAATTTTCGTTCTGAAATATATCTTGCTCGAAAATATAAAATACCAATACTTACCTCTCTATATAGCGCTCAAAAGAATATATACATATAGTCCATCCCATTCATTATTGATAATTAATTTTATTTATTCTACAGAATACATGCATAAACCACTTTATTACAGCTAATGAAAGAAACAACTTCATTTTTCGTTTAAATATATATTTATTTCAATTCATTATTCCCATATATATATATGAAAGAGAAGCACATTCAAATACACACATATATTTCATTTTGTTTTATTAATTCGAACATACGTTTCTTTCATTCCATTCACTATTGATAACTAATTCTATTTATATTACAGGATACATTTATAACCCATCTCATTTCAGCTAATGAAGGAAAACCGCCTCACTTTTCGTTCAACCAAATATTTATCTTATTCTATTATTACGGATACATGAAAAGAAGCAGAATTATTCAACAATTCAGGTACAAGAGTATCCTTCATTTTATCTAACTCACCCAACATATATTTGCTTCATCTGACTCTTTAATAATATATGAAGGAAAACAAATATTCGCCATTCAAATACAGGTATGATCCAATTTATTTTAGTTCACCGAGAACAGCAAACTTATTTGTCGCTCAAACCGCATCTCCCACTAAAGAAATGCAGGCATTTCTTAAAATAAGGGGGGAGGTGTGACGTGCCGTCATTTTTCGCCGCGTGACGGGTCACATTTTTTTCCATCACTTATTTCCTAAATTCGCTGTAATGTATATAACCCGCTAAATTCGCTGTAGTATAATAATTTCATTTAATACATTTTCCTTCTAATATATCGTACACACCTCTTTCAAATACATAGTACATTCTCTTTTAATACATTTTCCATTTATTATGCAAAACACAACCCACATTTCCTTTTAGTAAATTCTCCTGATACTACGCAATACACGCTTCCTTTTAACATATAATACATTTCATTCTAATACACTTTCTTACAATATAATAAACAATAATCCTTTTAAGATATAATACACTTCTTCTTAATAAGTAATATATTTCATTGTATTACACTTTCTTTTAATATGCAAAACAACACTTTTCCTTAATATATATATTACATTTCCTTTTATACATTCTTTTCATACATAAAACAATCTAAATATATATAATACAATTCCTTTCTAATACACTTTTCTTTTAATATATAAATCAATCCTTCTTTCAACATGTAATACACTACCTTATATTACACTTCTCACGATCGACTGCCTGTGAACAAATAAACTCTCTTATTACTCCAACCCATCACTACTCAAACAAGTACTTACCCTATATTATTCTTCTCATCATCGCCTGCCTGTGAAAGAATAAACTCTCTTATTACTCCAACCCATCACTACTCAAACAAGTATTCACCCTATATTATTCTTCTCATCATCGCCTGCCTGTGAACAAATGAATTCTCTTATTACTCCAACCCAACACTACTCAAGCAAAGTGCTTACCTAATATTAAACTTCACACCATCGACTGCCTGCGAACAAATAAATTTCTCCTATAAGACATTCACCTCGTATTTCTCTTCTCACCACCAATTACCTGCGAACAAACAAAACCTCTTATTATTCCAATTCGTCACTACACAAAACATCACACTTACCTTAAAACGAAGAACGACGACACTCGAGAGAAGCCCTCACCGCACGAGGAAGAAACCCCCTTCGCGTCCCGAGAGAAGCCCTCACTGCACGAGGAAGAAACCCCCTTCGCGTCCCGAGAGAAGCCCTCACTGCACGAGGAAGAAACCCCCTTCGCGTCCCGAGAGAAGCCCTCACTGCACGAGGAAGAAACCCCCTTCGCGTCCCGAGAGAAGCCCTCACTCCACGAGGAAGAAAATCCCTTTCGCGTCCTCTCGAGTATCTCACTACAACACGACGACACTAAATAACTAACACGAATTCACAATATAACAATCTTATAATTAACTAATATAATTTATTTTAATCATAACAGGTCCACCCGGAAACAATGGAGAACCCCTGCCGGTTGAAAACCACTGGGATTCCAGAGCAGTAAACATACCACACATACCAACATACCACGCACACCAGACATCCCGCGCATACCAGGCATTCCTCGCATACCAGAAATTCCAGAGACGGATATAAATAAGCCGCCACCACCTGAATAATCAAGAAGAATAAGAATCGTCAATAAGAGTTAATCGTCACTACCAGTTAATCATCAGTTAGTTAGACAAGAGTTATACAGTAGTTAGAAGAGTTAGAAAGCAGTGGAAGAAGCAGCATAAGAACATACAGACAGTTGTGGAAGAAGCACCATAAGAACATACAGACAGTAGTGGAAGAAGCGGCATAAGTACATACAGAAAGTAGTAGAAGAAGAACAGTAACGAAAGAACATAGAATAATTCTGATTTATTTCAATTTATTCCATAAGGACTTAGAATATTTCTGATTTATTTCAGTTTATTCCATAAGGACTTAGAATATTTCCCGATTTATTTCTATTAATACTATAGCGAACATAAAATTATTCGAGCGATTTATTTTAAATATTACCTTAAGGAACATAGATAATTCTGTAATTTATTTCAATTAATATTATAACGAACATAAGGTTATTCGAGCAATTTATTTCAAATATTACCTTAAAGAACATAGATAATTACGCGAATTTACGTCAATAATTACCGTAAGGAACATAGAATTATTCAGTAATTTATTTCAATTAATACAATAACGAACATAGAATTGTACGACGATACCTTAATGAACTTAGAGTATTTTAATGCATTATTTTTATTGATTGGAATATTTCCGCACCTTATATTTTAATAAATATAACGATTATATGTGTTCACCCGAGGATCGCAACCACGACACAGCAGCTCGGTGAGTCATTTTATTACCTTGTCCCGTACGAGATATCGTTCGCATACCGCAACATTAACTGAAATTTGAGGAGTTGGTATCCCCGCGGCGAAATCCTCCCGTAATAAAACCTCGACACCTTTCATTTCCTTTCCTACTTACCTTTCCCCCTTGGCGCGTGCGAATCTTGTATTCGACCACGAGGTATTTTTCGCTTCCTTCCGTACTTACCTTTCCCCTCGGCGTGTGCGAATCGTGTATTCGACCCCGAGATTCTCCTCTCGTCTTCTATATACCTTTCCCCTCGGCGTGGCGAATCCTGTATTCGACCCCGAGGTTTTCCTTCACTTTTCCCACTTACCTTTCCTCTCGGCGTGCGCGAACCTTGTATTCGACCCCGAGATCCTCCTTTCCTTTTCCATATATCTTTCCTCCAGGCGTGCGCGAATCTTGAATTCGACCCCGAGGTTTTCCTTCACTTTTCCCACTTACCTTTCCTCCCGGCGTGTACTCAACAGATCCCTTGCTTCCCCGCGAATGTCCCCGATCAAAGACTCATAAGGGCAATATATCGAGCTTGACTCGCACGAGGATACTCGCGTTACGTTAATTGTACATTATCAAGCTACTACCATTGTAACCGTGTCTCGCGTAAATCGAATAAGTTCTTGGCGCGACCGCTCCGCGTCTTTGAACTGTATGTCCCCTCCGGAAGCAATCTGGAACGTGACACATGGCTGGGAAGTGAATCCTTACCTACAGACGATGTAGAACGATGGGAAACATCAAATATCACATATTCGTGGCAATTATCGATAGTTAGAACGATTGCGAGTGCTGGGAAGTGATTCCCTTAATTACCATCGATGCAGAACGCTTGGAAACATCGAATATCACGTATTCGTTCCAATTATCGATAGAAAGAACGATTGCGAGGGCTGGGAAGTGAATCCTTACCTACCGCCGATGTAGAACAATGGGAAACATCGAATATCACATATTCGTGGCAATTATCGATAGTTAGAACTATTGCCATGGCTGGGAAGTGAATCTTTACCTACCGCCGATGTAGAACGATGGGAAACATCGAATATCACATATTCGTGGCAATTATCGATAGTTAGAACGATTGCGAGGGATGGGAAGTGAATCCTTACCTACCGCCGATGTAGAACGATGGGAAACATCGAATATCACATATTCGTGGCCATTATCGATAGAAAGAACGATTGCCATGGCTGGGATGTGAATCTTTACCTACCGCCGATGTAGAACGATGGGAAACATCGAATATCACACATTCGTGGCAATTATCGATAGTTAGAACGATTGCGAGGGATGGGAAGTGAATCCTTAATTTCCATCGATGCAGAACGCTTGGAAACATCGAATATCACGTATTCGTTCCAATTATCGATAGAAAGAACGATTGCGAGGGTTTGGAAGTGAATCCTTACCTACCGCCGATGTAGAACGCATCGAAACATCGTCTATCAGGTATTCGTGCCAATTATCGATAGAAAGAACGATTGCCATGGCTGGGAAGTGAATCCTTACCTACAGCCGATGTAGAACGATGGGAAACATCAAATATCACATATTCGTGGCAATTATCGATAGTTAGAACGATTGCGAGTGCTGGGAAGTGATTCCCTTAATTACCATCGATGCAGAACGCTTGGAAACATCGAATATCACGTATTCGTTCCAATTATCGATAGAAAGAACGATTGCGAGGGCTGGGAAGTGAATCTTTACCTACCGCCGATGTAGAACAATGGGAAACATCGAATATCACGAATTCGTGCCAATTATCGATAGAAAGAACGATTGCCATGGCTGGGAAGTGAATCTTTACCTACCGCCGATGTAGAACGATGGGAAACATCGAATATCACATATTCATGGCAATTATCGATAGTTAGAATGATTGCGAGGGATGGGAAGTGAATCCTTACCTACAGCCGATGTAGAACGCTTCGAAACATCGTATATCAGGTATTCGTGCCAATTATCGATAGAAAGAACGATTGCCATGGCTGGGAAGTGAATCTTTACCTACCGCCGATGTAGAACGATGGGAAACAACGAATATCACATATTCGTGGCAATTATCGATAGTTAGATCGATTGCGAGGGATGGGAAGTGAATCCTTAATTTCCATCGATGCAGAACGCTTGGAAACATCGAATATCACGTATTCGTTCCAATTATCGATAGAAAGAACGATTGCGAGGGTTGGGAAGTGAATCCTTACCTACCGCCGATGTAGAACGCTTCGAAACATCGTCTATCAGGTATTCGTGCCAATTATCGATAGAAAGAACGATTGAAGGGGCAGGGAAGTGAATCCTTACTTACCGTCGATGCCGAACGCTTCGAAACATCGTGTATCTGGTATTTGTGTCAATTATCGATGGAAAGAACGATTGCCATGGCTGGGAAGTGAATCTTTACCTACCGCCGATGTAGAACGCTTCGAAACATCGTGTATCAGGTATTCGTGACAATTATCGATAGAAAGCACGATTGAAGGGGCAGGGAAGTGAATCCTTACTTACCGTCGATGCCGAACGCTTCGAAACATCGTGTATCTGGTATTTGTGTCAATTATCGATGGAAAGAACGATTGCGAGGGATGGGAAGTGAATCCTTACCTACCGCCGATGTAGAACGCTTCGAATCATCGTGTATCTGGTATTTTTGTCAAGTATCGATGGAATGAACGATTGCGAGGGCTGGGAAGGGAATCCTTACGTACCGCCGATGTAGAACGCTTCGAAACATCGTATATCACATATTCGTGGCAATTATCGATAGTTAGAACGATTGCGAGTGCTGGGAAGTGAATCCTTAATTACCATCGATGCAGAACGCTTGGAAACATTGAATATCACGTATTCGTTCCAATTATCGATAGAAAGAACGATTGCGAGGGCTGGGAAGTGAATCCTTACCTACCGCCGATGTAGAACGCTTCGAAACATCGTATATCAGGTATTCGTGCCAATTATCGATAGAAAGAACGATTGCCATGGCTGGGAAGTGAATCTTTACCTACCGCCGATGTAGAACGAAGGGAAACGTCGAATATCACATAATCGTGGCAATTATCGATAGTTAGAACGATTGGGAGGGATGGGAAGTGAATCCTTACCTACCGCCGTTGTAGAACGCTTCGAAACATCGTGTATCAGGTATTCTTGCCAATTATCGATAGAAAGAACGATTGAAGGGGCAGGGAAGTGAATCCTTACTTGCCGTCGATGCCGAACGCTTCGAAACATCGTGTATCTGGTATTTGTGTCAATTATCGATGGAATGAACGATTGCGAGGGCTGGGAAGGGAATCCTTACGTACCGCCGATGTAGAACAATGGGAAACATCGAGTATCACGAATTCGTGCCAATTATCGATAGAAAGAACGATTGCCATGGCTGGGAAGTGAATCTTTACCTACCGCCGATGTACAACGATGGGAAACATCGAATATCACATATTCGTGGCAATTATCGATAGTTAGAACGATTGCGAGGGATGGTAAGTGAATCCTTACCTACCGCCGATGTAGAACGCTTCGAAAAATCGTGTATGAGGTATTCGTGACAATTATCGATAGAAAGAAGGATTGCAGGGGCAGGGAAGAGAATCTTTACTTACCGTGGATGCCGAACACTTCGAAACATCGTATATCAGGTATTCGTGACAATTATAGATAAAAAGAACGATTGCGAGGGCTGGGAAATGAATCCTTACCTACCGCCGATGTAGAACGCTACGAAACATCGTATATCACATATTCGTGGCAATTATCGATAGTTAGAACGATTGCGAGGGATGGGAAGTGAATCCTTACCTACCGCCGATGTAGAACGCTTCGAAACATCGTATATCACATATTCGTGGCAATTATCGATAGTTAGAATGATTGCGAGGGATGGAAAGTGCATCCTTACCTACAGCCGATGTAGAACGGTGGGAAACATCGAATATCACATAATCGTGGCAATTATCGATAGTTAGAACGATTGCGAGGGATGGGAAGTGAATCCTTACCTACCGCCGATGTAGAACGCTTCGAAACATCGTGTATCTGGTATTTGTGTCAATTATCGATGGAATGAACGATTGCGAGGGCTGGGAAGGGAATCCATACGTACCGCCGATGTAGAACAATGGGAAACATCGAATATCACGAATTCGTGCCAATTATCGATAGTTAGAACGATTGCGAGGGATGGGAAGTGAATCCTTACCTACCGCCGATGTAGAACGCTTCGAAACATCGTATATCACATATTCGTGGCAATTATCGATAGTTAGAATGATTGCGAGGGATGGGAAGTGAATCCTTACCTACCGCCGTTGTAGAACGCTTCGAAACATCGTGTATCAGGTATTCGTGACAATTATCGATAGAAAGCACGATTGCAGGGGCAGGGAAGTGAATCCTTATTTACCGTCGATGCCCAACGCTTCGAAACTTCGTATATCAGGTAGTCGTGCCAATCATCGATAGAAAGCACGATTGCAGGGGCAGGGAAGTGAATCCTTATTAACCGTCGATGCCGAACGCTTCGAAACATTGTATATCAGGTATTCGTGCCAATTATCGATAGAAAGAACGATTGCGAGGGCAGGGATGTGAATCTTTACTTACCGTGGATGCCGAACTCTTCGAAACATCATATATCAGGTATTCGTGCCAATCATCGATAGAAAGAACGATTGCCATGGCTGGGAAGTGAATCTTTACCTACCGCCGATGTAGAACGATGGGAAACATCGAATATCACATATTCGTGGCAATTATCGATAGTTAGAACGATTGCGAGGGATGGGAAGTGAATCCTTACCTACCGCCGATGTAGAACGCTTCGAAACATCGTGTATCTGGTATTTGTGTCAATTATCGATGGAATGAACGATTGCGAGGGCTGGGAAGGGAATCCTTACGTACCGCCGATGTACAACGATGGGAAACATCGAATATCACATATTCGTGACAATTATCGATAGAAAGAAGGATTGCAGGGGCAGGGAAGAGAATCTTTACTTACCGTGGATGCCGAACACTTCGAAACATCGTTTATCAGGTATTCGTGACAATTATAGATAAAAAGAACGATTGCGAGGGCTGGGAAATGAATCCTTACCTACCGCCGATGTAGAACGCTACGAAACATCGTATATCACATATTCGTGGCAATTATCGATAGTTAGAACGATTGCGAGGGATGGGAAGTGAATCCTTACCTACCGCCGATGTAGAACGCTTCGAAACATCGTATATCACATATTCGTGGCAATTATCGATAGTTAGAATGATTGCGAGGGATGGAAAGTGCATCCTTACCTACAGCCGATGTAGAACGGTGGGAAACATCAAATATCACATATTCGTGGCCATTATCGATAGTTAGAACGATTGGGAGGGCTGGGAAGTGAATCCTTACCTACCGCCGATGTAGAACGATGGGAAACATCGAATATCACATAATCGTGGCAATTATCGATAGTTAGAACGATTGCGAGGGATGGGAAGTGAATCCTTACCTACCGCCGATGTAGAACGCTTCGAAACATCGTATATCAGGTATTCGTGCCAATTATCGATAGAAAGAACGATTGCCATGGCTGGGAAGTGAATCTTTACCTACCGCCGATGTAGAACGATGGGAAACATCGAATATCACATATTCGTTGCAATTATCGATAGTTAGAATGATTGCGAGGGATGGGAAGTGAATCCTTAACTACAGCCGATGTAGAACGATGGGAAACATCAAATATCACATATTCGTGGCAATTATCGATAGTTAGAACGATTGCGAGTGCTGGGAAGTGAATCCTTAGTTACCATCGATGCAGAACGCTTGGAAACATCGAATATCACGTATTCGTGCCAATTCTCGATAGAAAGAACGATTGCCAGGGCAGGGATGTGACTCTTTACTTACCGTGGATGCCGAACGCTACGAAACATCGTATATCAGGTATTCGTGGCAATTATCGATAGTTAGAACGATTGCGAGGGCTGGGAAGTGAATCCTTACCTACCGCCGATGTAGAACGATGGGAAACATCGAATATCACATATTCGTGGCAATTATCGATAGTTAGAACGATTGCGAGGGATGGGAAGTGAATCCTTACCTACCGCCGATGTAGAACGCTTCGAAACATCGTGTATCTGGTATTTGTGTCAATTATCGATGGAATGAACGATTGCGAGGGCTGGGAAGGGAATCCATACGTACCGCCGATGTAGAACAATGGGAAACATCGAATATCACGAATTCGTGCCAATTATCGATAGAAAGAACGATTGCCATGGCTGGGAAGTGAATCTTTATCTACCGCCGATGTACAACGATGGGAAACATCGAATATCACATATTCGTGGCAATTATCGATAGTTAGAACGATTGCGAGGGATGGGAAGTGAATCCTTACCTAGCGCCGATGTAGAACGCTTCGAAACATCGTATATCAGGTATTCGTGCCAATTATCGATAGAAAGAACGATTGCCATGGCTGGGAAGTGAATCTTTACCTACCGCCGATGTAGAACGATGGGAAACATCGAATATCACATATTCGTGGCAATTATCGATAGTTAGAACGATTGCGAGGGATGGGAAGTGAATCCTTAACTACAGCCGATGTAGAACGATGGGAAACATCAAATATCACATATTCGTGGCAATTATCGATAGTTAGAACGATTGCGAGTGCTGGGAAGTGAATCCTTAGTTACCATCGATGCAGAACGCTTGGAAACATCGAATATCACGTATTCGTGCCAATTCTCGATAGAAAGAACGATTGCCAGGGCAGGGATGTGACTCTTTACTTACCGTGGATGCCGAACGCTACGAAACATCGTATATCAGGTATTCGTGGCAATTATCGATAGTTAGAACGATTGCGAGGGCTGGGAAGTGAATCCTTACCTACCGCCGATGTAGAACGATGGGAAACATCGAATATCACATATTCGTGGCAATTATCGATAGTTAGAACGATTGCGAGGGATGGGAAGTGAATCCTTACCTACCGCCGATGTAGAACGCTTCGAAACATCGTGTATCTGGTATTTGTGTCAATTATCGATGGAATGAACGATTGCGGGGGCTGGGAAGGGAATCCTTACGTACCGCCGATGTAGAACAATGGGAAACATCGAATATCACGAATTCGTGCCAATTATCGATAGAAAGAACGATTGCCATGGCTGGGAAGTGAATCTTTATCTACCGCCGATGTACAACGATGGGAAACATCGAATATCACATATTCGTGGCAATTATCGATAGTTAGAACGATTGCGAGGGATGGGAAGTGAATCCTTACCTAGCGCCGATGTAGAACGCTTCGAAACATCGTATATCAGGTATTCGTGCCAATTATCGATAGAAAGAACGATTGCCATGGCTGGGAAGTGAATCTTTACCTACCGCCGATGTAGAACGATGGGAAACATCGAATATCACATATTCGTGGCAATTATCGATAGTTAGAATGATTGCGAGGGATGGGAAGTGAATCCTTAACTACAGCCGATGTAGAACGATGGGAAACATCAAATATCACATATTCGTGGCAATTATCGATAGTTAGAACGATTGCGAGTGCTGGGAAGTGAATCCTTAGTTACCATCGATGCACAACGCTTGGAAACATCGAATATCACGTATTCGTGCCAATTCTCGATAGAAAGAACGATTGCCAGGGCAGGGATGTGACTCTTTACTTACCGTGGATGCCGAACGCTACGAAACATCGTATATCAGGTATTCGTGGCAATTATCGATAGTTAGAACGATTGCGAGGGCTGGGAAGTGAATCCTTACCTACCGCCGATGTAGAACGATGGGAAACATCGAATATCACATAATCGTGGCAATTATCGATAGTTAGAACGATTGCGAGGGATGGGAAGTGAATCCTTACCTACCGCCGATGTAGAACGCTTCGAAACATCATGTATCTGGTATTTGTGTCAATTATCGATGGAATGAACGATTGCGGGGGCTGGGAAGGGAATCCTTACGTACCGCCGATGTAGAACAATGGGAAACATCGAATATCACGAATTCGTGCCAATTATCGATAGAAAGAACGATTGCCATGGCTGGGAAGTGAATCTTTATCTACCGCCGATGTACAACGATGGGAAACATCGAATATCACATATTCGTGGCAATTATCGATAGTTAGAACGATTGCGAGGGATGGGAAGTGAATCCTTACCTAGCGCCGATGTAGAACGCTTCGAAACATCGTATATCAGGTATTCGTGCCAATTATCGATAGAAAGAACGATTGCCATGGCTGGGAAGTGAATCTTTACCTACCGCCGATGTAGAACGATGGGAAACATCGAATATCACATATTCGTGGCAATTATCGATAGTTAGAATGATTGCGAGGGATGGGAAGTGAATCCTTAACTACAGCCGATGTAGAACGATGGGAAACATCAAATATCACATATTCGTGGCAATTATCGATAGTTAGAACGATTGCGAGGGCAGGGATGTGAAACTTTACTTACCGTGGATGCCGAACTCTTCGAAACATCATATATCAGGTATTCGTGCCAATCATCGATAGAAAGAACAATTGCCATGGCTGGGAAGTGAATCTTTACCTACCGCCGATGTAGAACGATGGGAAACATCGAATATCACATATTCGTGGCAATTATCGATAGTTAGAATGATTGCGAGGGATGGGAAGTGAATCCTTAACTACAGCCGATGTAGAACGATGGGAAACATCAAATATCACATTTTCGTGGCAATTATCGATAGTTAGAACGATTGCGAGTGCTGGGAAGTGAATCCTTAGTTACCATCGATGCAGAACGCTTGGAAACATCGAATATCACGTATTCGTGCCAATTCTCGATAGAAAGAGCGATTGCCAGGGCAGGGATGTGACTCTTTACTTACCGTGGATGCCGAACGCTACGAAACATCGTATATCAGGTATTCGTGGCAATTATCGATAGTTAGAACGATTGCGAGGGCTGGGAAGTGAATCCTTACCTACCGCCGATGTAGAACGATGGGAAACATCGAATATCACATAATCGTGGCAATTATCGATAGTTAGAACGATTGCGAGGGATGGGAAGTGAATCCTTACCTAGCGCCGATGTAGAACGCTTCGAAACATCGTATATCAGGTATTCGTGCCAATTATCGATAGAAAGAACGATTGCCATGGCTGGGAAGTGAATCTTTACCTACCGCCGATGTAGAACGATGGGAAACATCGAATATCACATATTCGTGGCAATTATCGATAGTTAGAATGATTGCGAGGGATGGGAAGTGAATCCTTAACTACAGCCGATGTAGAACGATGGGAAACATCAAATATCACATATTCGTGGCAATTATCGATAGTTAGAACGATTGCGAGTGCTGGGAAGTGAATCCTTAGTTACCATCGATGCAGAACGCTTGGAAACATCGAATATCACGTATTCGTGCCAATTCTCGATAGAAAGAACGATTGCCAGGGCAGGGATGTGACTCTTTACTTACCGTGGATGCCGAACGCTACGAAACATCGTATATCAGGTATTCGTGGCAATTATCGATAGTTAGAACGATTGCGAGGGCTGGGAAGTGAATCCTTACCTACCGCCGATGTAGAACGATGGGAAACATCGAATATCACATAATCGTGGCAATTATCGATAGTTAGAACGATTGCGAGGGATGGGAAGTGATTCCTTACCTACCGCCGATGTAGAACGCTTCGAAACATCGTGTATCTGGTATTTGTGTCAATTATCGATGGAATGAACGATTGCGGGGGCTGGGAAGGGAATCCTTACGTACCGCCGATGTAGAACAATGGGAAACATCGAATATCACGAATTCGTGCCAATTATCGATAGAAAGAACGATTGCCATGGCTGGGAAGTGAATCTTTATCTACCGCCGATGTACAACGATGGGAAACATCGAATATCACATATTCGTGGCAATTATCGATAGTTAGAACGATTGCGAGGGATGGGAAGTGAATCCTTACCTAGCGCCGATGTAGAACGCTTCGAAACATCGTATATCAGGTATTCGTGCCAATTATCGATAGAAAGAACGATTGCCATGGCTGGGAAGTGAATCTTTACCTACCGCCGATGTAGAACGATGGGAAACATCGAATATCACTTATTCGTGCCAATTATCGATAGAAAGAACGATTGCCATGGCTGGGAAGTGAATCTTTATCTACCGCCGATGTACAACGATGGGAAACATCGAATATCACATATTCGTGGCAATTATCGATAGTTAGAACGATTGCGAGGGATGGGAAGTGAATCCTTACCTAGCGCCGATGTAGAACGCTTCGAAACATCGTATATCAGGTATTCGTGCCAATTATCGATAGAAAGAACGATTGCCATGGCTGGGAAGTGAATCTTTACCTACCGCCGATGTAGAACGATGGGAAACATCGAATATCACATATTCGTGGCAATTATCGATAGTTAGAACGATTGCGAGGGATGGGAAGTGAATCCTTACCTAGCGCCGATGTAGAACGCTTCGAAACATCGTATATCAGGTATTCGTGCCAATTATCGATAGAAAGAACGATTGCCATGGCTGGGAAGTGAATCTTTACCTACCGCCGATGTAGAACGATGGGAAACATCGAATATCACATATTCGTGGCAATTATCGATAGTTAGAATGATTGCGAGGGATGGGAAGTGAATCCTTAACTACAGCCGATGTAGAACGATGGGAAACATCAAATATCACATATTCGTGGCAATTATCGATAGTTAGAACGATTGCGAGTGCTGGGAAGTGAATCCTTAGTTACCATCGATGCAGAACGCTTGGAAACATCGAATATCACGTATTCGTGCCAATTCTCGATAGAAAGAACGATTGCCAGGGCAGGGATGTGACTCTTTACTTACCGTGGATGCCGAACGCTACGAAACATCGTATATCAGGTATTCGTGGCAATTATCGATAGTTAGAACGATTGCGAGGGCTGGGAAGTGAATCCTTACCTACCGACGATGTAGAACGATGGGAAACATCGAATATCACATAATCGTGGCAATTATCGATAGTTAGAACGATTGCGAGGGATGGGAAGTGAATCCTTACCTACCGCCGATGTAGAACGCTTCGAAACATCGTGTATCTGGTATTTGTGTCAATTATCGATGGAATGAACGATTGCGGGGGCTGGGAAGGGAATCCTTACGTACCGCCGATGTAGAACAATGGGAAACATCGAATATCACGAATTCGTGCCAATTATCGATAGAAAGAACGATTGCCATGGCTGGGAAGTGAATCTTTATCTACCGCCGATGTACAACGATGGGAAACATCGAATATCACATATTCGTGGCAATTATCGATAGTTAGAACGATTGCGAGGGATGGGAAGTGAATCCTTACCTAGCGCCGATGTAGAACGCTTCGAAACATCGTATATCAGGTATTCGTGCCAATTATCGATAGAAAGAACGATTGCCATGGCTGGGAAGTGAATCTTTACCTACCGCCGATGTAGAACGATGGGAAACATCGAATATCACATATTCGTGGCAATTATCGATAGTTAGAATGATTGCGAGGGATGGGAAGTGAATCCTTAACTACAGCCGATGTAGAACGATGGGAAACATCAAATATCACATATTCGTGGCAATTATCGATAGTTAGAACGATTGCGAGGGCAGGGATGTGAAACTTTACTTACCGTGGATGCCGAACTCTTCGAAACATCATATATCAGGTATTCATGCCAATCATCGATAGAAAGAACAATTGCCATGGCTGGGAAGTGAATCTTTACCTACCGCCGATGTAGAACGATGGGAAACATCGAATATCACATATTCGTGGCAATTATCGATAGTTAGAACGATTGCGAGGGATGGGAAGTGAATCCTTACCTACCGCCGATGTAGAACGCTTCGAAACATCGTGTATCTGGTATTTGTGTCAATTATCGATGGAATGAACGATTGCGGGGGCTGGGAAGGGAATCCTTACGTACCGCCGATGTAGAACAATGGGAAACATCGAATATCACGAATTCGTGCCAATTATCGATAGAAAGAACGATTGCCATGGCTGGGAAGTGAATCTTTATCTACCGCCGATGTACAACGATGGGAAACATCGAATATCACATATTCGTGGCAATTATCGATAGTTAGAACGATTGCGAGGGATGGGAAGTGAATCCTTACCTAGCGCCGATGTAGAACGCTTCGAAACATCGTATATCAGGTATTCGTGCCAATTATCGATAGAAAGAACGATTGCCATGGCTGGGAAGTGAATCTTTACCTACCGCCGATGTAGAACGATGGGAAACATCGAATATCACATATTCGTGGCAATTATCGATAGTTAGAATGATTGCGAGGGATGGGAAGTGAATCCTTAACTACAGCCGATGTAGAACGATGGGAAACATCAAATATCACATATTCGTGGCAATTATCGATAGTTAGAACGATTGCGAGTGCTGGGAAGTGAATCCTTAGTTACCATCGATGCAGAACGCTTGGAAACATCGAATATCACGTATTCGTGCCAATTCTCGATAGAAAGAACGATTGCCAGGGCAGGGATGTGACTCTTTACTTACCGTGGATGCCGAACGCTACGAAACATCGTATATCAGGTATTCGTGGCAATTATCGATAGTTAGAACGATTGCGAGGGCTGGGAAGTGAATCCTTACCTACAGCCGATGTAGAACGATGGGAAACATTAAATATCACATATTAGTGGCAATTATCGATAGTTAGAACGATTGCGAGGGATGGGAAGTGAATCCTTACCTACCGCCGATGTAGAACGCTTCGAAACATCGTGTATCTGGTATTTGTGTCAATTATCGATGGAATGAACGATTGCGGGGGCTGGGAAGGGAATCCTTACGTACCGCCGATGTAGAACAATGGGAAACATCGAATATCACGAATTCGTGCCAATTATCGATAGAAAGAACGATTGCCATGGCTGGGAAGTGAATCTTTATCTACCGCCGATGTACAACGATGGGAAACATCGAATATCACATATTCGTGGCAATTATCGATAGTTAGAACGATTGCGAGGGATGGGAAGTGAATCCTTACCTAGCGCCGATGTAGAACGCTTCGAAACATCGTATATCAGGTATTCGTGCCAATTATCGATAGAAAGAACGATTGCCATGGCTGGGAAGTGAATCTTTACCTACCGCCGATGTAGAACGATGGGAAACATCGAATATCACATTTTCGTGGCAATTATCGATAGTTAGAATGATTGCGAGGGATGGAAGTGAATCCTTAACTACAGCCGATGTAGAACGATGGGAAACATCAAATATCACATATTCGTGGCAATTATCGATAGTTAGAACGATTGCGAGGGCAGGGATGTGAAACTTTACTTACCGTGGATGCCGAACTCTTCGAAACATCATATATCAGGTATTCGTGCCAATCATCGATAGAAAGAACAATTGCCATGGCTGGGAAGTGAATCTTTACCTACCGCCGATGTAGAACGATGGGAAACATCGAATATCACATATTCGTGGCAATTATCGATAGTTAGAACGATTGCGAGGGATGGGAAGTGAATCCTTACCTACCGCCGATGTAGAACGCTTCGAAACATCGTGTATCTGGTATTTGTGTCAATTATCGATGGAATGAACGATTGCGGGGGCTGGGAAGGGAATCCTTACGTACCGCCGATGTAGAACAATGGGAAACATCGAATATCACGAATTCGTGCCAATTATCGATAGAAAGAACGATTGCCATGGCTGGGAAGTGAATCTTTATCTACCGCCGATGTACAACGATGGGAAACATCGAATATCACATATTCGTGGCAATTATCGATAGTTAGAACGATTGCGAGGGATGGGAAGTGAATCCTTACCTAGCGCCGATGTAGAACGCTTCGAAACATCGTATATCAGGTATTCGTGCCAATTATCGATAGAAAGAACGATTGCCATGGCTGGGAAGTGAATCTTTACCTACCGCCGATGTAGAACGATGGGAAACATCGAATATCACATATTCGTGGCAATTATCGATAGTTAGAATGATTGCGAGGGATGGGAAGTGAATCCTTAACTACAGCCGATGTAGAACGATGGGAAACATCAAATATCACATATTCGTGGCAATTATCGATAGTTAGAACGATTGCGAGTGCTGGGAAGTGAATCCTTAGTTACCATCGATGCAGAACGCTTGGAAACATCGAATATCACGTATTCGTGCCAATTCTCGATAGAAAGAACGATTGCCAGGGCAGGGATGTGACTCTTTACTTACCGTGGATGCCGAACGCTACGAAACATCGTATATCAGGTATTCGTGGCAATTATCGATAGTTAGAACGATTGCGAGGGATGGGAAGTGAATCCTTACCTACCGCCGATGTAGAACGCTTCGAAACATCGTGTATCTGGTATTTGTGTCAATTATCGATGGAATGAACGATTGCGGGGGCTGGGAAGGGAATCCTTACGTACCGCCGATGTAGAACAATGGGAAACATCGAATATCACGAATTCGTGCCAATTATCGATAGAAAGAACGATTGCCATGGCTGGGAAGTGAATCTTTATCTACCGCCGATGTACAACGATGGGAAACATCGAATATCACATATTCCTGGCAATTATCGATAGTTAGAACGATTGCGAGGGATGGGAAGTGAATCCTTACCTAGCGCCGATGTAGAACGCTTCGAAACATCGTATATCAGGTATTCGTGCCAATTATCGATAGAAAGAACGATTGCCATGGCTGGGAAGTGAATCTTTACCTACCGCCGATGTAGAACGATGGGAAACATCGAATATCACATATTCGTGGCAATTATCGATAGTTAGAATGATTGCGAGGGATGGGAAGTGAATCCTTAACTACAGCCGATGTAGAACGATGGGAAACATCAAATATCACATATTCGTGGCAATTATCGATAGTTAGAACGATTGCGAGTGCTGGGAAGTGAATCCTTAGTTACCATCGATGCAGAACGCTTGGAAACATCGAATATCACGTATTCGTGCCAATTCTCGATAGAAAGAACGATTGCCAGGGCAGGGATGTGACTCTTTACTTACCGTGGATGCCGAACGCTACGAAACATCGTATATCAGGTATTCGTGGCAATTATCGATAGTTAGAACGATTGCGAGGGCTGGGAAGTGAATCCTTACCTACAGCCGATGTAGAACGATGGGAAACATTAAATATCACATATTAGTGGCAATTATCGATAGTTAGAACGATTGGGAGGGCTTGGAAGTGAATCCTTACCTACAGCCGATGTAGAACGATGGGAAACATCAAATATCACATATTCGTGGCAATTATCTATAGTTAGAACGATTGCGAGTGCTGGGAAGTGAATCCTTAATTACCATCGATGCAGAACGCTTGGAAACATCGAATATCACGTATTCGTTCCAATTATCGATAGAAAGAACGATTGCGAGGGCTGGGAAGTGAATCCTTACCTACCGCCGATGTAGAACGCTTCGAAACATCGTCTATCAGGTATTCGTGCCAATTATCGATAGAAAGAACGATTGAAGGGGCAGGGAAGTGAATCCTTACTTACCGTCGATGCCGAACGCTTCGAAACATCGTGTATCTGGTATTTGTGTCAATTATCGATGGAAAGAACGATTGCCATGGCTGGGAAGTGAATCTTTACCTACCGCCGATGTAGAACGCTTCGAAACATCGTGTATCAGGTATTCGTGGCAATTATCGATAGAAAGCACGATTGAAGGGGCAGGGAAGTGAATCCTTACTTACCGTCGATGCCGAACGCTTCGAAACATCGTGTATCTGGTATTTGTGTCAATTATCGATGGACAGAACGATTGCGAGGGCTGGGAAGGGAATCCTTACGTACCGCCGATGTAGAACAATGGGAAACATCGAATATCACGAATTCGTGCCAATTATCGATAGAAAGAACGATTGCCATGGCTGGGAAGTGACTCTTTACCTACCGCCGATGTAGAACGATGGGAAACATCGAATATCATATATTCGTGGCAATTATCGATAGTTAGAACGATTGCGAGGGATGGGAAGTGAATCCTTAATTTCCATCGATGCAGAACGCTTGGAAACATCGAATATCACGTATTCGTTCCAATTATCGATAGAAAGAACGATTGCGAGGGTTGGGAAGTGAATCCTTACCTACCGCCGATGTAGAACGCTTCGAAACATCGTCTATCAGGTATTCGTGCCAATTATCGATAGAAAGAACGATTGAAGGGGCAGGGAAGTGAATCCTTACTTACCGTCGATGCCGAACGCTTCGAAACATCGTGTATCTGGTATTTGTGTCAATTATCGATGGAAAGAACGATTGCCATGGCTGGGAAGTGAATCTTTACCTACCGCCGATGTAGAACGCTTCGAAACATCGTGTATCAGGTATTCGTGGCAATTATCGATAGAAAGCACGATTGAAGGGGCAGGGAAGTGAATCCTTACTTACCGTCGATGCCGAACGCTTCGAAACATCGTATATCAGGTATTCGTGCCAATTATCGATAGAAAGAACGATTGCCATGGCTGGGAAGTGAATCTTTATCTACCGCCGATGTAGAACGATGGGAAACATCAAATATCACATATTCGTGGCCATTATCGATATTTAGAACGATTGGGAGGGCTTGGAAGTGAATCCTTACCTACAGCCGATGTAGAACGATGGGAAACATCAAATATCACATATTCGTGGCAATTATCTATAGTTAGAACGATTGCGAGTGCTGGGAAGTGAATCCTTAATTACCATCGATGCAGAACGCTTGGAAACATCGAATATCACGTATTCGTTCCAATTATCGATAGAAAGAACGATTGCGAGGGCTGGGAAGTGAATCCTTACCTACCGCCGATGTAGAACGCTTCGAAACATCGTCTATCAGGTATTCGTGCCAATTATCGATAGAAAGAACGATTGAAGGGGCAGGGAAGTGAATCCTTACTTACCGTCGATGCCGAACGCTTCGAAACATCGTGTATCTGGTATTTGTGTCAATTATCGATGGAAAGAACGATTGCCATGGCTGGGAAGTGAATCTTTACCTACCGCCGATGTAGAACGCTTCGAAACATCGTGTATCAGGTATTCGTGGCAATTATCGATAGAAAGCACGATTGAAGGGGCAGGGAAGTGAATCCTTACTTACCGTCGATGCCGAACGCTTCGAAACATCGTGTATCTGGTATTTGTGTCAATTATCGATGGACAGAACGATTGCGAGGGCTGGGAAGGGAATCCTTACGTACCGCCGATGTAGAACAATGGGAAACATCGAATATCACGAATTCGTGCCAATTATCGATAGAAAGAACGATTGCCATGGCTGGGAAGTGACTCTTTACCTACCGCCGATGTAGAACGATGGGAAACATCGAATATCATATATTCGTGGCAATTATCGATAGTTAGAACGATTGCGAGGGATGGGAAGTGAATCCTTAATTTCCATCGATGCAGAACGCTTGGAAACATCGAATATCACGTATTCGTTCCAATTATCGATAGTTAGAACGATTGCGAGGGATGGGAAGTGAATCCTTACCTACCGCCGATGTAGAACGCTTCGAAACATCGTATATCACATATTCGTGGCAATTATCGATAGTTAGAATGATTGCGAGGGATGGAAAGTGCATCCTTACCTACCGCCGATGTAGAACGCTTCGAAACATCGTATATCACATATTCGTGGCAATTATCGATAGTTAGAACGATTGCGAGTGCTGGGAAGTGAATCCTTAATTACCATCGATGCAGAACGCTTGGAAACATTGAATATCACGTATTCGTTCCAATTATCGATAGAAAGAACGATTGCGAGGGCTGGGAAGTGAATCCTTACCTACCGCCGATGTAGAACGCTTCGAAACATCGTATATCAGGTATTCGTGCCAATTATCGATAGAAAGAACGATTGCCATGGCTGGGAAGTGAATCTTTACCTACCGCCGATGTAGAACGAAGGGAAACGTCGAATATCACATAATCGTGGCAATTATCGATAGTTAGAACGATTGGGAGGGATGGGAAGTGAATCCTTACCTACCGCCGTTGTAGAACGCTTCGAAACATCGTGTATCAGGTATTCGTGCCAATTATCGATAGAAAGAACGATTGAAGGGGCAGGGAAGTGAATCCTTACTTGCCGTCGATGCCGAACGCTTCGAAACATCGTGTATCTGGTATTTGTGTCAATTATCGATGGAAAGAACGATTGCCATGGCTGGGAAGTGAATCTTTACCTACCGCCGATGTAGAACGCTTCGAAACATCGTGTATCAGGTATTCGTGCCAATTATCGATAGAAAGAACGATTGCCATGGCTGGGAAGTGAATCTTTACCTACCGCCGATGTAGAACGGTGGGAAACATCGAGTATCACGAATTCGTGCCAATTATCGATAGAAAGAACGATTGCCATGGCTGGGAAGTGAATCTTTATCTACCGCCGATGTACAACGATGGGAAACATCGAATATCACATATTCGTGGCAATTATCGATAGTTAGAACGATTGCGAGGGATGGGAAGTGAATCCTTACCTACCGCCGATGTAGAACGCTTCGAAAAATCGTGTATGAGGTATTCGTGACAATTATCGATAGAAAGAAGGATTGCAGGGGCAGGGAAGAGAATCTTTACTTACCGTGGATGCCGAACACTTCGAAACATCGTATATCAGGTATTCGTGACAATTATAGATAAAAAGAACGATTGCGAGGGCTGGGAAATGAATCCTTACCTACCGCCGATGTAGAACGCTACGAAACATCGTATATCACATATTCGTGGCAATTATCGATAGTTAGAACGATTGCGAGGGATGGGAAGTGAATCCTTACCTACCGCCGATGTAGAACGCTTCGAAACATCGTATATCACATATTCGTGGCAATTATCGATAGTTAGAATGATTGCGAGGGATGGAAAGTGCATCCTTACCTACAGCCGATGTAGAACGGTGGGAAACATCGAATATCACATAATCGTGGCAATTATCGATAGTTAGAACGATTGCGAGGGATGGGAAGTGAATCCTTACCTACCGCCGATGTAGAACGATGGGAAACATCGAATATCACATAATCGTGGCAATTATCGATAGTTAGAACGATTGCGAGGGATGGGAAGTGAATCCTTACCTACCGCCGATGTAGAACGCTTCGAAACATCGTGTATCTGGTATTTGTGTCAATTATCGATGGAATGAACGATTGCGAGGGCTGGGAAGGGAATCCATACGTACCGCCGATGTAGAACAATGGGAAACATCGAATATCACGAATTCGTGCCAATTATCGATAGAAAGAACGATTGCGAGGGCAGGGATGTGAAACTTTACTTACCGTGGATGCCGAACTCTTCGAAACATCATATATCAGGTATTCGTGCCAATCATCGATAGAAAGAACAATTGCCATGGCTGAGAAGTGAATCTTTACCTACCGCCGATGTAGAACGATGGGAAACATCGAATATCACATATTCGTGGCAATTATCGATAGTTAGAACGATTGCGTGGGATGGGAAGTGAATCCTTACCTACCGCCGATGTAGAACGCTTCGAAACATCGTGTATCTGGTATTTGTGTCAATTATCGATGGAATGAACGATTGCGGGGGCTGGGAAGGGAATCCTTACGTACCGCCGATGTAGAACAATGGGAAACATCGAATATCACGAATTCGTGCCAATTATCGATAGAAAGAACGATTGCCATGGCTGGGAAGTGAATCTTTATCTACCGCCGATGTACAACGATGGGAAACATCGAATATCACATATTCGTGGCAATTATCGATAGTTAGAACGATTGCGAGGGATGGGAAGTGAATCCTTACCTAGCGCCGATGTAGAACGCTTCGAAACATCGTATATCAGGTATTCGTGCCAATTATCGATAGAAAGAACGATTGCCATGGCTGGGAAGTGAATCTTTACCTACCGCCGATGTAGAACGATGGGAAACATCGAATATCACATATTCGTGGCAATTATCGATAGTTAGAATGATTGCGAGGGATGGGAAGTGAATCCTTAACTACAGCCGATGTAGAACGATGGGAAACATCAAATATCACATATTCGTGGCAATTATCGATAGTTAGAACGATTGCGAGTGCTGGGAAGTGAATCCTTAGTTACCATCGATGCAGAACGCTTGGAAACATCGAATATCACGTATTCGTGCCAATTCTCGATAGAAAGAACGATTGCCAGGGCAGGGATGTGACTCTTTACTTACCGTGGATGCCGAACGCTACGAAACATCGTATATCAGGTATTCGTGGCAATTATCGATAGTTAGAACGATTGCGAGGGCTGGGAAGTGAATCCTTACCTACAGCCGATGTAGAACGATGGGAAACATTAAATATCACATATTAGTGGCAATTATCGATAGTTAGAACGATTGCGAGTGCTGGGAAGTGAATGCTTAATTTCCATTGATGCAGAACGCTTGGAAACATCGAATATCACGTATTCGTTCCAATTATCGAATAAAAGAACGATTGCGAGGGCTGGGAAGTGAATCCTTACCTACCGCCGATGTAGAACGCTTCGAAACATCGTATATCAGGTATACGTGCCAATTATCGATAGAAAGAACGATTGCCATGGCTGGGAAGTGAATCTTTATCTACCGCCGATGTAGAACGATGGGAAACATCAAATATCACATATTCGTGGCCATTATCGATATTTAGAACGATTGGGAGGGCTTGGAAGTGAATCCTTACCTACAGCCGATGCAGAACGATGGGAAACATCAAATATCACATATTCGTGGCAATTATCTATAGTTAGAACGATTGCGAGTGCTGGGAAGTGAATCCTTAATTACCATCGATGCAGAACGCTTGGAAACATCGAATATCACGTATTCGTTCCAATTATCGATAGAAAGAACGATTGCGAGGGCTGGGAAGTGAATCCTTACCTACCGCCGATGTAGAACGCTTCGAAACATCGTATATCAGGTATTCGTGCCAATTATCGATAGAAAGAACGATTGCCATGGCTGGGAAGTGAATCTTTACCTACCGCCGATGTAGAACGATGGGAAACATCGAATATCACATAATCGTGGCAATTATCGATAGTTAGAACGATTGCGAGGGATGGGAAGTGAATCCTTACCTACCGCCGTTGTAGAACGCTTCGAAACATCGTGTATCAGGTATTCGTGACAATTATCGATAGAAAGCACGATTGCAGGGGCAGGGAAGTGAATCCTTATTTACCGTCGATGCCCAACGCTTCGAAATTTCGTATATCAGGTAGTCGTGCCAATCATCGATAGAAAGCACGATTGCAGGGGCAGGGAAGTGAATCCTTATTAACCGTCGATGCCGAACGCTTCGAAACATTGTATATCAGGTATTCGTGCCAATTATCGATAGAAAGAACGATTGCCATGGCTGGGAAGTGAATCTTTACCTACCGCCGATGTAGAACGGTGGGAAACATCGAATATCACATATTCGTGGCAATTATCGATAGTTAGAACGATTGCGAGGGATGGGAAGTGAATCCTTACCTACCGACGATGTAGAACGCTTCGAATCATCGTGTATCTGGTATTTGTGTCAATTATCGATTAAATGAACGATTGCGAGGGCTGGGAAGGGAATCCTTACGTACCGCCGATGTAGAACAATGGGAAACATCGAATATCACGAATTCGTGCCAATTATCGATAGAAAGAACGATTGCCATGGCTGGGAAGTGAATCTTTATCTACCGCCGATGTACAACGATGGGAAACATCGAATATCACATATTCGTGGCAATTATCGATAGTTAGAACGATTGCGAGGGATGGGAAGTGAATCCTTACCTACCGCCGATGTAGAACGCTTCGAAACATCGTATATCACATATTCGTGGCAATTATCGATAGTTAGAATGATTGCGAGGGATGGAAAGTGCATCCTTACCTACAGCCGATGTAGAACGGTGGGAAACATCAAATATCACATATTCGTGGCCATTATCGATAGTTAGAACGATTGGGAGGGCTGGGAAGTGAATCCTTACCTACCGCCGATGTAGAACGATGGGAAACATCGAATATCACATAATCGTGGCAATTATCGATAGTTAGAACGATTGCGAGGGATGGGAAGTGAATCCTTACCTACCGCCGATGTAGAACGATGGGAAACATCGAATATCACATAATCGTGGCAATTATCGATAGTTAGAACGATTGCGAGGGATGGGAAGTGAATCCTTACCTACCGCCGATGTAGAACGCTTCGAAACATCGTATATCACATATTCGTGGCAATTATCGATAGTTAGAATGATTGCGAGGGATGGGAAGTGAATCCTTACCTACCGCCGTTGTAGAACGCTTCGAAACATCGTGTATCAGGTATTCGTGACAATTATCGATAGAAAGCACGATTGCAGGGGCAGGGAAGTGAATCCTTATTAACCGTCGATGCCGAACGCTTCGAAACATTGTATATCAGGTATTCGTGCCAATTATCGATAGAAAGAACGATTGCGAGGGCAGGGATGTGAATCTTTACTTACCGTGGATGCCGAACTCTTCGAAACATCATATATCAGGTATTCGTGCCAATCATCGATAGAAAGAACGATTGCCATGGCTGGGAAGTGAATCTTTACCTACCGCCGATGTAGAACGATGGGAAACATCGAATATCACATATTCGTGGCAATTATCGATAGTTAGAACGATTGCGAGGGATGGGAAGTGAATCCTTACCTACCGCCGATGTAGAACGCTTCGAAACATCGTGTATCTGGTATTTGTGTCAATTATCGATAGAAAGAACGATTGCCATGGCTGGGAAGTGAATCTTTATCTACCGCCGATGTACAACGATGGGAAACATCGAATATCACATATTCGTGGCAATTATCGATAGTTAGAACGATTGCGAGGGATGGGAATTGAATCCTTACCTAGCGCCGATGTAGAACGCTTCGAAACATCGTATATCAGGTATTCGTGCCAATTATCGATAGAAAGAACGATTGCCATGGCTGGGAAGTGAATCTTTACCTACCGCCGATGTAGAACGATGGGAAACATCGAATATCACATATTCGTGGCAATTATCGATAGTTAGAATGATTGCGAGGGATGGGAAGTGAATCCTTAACTACAGCCGATGTAGAACGATGGGAAACATCAAATATCACATATTCGTGGCAATTATCGATAGTTAGAACGATTGCGAGTGCTGGGAAGTGAATCCTTAGTTACCATCGATGCAGAACGCTTGGAAACATCGAATATCACGTATTCGTGCCAATTCTCGATAGAACGAACGATTGCCAGGGCAGGGATGTGACTCTTTACTTACCGTGGATGCCGAACGCTACGAAACATCGTATATCAGGTATTCGTGGCAATTATCGATAGTTAGAACGATTGCGAGGGCTGGGAAGTGAATCCTTACCTACAGCCGATGTAGAACGATGGGAAACATTAAATATCACATATTCGTGGCAATTATCGATAGTTAGAACGATTGCGAGTGCTGGGAAGTGAATACTTAATTTCCATTGATGCAGAACGCTTGGAAACATCGAATATCACGTATTCGTTCCAATTATCGAATAAAAGAACGATTGCGAGGGCTGGGAAGTGAATCCTTACCTACCGCCGATGTAGAACGCTTCGAAACTTCGTATATCAGGTATACGTGCCAATTATCGATAGAAAGAACGATTGCCATGGCTGGGAAGTGAATCTTTATCTACCGCCGATGTAGAACGATGGGAAACATCAAATATCACATATTCGTGGCCATTATCGATATTTAGAACGATTGGGAGGGCTTGGAAGTGAATCCTTACCTACAGCCGATGTAGAACGATGGGAAACATCAAATATCACATATTCGTGGCAATTATCTATAGTTAGAACGATTGCGAGTGCTGGGAAGTGAATCCTTAATTACCATCGATGCAGAACGCTTGGAAACATCGAATATCACGTATTCGTTCCAATTATCGATAGAAAGAACGATTGCGAGGGCTGGGAAGTGAATCCTTACCTACCGCCGATGTAGAACGCTTCGAAACATCGTATATCAGGTATTCGTGCCAATTATCGATAGAAAGAACGATTGCCATGGCTGGGAAGTGAATCTTTACCTACCGCCGATGTAGAACGATGGGAAACATCGAATATCACATAATCGTGGCAATTATCGATAGTTAGAACGATTGCGAGGGATGGGAAGTGAATCCTTATTTACCGTCGATGCCCAACGCTTCGAAATTTCGTATATCAGGTAGTCGTGCCAATCATCGATAGAAAGCACGATTGCAGGGGCAGGGAAGTGAATCCTTATTAACCGTCGATGCCGAACGCTTCGAAACATTGTATATCAGGTATTCGTGCCAATTATCGATAGAAAGAACGATTGCGAGGGCAGGGATGTGAATCTTTACTTACCGTGGATGCCGAACGCTTCGAAACATCATATATCAGGTATTCGTGCCAATTATCGATAGAAAGAACGATTGCCATGGCTGGGAAGTGAATCTTTACCTACCGCCGCTGTAGAACGGTGGGAAACATCGAATATCACATATTCGTGGCAATTATCGATAGTTAGAACGATTGCGAGGGATGGGAAGTGAATCCTTAATTTCCATCGATGCAGAACGATGGGAAACATCGAATATCACATATTCGTGGCCATTATCGATAGTTAGAACGATTGCGAGGGCTGGGAAGTGAATCCTTACCTACAGCCGATGTAGAATGATGGGAAACATCAAATATCACATATTCGTGGCAATTATCGATAGTTAGAACGATTGCGAGGGATGGGAAGTGAATCCTTACCTACCGCCGTTGTAGAACGCTTCGAAAAATCGTGTATGAGGTATTCGTGACAATTATCGATAGAAAGAAGGATTGCAGGGGCAGGGAAGAGAATCTTTACTTACCGTGGATGCCGAACACTTCGAAACATCGTATATCAGGTATTCGTGACAATTATAGATAAAAAGAACGATTGCGAGGGCTGGGAAATGAATCCTTACCTACGCCGATGTAGAACGCTTCGAAACATCGTATATCACATATTCGTGGCAATTATCGATAGTTAGAACGATTGCGAGTGCTGGGAAGTGAATCCTTAATTAACATCGATGCAGAACGCTTGGAAACATCGAATATCACGTATTCGTTCCAATTATCGATAGAAAGAACGATTGCGAGGGCTGGGAAGTGAATCCTTACCTACCGCCGATGTAGAACGCTTCGAAACATCGTATATCAGGTATTCGTGCCAATTATCGATAGAAAGAACGATTGCCATGGCTGGGAAGTGAATCTTTACCTACCGCCGATGTAGAACGATGGGAAACATCGAATATCACATATTCGTGGCAATTATCGATAGTTAGAACGATTGCGAGGGATGGGAAGTGAATCCTTACCTACCGCCGATGTAGAACGCTTCGAATCATCGTGTATCTGGTATTTGTGTCAATTATCGATGGAATGAACGATTGCGAGGGCTGGGAAGGGAATCCTTACGTACCGCCGATGTAGAACAATGGGAAACATCGAATATCACGAATTCGTGCCAATTATCGATAGAAAGAACGATTGCCATGGCTGGGAAGTGAATCTTTATCTACCGCCGATGTACAACGATGGGAAACATCGAATATCACATATTCGTGGCAATTATCGATAGTTAGAACGATTGCGAGGGATGGGAAGTGAATCCTTACCTACCGCCGATGTAGAACGCTTCGACTCATCGTGTATCTGGTATTTGTGTCAATTATCGATGGAATGAACGATTGCGAGGGCTGGGAAGGGAATCCTTACGTACCGCCGATGTAGAACAATGGGAAACATCGAATATCACGAATTCGTGCCAATTATCGATAGAAAGAACGATTGCCATGGCTGGGAAGTGAATCTTTATCTACCGCCGATGTACAACGATGGGAAACATCGAATATCACATATTCGTGGCAATTATCGATAGTTAGAACGATTGCGAGGGATGGGAAGTGAATCCTTACCTACCGCCGATGTAGAACGCTTCGAAAAATCGTGTATGAGGTACTCGTGACAATTATCGATAGAAAGAAGGATTGCAGGGGCAGGGAAGAGAATCTTTACTTACCGTGGATGCCGAACACTTCGAAACATCGTATATCAGGTATTCGTGACAATTATAGATAAAAAGAACGATTGCGAGGGATGGGAAGTGAATCCTTACCAACCGCCGATGTAGAACGCTTCGAAACATCGTATATCACATATTCGTGGCAATTATCGATAGTTAGAATGATTGCGAGGGATGGAAAGTGCATCCTTACCTACAGCCGATGTAGAACGGTGGGAAACATCAAATATCACATATTCGTGGCCATTATCGATAGTTAGAACGATTGGGAGGGCTGGGAAGTGAATCCTTACCTACCGCCGATGTAGAACGATGGGAAACATCGAAAATCACATAATCGTGGCAATTATCGATAGTTAGAACGATTGCGAGGGATGGGAAGTGAATCCTTACCTACCGCCGATGTAGAACGCATCGAAACATCGTGTATCTGGTATTTGTGTCAATTATCTATGGAATGAACGATTGCGAGGGCTGGGAAGGGAATCCATACGTACCGCCGATGTAGAACAATGGGAAACATCGAATATCACGAATTCGTGCCAATTATCGATAGAAAGAACGATTGCCATGGCTGGAAAGTGAATCTTTATCTACCGCCGATGTACAACGATGGGAAACATCGAATATCACATATTCGTGGCAATTATCGATAGTTAGAACGATTGCGAGGGATGGGAAGTGAATCCTTACCTACCGCCGATGTAGAACGTTTCGAAACATCGTATATCACATATTCGTGGCAATTATCGATAGTTAGAATGATTGCGAGGGATGGGAAGTGAATCCTTACCTACCGCCGTTGTAGAACGCTTCGAAACATCGTGTATCAGGTATTCGTGACAATTATCGATAGAAAGCACGATTGCAGGGGCAGGGAAGTGAATCCTTATTTACCGTCGATGCCCAACGCCTCGAAACTTCGTATATCAGGTAGTCGTGCCAATCATCGATAGAAAGCACGATTGCAGGGGCAGGGAAGTGAATCCTTATTAACCGTCGATGCCGAACGCTTCGAAACATTGTATATCAGGTATTCGTGCCAATTATCGATAGAAAGAACGATTGCGAGGGCAGGGATGTGAATCTTTACTTACCGTGGATGCCGAACTCCTCGAAACATCATATATCAGGTATTCGTGCCAATCATCGATAGAAAGAACGATTGCCATGGCTGGGAAGTGAATCTTTACCTACCGCCGATGTAGAACGATGGGAAACATCGAATATCACAAATTCGTGGCAATTATCGATAGTTAGAACGATTGCGAGGGATGGGAAGTGAGTCCTTACCTACCGCCGATGTAGAACGCTTCGAAAAATCGTGTATGAGGTATTCGTGACAATTATCGATAGAAAGAAGGATTGCAGGGGCAGGGAAGAGAATCTTTACTTACCGTGGATGCCGAACACTTCGAAACATCGTATATCAGGTATTCGTGACAATTATAGATAAAAAGAACGATTGCGAGGCCTGGGAAATGAATCCTTACCTACGCCGATGTAGAACGCTTCGAAACATCGTATATCACATATTCGTGGCAATTATCGATAGTTAGAACGATTGCGAGTGCTGGGAAGTGAATCCTTAATTAACATCGATGCAGAACGCTTGGAAACATCGAATATCACGTATTCGTTCCAATTATCGATAGAAAGAACGATTGCGAGGGCTGGGAAGTGAATCCTTACCTACCGCCGATGTAGAACGCTTCGAAACATCGTATATCAGGTATTCGTGCCAATTATCGATAGAAAGAACGATTGCCATGGCTGGGAAGTGAATCTTTACCTACCGCCGATGTAGAACGATGGGAAACATCGAATATCACATATTCGTGGCAATTATCGATAGTTAGAACGATTGCGAGGGATGGGAAGTGAATCCTTACCTACCGCCGATGTAGAACGCTTCGAATCATCGTGTATCTGGTATTTGTGTCAATTATCGATGGAATGAACGATTGCGAGGGCTGGGAAGGGAATCCTTACGTACCGCCGATGTAGAACAATGGGAAACATCGAATATCACGAATTCGTGCCAATTATCGATAGAAAGAACGATTGCCATGGCTGGGAAGTGAATCTTTATCTACCGCCGATGTACAACGATGAGAAACATCGAATATCACATATTCGTGGCAATTATCGATAGTTAGAACGATTGCGAGGGATGGGAAGTGAATCCTTACCTACCGCCGATGTAGAACGCTTCGAATCATCGTGTATCTGGTATTTGTGTCAATTATCGATGGAATGAACGATTGCGATGGCTGGGAAGGGAATCCTTACGTACCGCCGATGTAGAACAATGGGAAACATCGAATATCACGAATTCGTGCCAATTATCGATAGAAAGAACGATTGCCATGGCTGGGAAGTGAATCTTTATCTACCGCCGATGTACAACGATGGGAAACATCGAATATCACATATTCGTGGCAATTATCGATAGTTAGAACGATTGCGAGGGATGGGAAGTGAATCCTTACCTACCGCCGATGTAGAACGCTTCGAATCATCGTGTATCTGGTATTTGTGTCAATTATCGATGGAATGAACGATTGCGATGGCTGGGAAGGGAATCCTTACGTACCGCCGATGTAGAACAATGGGAAACATCGAATATCACGAATTCGTGCCAATTATCGATAGAAAGAACGATTGCCATGGCTGGGAAGTGAATCTTTATCTACCGCCGATGTACAACGATGGGAAACATCGAATATCACATATTCGTGGCAATTATCGATAGTTAGAACGATTGCGAGGGATGGGAAGTGAATCCTTACCTACCGCCGATGTAGAACGCTTCGAAACATCGTGTATCTGGTATTTGTGTCAATTATCGATGGAATGAACGATTGCGAGGGCTGGGAAGGGAATCCATACGTACCGCCGATGTAGAACAATGGGAAACATCGAATATCACGAATTCGTGCCAATTATCGATAGAAAGAACGATTGCCGTGGCTGGAAAGTGAATCTTTATCTACCGCCGATGTACAACGATGGGAAACATCGAATATCACATATTCGTGGCAATTATCGATAGTTAGAACGATTGCGAGGGATGGGAAGTGAATCCTTACCTACCGCCGATGTAGAACGATGGGAAACATCGAATATCACATAATCGTGGCAATTATCGATAGTTAGAACGATTGCGAGGGATGGGAAGTGAATCCTTACCTACCGCCGATGTAGAACGCTTCGAAACATCGTATATCAGGTATACGTGCCAATTATCGATAGAAAGAACGATTGCCATGGCTGGGAAGTGAATCTTTATCTACCGCCGATGTAGAACGATGGGAAACATCAAATATCACATATTCGTGGCCATTATCGATATTTGTAACGATTGGGAGGGCTTGGAAGTGAATCCTTACCTACAGCCGATGTAGAACGATGGGAAACATCAAATATCACATATTCGTGGCAATTATCTATAGTTAGAACGATTGCGAGTGCTGGGAAGTGAATCCTTAATTACCATCGATGCAGAACGCTTGGAAACATCGAATATCACGTATTCGTTCCAATTATCGATAGAAAGAACGATTGCGAGGGCTGGGAAGTGAATCCTTACCTACCGCCGATGTAGAACGCTTCGAAACATCGTATATCAGGTATTCGTGCCAATTATCGATAGAAAGAACGATTGCCATGGCTGGGAAGTGAATCTTTACCTACTGCCGATGTAGAACGATGGGAAACATCGAATATCACATAATCGTGGCAATTATCGATAGTTAGAACGATTGCGAGGGATGGGAAGTGAATCCTTACCTACCGCCGTTGTAGAACGCTTCGAAACATCGTGTATCAGGTATTCGTGACAATTATCGATAGAAAGCACGATTGCAGGGGCAGGGAAGTGAATCCTTATTTACCGTCGATGCCCAACGCTTCGAAATTTCGTATATCAGGTAGTCGTGCCAATCATCGATAGAAAGCACGATTGCAGGGGCAGGGAAGTGAATCCTTATTAACCGTCGATGCCGAACGCTTCGAAACATTGTATATCAGGTATTCGTGCCAATTATCGATAGAAAGAACGATTGCGAGGGCAGGGATGTGAATCTTTACTTACCGTGGATGCCGAACGCTTCGAAACATCATATATCAGGTATTCGTGCCAATTATCGATAGAAAGAACGATTGCCATGGCTGGGAAGTGAATCTTTACCTACCGCCGATGTAGAACGGTGGGAAACATCGAATATCACATATTCGTGGCAATTATCGATAGTTAGAACGATTGCGAGGGATGGGAAGTGAATCCTTACCTACCGCCGATGTAGAACGCTTCGAAAAATCGTGTATGAGGTATTCGTGACAATTATCGATAGAAAGAAGGATTGCAGGGGCAGGGAAGAGAATCTTTACTTACCGTGGATGCCGAACACTTCGAAACATCGTATATCAGGTATTCGTGACAATTATAGATAAAAAGAACGATTGCGAGGCCTGGGAAATGAATCCTTACCTACGCCGATGTAGAACGCTTCGAAACATCGTATATCACATATTCGTGGCAATTATCGATAGTTAGAACGATTGCGAGTGCTGGGAAGTGAATCCTTAATTAACATCGATGCAGAACGCTTGGAAACATCGAATATCACGTATTCGTTCCAATTATCGATAGAAAGAACGATTGCGAGGGCTGGGAAGTGAATCCTTACCTACCGCCGATGTAGAACGCTTCGAAACATCGTATATCAGGTATTCGTGCCAATTATCGATAGAAAGAACGATTGCCATGGCTGGGAAGTGAATCTTTACCTACCGCCGATGTAGAACGATGGGAAACATCGAATATCACATATTCGTGGCAATTATCGATAGTTAGAACGATTGCGAGGGATGGGAAGTGAATCCTTACCTACCGCCGATGTAGAACGCTTCGAATCATCGTGTATCTGGTATTTGTGTCAATTATCGATGGAATGAACGATTGCGAGGGCTGGGAAGGGAATCCTTACGTACCGCCGATGTAGAACAATGGGAAACATCGAATATCACGAATTCGTGCCAATTATCGATAGAAAGAACGATTGCCATGGCTGGGAAGTGAATCTTTATCTACCGCCGATGTACAACGATGGGAAACATCGAATATCACATATTCGTGGCAATTATCGATAGTTAGAACGATTGCGAGGGATGGGAAGTGAATCCTTACCTACCGCCGATGTAGAACGTTTCGAATCATCGTGTATCTGGTATTTGTGTCAATTATCGATGGAATGAACGATTGCGAGGGCTGGGAAGGGAATCCTTACGTACCGCCGATGTAGAACAATGGGAAACATCGAATATCACGAATTCGTGCCAATTATCGATAGAAAGAACGATTGCCATGGCTGGGAAGTGAATCTTTATCTACCGCCGATGTACAACGATGGGAAACATCGAATATCACATATTCGTGGCAATTATCGATAGTTAGAACGATTGCGAGGGATGGGAAGTGAATCCTTACCTACCGCCGATGTAGAACGCTTCGAAAAATCGTGTATGAGGTATTCGTGACAATTATCGATAGAAAGAAGGATTGCAGGGGCAGGGAAGAGAATCTTTACTTACCGTGGATGCCGAACACTTCGAAACATCGTATATCAGGTATTCGTGACAATTATAGATAAAAAGAACGATTGCGAGGGCTGGGAAGTGAATCCTTACCTACCGCCGATGTAGAACGATGGGAAACATCGAATATCACATATTCGTGGCCATTATCGATAGTTAGAACGATTGGGAGGGCTGGGAAGTGAATCCTTACCTACCGCCGATGTAGAACGATGGGAAACATCGAATATCACATAATCGTGGCAATTATCGATAGTTAGAACGATTGCGAGGGATGGGAAGTGAATCCTTACCTACCGCCGATGTAGAACGCTTCGAAACATCGTGTATCTGGTATTTGTGTCAATTATCGATGGAATGAACGATTGCGAGGGCTGGGAAGGGAATCCATACGTACCGCCGATGTAGAACAATGGGAAACATCGAATATCACGAATTCGTGCCAATTATCGATAGAAAGAACGATTGCCATGGCTGGAAAGTGAATCTTTATCTACCGCCGATGTACAACGATGGGAAACATCGAATATCACATATTCGTGGCAATTATCGATAGTTAGAACGATTGCGAGGGATGGGAAGTGAATCCTTACCTACCGCCGATGTAGAACGATGGGAAACATCGAATATCACATAATCGTGGCAATTATCGATAGTTAGAACGATTGCGAGGGATGGGAAGTGAATCCTTACCTACCGCCGATGTAGAACGCTTCGAAACATCGTGTATCTGGTATTTGTGTCAATTATCGATGGAATGAACGATTGCGAGGGCTGGGAAGGGAATCCATACGTACCGCCGATGTAGAACAATGGGAAACATCGAATATCACGAATTCGTGCCAATTATCGATAGAAAGAACGATTGCCATGGCTGGGAAGTGAATCTTTATCTACCGCCGATGTACAACGAAGTGAAACATCGAATATCACATATTCGTGGCAATTATCGATAGTTAGAACGATTGCGAGGGATGGGAAGTGAATCCTTACCTACCGCCGATGTAGAACGCTTCGAAACATCGTATATCACATATTCGTGGCAATTATCGATAGTTAGAATGATTGCGAGGGATGGGAAGTGAATCCTTACCTACCGCCGTTGTAGAACGCTTCGAAACATCGTGTATCAGGTATTCGTGACAATAATCGATAGAAAGCACGATTGCAGGGGCAGGGAAGTGAATCCTTATTTACCGTCGATGTAGAACGGTGGGAAACATCAAATATCACATATTCGTGGCCATTATCGATAGTTAGAACGATTGCGAGGGATGGGAAGTGAATCCTTACCTACCGCCGATGTAGAACGCTTCGAATCATCGTGTATCTGGTATTTGTGTCAATTATCGATGGAATGAACGATTGCGAGGGCTGGGAAGGGAATCCATACGTACCGCCGATGTAGAACAATGGGAAACATCGAATATCACGAATTCGTGCCAATTATCGATAGAAAGAACGATTGCCATGGCTGGGAAGTGAATCTTTATCTACCGCCGATGTACAACGATGGGAAACATCGAATATCACATATTCGTGGCAATTATCGATAGTTAGAACGATTGCGAGGGATGGGAAGTGAATCCTTACCTACCGCCGATGTAGAACGCTTCGAATCATCGTGTATCTGGTATTTGTGTCAATTATCTATGGAATGAACGATTGCGATGGCTGGGAAGGGAATCCTTACGTACCGCCGATGTAGAACAATGGGAAACATCGAATATCACGAATTCGTGCCAATTATCGATAGAAAGAACGATTGCCATGGCTGGGAAGTGAATCTTTATCTACCGCCGATGTACAACGATGGGAAACATCGAATATCACATATTCGTGGCAATTATCGATAGTTAGAACGATTGCGAGGGATGGGAAGTGAATCCTTACCTACCGCCGATGTAGAACGCTTCGAATCATCGTGTATCTGGTATTTGTGTCAATTATCGATGGAATGAACGATTGCGATGGCTGGGAAGGGAATCCTTACGTACCGCCGATGTAGAACAATGGGAAACATCGAATATCACGAATTCGTGCCAATTATCGATAGAAAGAACGATTGCCATGGCTGGGAAGTGAATCTTTATCTACCGCCGATGTACAACGATGGGAAACATCGAATATCACATATTCGTGGCAATTATCGATAGTTAGAACGATTGCGAGGGATGGGAAGTGAATCCTTACCTACCGCCGATGTAGAACGCTTCGAAACATCGTGTATCTGGTATTTGTGTCAATTATCGATGGAATGAACGATTGCGAGGGCTGGGAAGGGAATCCATACGTACCGCCGATGTAGAACAATGGGAAACATCGAATATCACGAATTCGTGCCAATTATCGATAGAAAGAACGATTGCCGTGGCTGGAAAGTGAATCTTTATCTACCGCCGATGTACAACGATGGGAAACATCGAATATCACATATTCGTGGCAATTATCGATAGTTAGAACGATTGTGAGGGATGGGAAGTGAATCCTTACCTACCGCCGATGTAGAACGATGGGAAACATCGAATATCACATAATCGTGGCAATTATCGATAGTTAGAACGATTGCGAGGGATGGGAAGTGAATCCTTACCTACCGCCGATGTAGAACGCTTCGAAACATCGTATATCAGGTATACGTGCCAATTATCGATAGAAAGAACGATTGCCATGGCTGGGAAGTGAATCTTTATCTACCGCCGATGTAGAACGATGGGAAACATCAAATATCACATATTCGTGGCCATTATCGATATTTGTAACGATTGGGAGGGCTTGGAAGTGAATCCTTACCTACAGCCGATGTAGAACGATGGGAAACATCAAATATCACATATTCGTGGCAATTATCTATAGTTAGAACGATTGCGAGTGCTGGGAAGTGAATCCTTAATTACCATCGATGCAGAACGCTTGGAAACATCGAATATCACGTATTCGTTCCAATTATCGATAGAAAGAACGATTGCGAGGGCTGGGAAGTGAATCCTTACCTACCGCCGATGTAGAACGCTTCGAAACATCGTATATCAGGTATTCGTGCCAATTATCGATAGAAAGAACGATTGCCATGGCTGGGAAGTGAATCTTTACCTACTGCCGATGTAGAACGATGGGAAACATCGAATATCACATAATCGTGGCAATTATCGATAGTTAGAACGATTGCGAGGGATGGGAAGTGAATCCTTACCTACCGCCGTTGTAGAACGCTTCGAAACATCGTGTATCAGGTATTCGTGACAATTATCGATAGAAAGCACGATTGCAGGGGCAGGGAAGTGAATCCTTATTTACCGTCGATGCCCAACGCTTCGAAATTTCGTATATCAGGTAGTCGTGCCAATCATCGATAGAAAGCACGATTGCAGGGGCAGGGAAGTGAATCCTTATTAACCGTCGATGCCGAACGCTTCGAAACATTGTATATCAGGTATTCGTGCCAATTATCGATAGAAAGAACGATTGCGAGGGCAGGGATGTGAATCTTTACTTACCGTGGATGCCGAACGCTTCGAAACATCATATATCAGGTATTCGTGCCAATTATCGATAGAAAGAACGATTGCCATGGCTGGGAAGTGAATCTTTACCTACCGCCGATGTAGAACGGTGGGAAACATCGAATATCACATATTCGTGGCAATTATCGATAGTTAGAACGATTGCGAGGGATGGGAAGTGAATCCTTACCTACCGCCGATGTAGAACGCTTCGAAAAATCGTGTATGAGGTATTCGTGACAATTATCGATAGAAAGAAGGATTGCAGGGGCAGGGAAGAGAATCTTTACTTACCGTGGATGCCGAACACTTCGAAACATCGTATATCAGGTATTCGTGACAATTATAGATAAAAAGAACGATTGCGAGGCCTGGGAAATGAATCCTTACCTACGCCGATGTAGAACGCTTCGAAACATCGTATATCACATATTCGTGGCAATTATCGATAGTTAGAACGATTGCGAGTGCTGGGAAGTGAATCCTTAATTAACATCGATGCAGAACGCTTGGAAACATCGAATATCACGTATTCGTTCCAATTATCGATAGAAAGAACGATTGCGAGGGCTGGGAAGTGAATCCTTACCTACCGCCGATGTAGAACGCTTCGAAACATCGTATATCAGGTATTCGTGCCAATTATCGATAGAAAGAACGATTGCCATGGCTGGGAAGTGAATCTTTACCTACCGCCGATGTAGAACGATGGGAAACATCGAATATCACATAATCGTGGCAATTATCGATAGTTAGAACGATTGCGAGGGATGGGAAGTGAATCCTTACCTACCGCCGATGTAGAACGCTTCGAATCATCGTGTATCTGGTATTTGTGTCAATTATCGATGGAATGAACGATTGCGAGGGCTGGGAAGGGAATCCTTACGTACCGCCGATGTAGAACAATGGGAAACATCGAATATCACGAATTCGTGCCAATTATCGATAGAAAGAACGATTGCCATGGCTGGGAAGTGAATCTTTATCTACCGCCGATGTACAACGATGGGAAACATCGAATATCACATATTCGTGGCAATTATCGATAGTTAGAACGATTGCGAGGGATGGGAAGTGAATCCTTACCTACCGCCGATGTAGAACGCTTCGAATCATCGTGTATCTGGTATTTGTGTCAATTATCGATGGAATGAACGATTGCGAGGGCTGGGAAGGGAATCCTTACGTACCGCCGATGTAGAACAATGGGAAACATCGAATATCACGAATTCGTGCCAATTATCGATAGAAAGAACGATTGCCATGGCTGGGAAGTGAATCTTTATCTACCGCCGATGTACAACGATGGGAAACATCGAATATCACATATTCGTGGCAATTATCGATAGTTAGAACGATTGCGAGGGATGGGAAGTGAATCCTTACCTACCGCCGATGTAGAACGCTTCGAAAAATCGTGTATGAGGTATTCGTGACAATTATCGATAGAAAGAAGGATTGCAGGGGCAGGGAAGAGAATCTTTACTTACCGTGGATGCCGAACACTTCGAAACATCGTATATCAGGTATTCGTGACAATTATAGATAAAAAGAACGATTGCGAGGGCTGGGAAATGAATCCTTACCTACCGCCGATGTAGAACGGTGGGAAACATCAAATATCACATATTCGTGGCCATTATCGATAGTTAGAACGATTGGGAGGGCTGGGAAGTGAATCCTTACCTACCGCCGATGTAGAACGATGGGAAACATCGAATATCACATAATCGTGGCAATTATCGATAGTTAGAACGATTGCGAGGGATGGGAAGTGAATCCTTACCTACCGCCGATGTAGAACGCTTCGAAACATCGTGTATCTGGTATTTGTGTCAATTATCGATGGAATGAACGATTGCGAGGGCTGGGAAGGGAATCCATACGTACCGCCGATGTAGAACAATGGGAAACATCGAATATCACGAATTCGTGCCAATTATCGATAGAAAGAACGATTGCCATGGCTGGAAAGTGAATCTTTATCTACCGCCGATGTACAACGATGGGAAACATCGAATATCACATATTCGTGGCAATTATCGATAGTTAGAACGATTGCGAGGGATGGGAAGTGAATCCTTACCTACCGCCGATGTAGAACGATGGGAAACATCGAATATCACATAATCGTGGCAATTATCGATAGTTAGAACGATTGCGAGGGATGGGAAGTGAATCCTTACCTACCGCCGATGTAGAACGCTTCGAAACATCGTGTATCTGGTATTTGTGTCAATTATCGATGGAATGAACGATTGCGAGGGCTGGGAAGGGAATCCATACGTACCGCCGATGTAGAACAATGGGAAACATCGAATATCACGAATTCGTGCCAATTATCGATAGAAAGAACGATTGCCATGGCTGGGAAGTGAATCTTTATCTACCGCCGATGTACAACGAAGTGAAACATCGAATATCACATATTCGTGGCAATTATCGATAGTTAGAACGATTGCGAGGGATGGGAAGTGAATCCTTACCTACCGCCGATGTAGAACGCTTCGAAACATCGTATATCACATATTCGTGGCAATTATCGATAGTTAGAATGATTGCGAGGGATGGGAAGTGAATCCTTACCTACCGCCGTTGTAGAACGCTTCGAAACATCGTGTATCAGGTATTCGTGACAATAATCGATAGAAAGCACGATTGCAGGGGCAGGGAAGTGAATCCTTATTTACCGTCGATGTAGAACGGTGGGAAACATCAAATATCACATATTCGTGGCCATTATCGATAGTTAGAACGATTGGGAGGGCTGGGAAGTGAATCCTTACCTACCGCCGATGTAGAACGATGGGAAACATCGAATATCACATAATCGTGGCAATTATCGATAGTTAGAACGATTGCGAGGGATGGGAAGTGAATCCTTACCTACCGCCGATGTAGAACGCTTCGAAACATCGTGTATCTTGTATTTGTGTCAATTATCGATGGAATGAACGATTGCGAGGGCTGGGAAGGGAATCCATACGTACCGCCGATGTAGAACAGTGGGAAACATCGAATATCACGAATTCGTGCCAATTATCGATAGAAAGAACGATTGCCATGGCTGGAAAGTGAATCTTTATCTACCGCCGATGTACAACGATGGGAAACATCGAATATCACATATTCGTGGCAATTATCGATAGTTAGAACGATTGCGAGGGATGGGAAGTGAATCCTTACCTACCGCCGATGTAGAACGATGGGAAACATCGAATATCACATAATCGTGGCAATTATCGATAGTTAGAACGATTGCGAGGGATGGGAAGTGAATCCTTACCTACCGCCGATGTAGAACGCTTCGAAACATCGTGTATCTGGTATTTGTGTCAATTATCGATGGAATGAACGATTGCGAGTGCTGGGAAGGGAATCCATACGTACCGCCGATGTAGAACAATGGGAAACATCGAATATCACGAATTCGTGCCAATTATCGATAGAAAGAACGATTGCCATGGCTGGGAAGTGAATCTTTATCTACCGCCGATGTACAACGAAGGGAAACATCGAATATCACATATTCGTGGCAATTATCGATAGTTAGAACGATTGCGAGGGATGGGAAGTGAATCCTTACCTACCGCCGATGTAGAACGCTTCGAAACATCGTATATCACATATTCGTGGCAATTATCGATAGTTAGAATGATTGCGAGGGATGGGAAGTGAATCCTTACCTACCGCCGTTGTAGAACGCTTCGAAACATCGTGTATCAGGTATTCGTGACAATTATCGATAGAAAGCACGATTGCAGGGGCAGGGAAGTGAATCCTTATTTACCGTCGATGTCCAACGCCTCGAAACTTCGTATATCAGGTAGTCGTGCCAATCATCGATAGAAAGCACGATTGCAGGGGCAGGGAAGTGAATCCTTATTAACCGTCGATGCCGAACGCTTCGAAACATTGTATATCAGGTATTCGTGCCAATTATCGATAGAAAGAACGATTGCGAGGGCAGGGATGTGAATCTTTACTTACCGTGGATGCCGAACTCTTCGAAACATCATATATCAGGTATTCGTGCCAATCATCGATAGAAAGAACGATTGCCATGGCTGGGAAGTGAATCTTTACCTACCGCCGATGTAGAACGATGGGAAACATCGAATATCACATATTCGTGGCAATTATCGATAGTTAGAACGATTGCGAGGGATGGGAAGTGAATCCTTACCTACCGCCGATGTAGAACGCTTCGAAAAATCGTATATCAGGTATTCGTGCCAATTATCGATAGAAAGAACGATTGCCATGGCTGGGAAGTGAATCTTTACCTACCGCCGATGTAGAACGATGGGAAACATCGAATATCACATATTCGTGGCAATTATCGATAGTTAGAATGATTGCGAGGGATGGGAAGTGAATCCTTACCTACAGCCGATGTAGAACGATGGGAAACATCAAATATCACATATTCGTGGCAATTATCGATAGTTAGAACGATTGCGAGTGCTGGGAAGTGAATCCTTAGTTACCATCGATGCAGAACGCTTGGAAACATCGAATATCACGTATTCGTGCCAATTCTCGATAGAAAGAACGATTGCCAGGGCAGGGATGTGACTCTTTACTTACCGTGGATGCCGAACGCTACGAAACATCGTATATCAGGTAGTCGTGCCAATCATCGATAGAAAGCACGATTGCAGGGGCAGGGAAGTGAATCCTTATTAACCGTCGATGCCGAACGCTTCGAAACATTGTATATCAGGTATTCGTGCCAATTATCGATAGAAAGAACGATTGCGAGGGCAGGGATGTGAATCTTTACTTACCGTGGATGCCGAACGCTTCGAAACATCATATATCAGGTATTCGTGCCAATTATCGATAGAAAGAACGATTGCCATGGCTGGGAAGTGAATCTTTACCTACCGCCGATGTAGAACGGTGGGAAACATCGAATATCACATATTCGTGGCAATTATCGATAGTTAGAACGATTGCGAGGGATGGGAAGTGAATCCTTACCTACCGCCGATGTAGAACGCTTCGAAAAATCGTGTATGAGGTATTCGTGACAATTATCGATAGAAAGAAGGATTGCAGGGGCAGGGAAGAGAATCTTTACTTACCGTGGATGCCGAACACTTCGAAACATCGTATATCAGGTATTCGTGACAATTATATATAAAAAGAACGATTGCGAGGGCTGGGAAATGAATCCTTACCTACGCCGATGTAGAACGCTTCGAAACATCGTATATCACATATTCGTGGCAATTATCGATAGTTAGAACGATTGCGAGTGCTGGGAAGTGAATCCTTAATTAACATCGATGCAGAACGCTTGGAAACATCGAATATCACGTATTCGTTCCAATTATCGATAGAAAGAACGATTGCGAGGGCTGGGAAGTGAATCCTTACCTACCGCCGATGTAGAACGCTTCGAAACATCGTATATCAGGTATTCGTGCCAATTATCGATAGAAAGAACGATTGCCATGGCTGGGAAGTGAATCTTTACCTACCGCCGATGTAGAACGATGGGAAACATCGAATATCACATATTCGTGGCAATTATCGATAGTTAGAACGATTGCGAGGGATGGGAAGTGAATCCTTACCTACCGCCGATGTAGAACGCTTCGAATCATCGTGTATCTGGTATTTGTGTCAATTATCGATGGAATGAACGATTGCGAGGGCTGGGAAGGGAATCCTTACGTACCGCCGATGTAGAACAATGGGAAACATCGAATATCACGAATTCGTGCCAATTATCGATAGAAAGAACGATTGCCATGGCTGGGAAGTAAATCTTTATCTACCGCCGATGTACAACGATGGGAAACATCGAATATCACATATTCGTGGCAATTATCGATAGTTAGAACGATTGCGAGGGATGGGAAGTGAATCCTTACCTACCGCCGATGTAGAACGCTTCGAATCATCGTGTATCTGGTATTTGTGTCAATTATCGATGGAATGAACGATTGCGAGGGCTGGGAAGGGAATCCATACGTACCGCCGATGTAGAACAATGGGAAACATCGAATATCACGAATTCGTGCCAATTATCGATAGAAAGAACGATTGCCATGGCTGGAAAGTGAATCTTTATCTACCGCCGATGTACAACGATGGGAAACATCGAATATCACATATTCGTGGCAATTATCGATAGTTAGAACGATTGCGAGGGATGGGAAGTGAATCCTTACCTACCGCCGATGTAGAACGCTTCGAAACATCGTATATCACATATTCGTGGCAATTATCGATAGTTAGAATGATTGCGAGGGATGGGAAGTGAATCCTTACCTACCGCCGTTGTAGAACGCTTCGAAACATCGTGTATCAGGTATTCGTGACAATTATCGATAGAAAGCACGATTGCAGGGGCAGGGAAGTGAATCCTTATTTACCGTCGATGTAGAACGGTGGGAAACATCAAATATCACATAATCGTGGCAATTATCGATAGTTAGAACGATTGCGAGGGATGGGAAGTGAATCCTTACCTACCGCCGATGTAGAACGCTTCGAAACATCGTGTATCTGGTATTTGTGTCAATTATCGATGGAATGAACGATTGCGAGGGCTGGGAAGGGAATCCATACGTACCGCCGATGTAGAACAATGGGAAACATCGAATATCACGAATTCGTGCCAATTATCGATAGAAAGAACGATTGCCATGGCTGGAAAGTGAATCTTTATCTACCGCCGATGTACAACGATGGGAAACATCGAATATCACATATTCGTGGCAATTATCGATAGTTAGAACGATTGCGAGGGATGGGAAGTGAATCCTTACCTACCGCCGATGTAGAACGATGGGAAACATCGAATATCACATAATCGTGGCAATTATCGATAGTTAGAACGATTGCGAGGGATGGGAAGTGAATCCTTACCTACCGCCGATGTAGAACGCTTCGAAACATCGTGTATCTGGTATTTGTGTCAATTATCGATGGAATGAACGATTGCGAGGGCTGGGAAGGGAATCCATACGTACCGCCGATGTAGAACAATGGGAAACATCGAATATCACGAATTCGTGCCAATTATCGATAGAAAGAACGATTGCCATGGCTGGGAAGTGAATCTTTATCTACCGCCGATGTACAACGAAGGGAAACATCGAATATCACATATTCGTGGCAATTATCGATAGTTAGAACGATTGCGAGGGATGGGAAGTGAATCCTTACCTACCGCCGATGTAGAACGCTTCGAAACATCGTATATCACATATTCGTGGCAATTATCGATAGTTAGAATGATTGCGAGGGATGGGAAGTGAACCCTTACCTACCGCCGTTGTAGAACGCTTCGAAACATCGTGTATCAGGTATCCGTGACAATTATCGATAGAAAGCACGATTGCAGGGGCAGGGAAGTGAATCCTTATTTACCGTCGATGTAGAACGGTGGGAAACATCAAATATCACATATTCGTGGCCATTATCGATAGTTAGAACGATTGGGAGGGCTGGGAAGTGAATCCTTACCTACCGCCGATGTAGAACGATGGGAAACATCGAATATCACATAATCGTGGCAATTATCGATAGTTAGAACGATTGCGAGGGATGGGAAGTGAATCCTTACCTACCGCCGATGTAGAACGCTTCGAAACATCGTGTATCTGGTATTTGTGTCAATTATCGATGGAATGAACGATTGCGAGGGCTGGGAAGGGAATCCTTACGTACCGCCGATGTAGAACAATGGGAAACATCGAATATCACGAATTCGTGCCAATTATCGATAGAAAGAACGATTGCCATGGCTGGAAAGTGAATCTTTATCTACCGCCGATGTACAACGATGGGAAACATCGAATATCACATATTCGTGGCAATTATCGATAGTTAGAACGATTGCGAGGGATGGGAAGTGAATCCTTACCTACCGCCGATGTAGAACGATGGGAAACATCGAATATCACATAATCGTGGCAATTATCGATAGTTAGAACGATTGCGAGGGATGGGAAGTGAATCCTTACCTACCGCCGATGTAGAACGCTTCGAAACATCGTGTATCTGGTATTTGTGTCAATTATCGATGGAATGAACGATTGCGAGGGCTGGGAAGGGAATCCATACGTACCGCCGATGTAGAACAATGGGAAACATCGAATATCACGAATTCGTGCCAATTATCGATAGAAAGAACGATTGCCATGGCTGGGAAGTGAATCTTTATCTACCGCCGATGTACAACGAAGGGAAACATCGAATATCACATATTCGTGGCAATTATCGATAGTTAGAACGATTGCGAGGGATGGGAAGTGAATCCTTACCTACCGCCGATGTAGAACGCTTCGAAACATCGTATATCACATATTCGTGGCAATTATCGATAGTTAGAATGATTGCGAGGGATGGGAAGTGAATCCTTACCTACCGCCGTTGTAGAACGCTTCGAAACATCGTGTATCAGGTATTCGTGACAATTATCGATAGAAAGCACGATTGCAGGGGCAGGGAAGTGAATCCTTACCTACCGCCGATGTAGAACGATGGGAAACATCGAATATCACATAATCGTGGCAATTATCGATAGTTAGAACGATTGCGAGGGATGGGAAGTGAATCCTTACCTACCGCCGATGTAGAACGCTTCGAAACATCGTGTATCTGGTATTTGTGTCAATTATCGATGGAATGAACGATTGCGAGGGCTGGGAAGGGAATCCATACGTACCGCCGATGTAGAACAATGGGAAACATCGAATATCACGAATTCGTGCCAATTATCGATAGAAAGAACGATTGCCATGGCTGGAAAGTGAATCTTTATCTACCGCCGATGTACAACGATGGGAAACATCGAATATCACATATTCGTGGCAATTATCGATAGTTAGAACGATTGCGAGGGATGGGAAGTGAATCCTTACCTACCGCCGATGTAGAACGATGGGAAACATCGAATATCACATAATCGTGGCAATTATCGATAGTTAGAACGATTGCGAGGGATGGGAAGTGAATCCTTACCTACCGCCGATGTAGAACGCTTCGAAACATCGTGTATCTGGTATTTGTGTCAATTATCGATGGAATGAACGATTGCGAGGGCTGGGAAGGGAATCCATACGTACCGCCGATGTAGAACAATGGGAAACATCGAATATCACGAATTCGTGCCAATTATCGATAGAAAGAACGATTGCCATGGCTGGGAAGTGAATCTTTATCTACCGCCGATGTACAACGAAGGGAAACATCGAATATCACATATTCGTGGCAATTATCGATAGTTAGAACGATTGCGAGGGATGGGAAGTGAATCCTTACCTACCGCCGATGTAGAACGCTTCGAAACATCGTATATCACATATTCGTGGCAATTATCGATAGTTAGAATGATTGCGAGGGATGGGAAGTGAATCCTTACCTACCGCCGTTGTAGAACGCTTCGAAACATCGTGTATCAGGTATCCGTGACAATTATCGATAGAAAGCACGATTGCAGGGGCAGGGAAGTGAATCCTTATTTACCGTCGATGTAGAACGGTGGAAACATCAAATATCACATATTCGTGGCCATTATCGATAGTTAGAACGATTGGGAGGGCTGGGAAGTGAATCCTTACCTACCGCCGATGTAGAACGATGGGAAACATCGAATATCACATAATCGTGGCAATTATCGATAGTTAGAACGATTGCGAGGGATGGGAAGTGAATCCTTACCTACCGCCGATGTAGAACGCTTCGAAACATCGTGTATCTGGTATTTGTGTCAATTATCGATGGAATGAACGATTGCGAGGGCTGGGAAGGGAATCCATACGTACCGCCGATGTAGAACAATGGGAAACATCGAATATCACGAATTCGTGCCAATTATCGATAGAAAGAACGATTGCCATGGCTGGGAAGTGAATCTTTATCTACCGCCGATGTACAACGAAGGGAAACATCGAATATCACATATTCGTGGCAATTATCGATAGTTAGAACGATTGCGAGGGATGGGAAGTGAATCCTTACCTACCGCCGATGTAGAACGCTTCGAAACATCGTATATCACATATTCGTGGCAATTATCGATAGTTAGAATGATTGCGAGGGATGGGAAGTGAATCCTTACCTACCGCCGTTGTAGAACGCTTCGAAACATCGTGTATCAGGTATTCGTGACAATTATCGATAGAAAGCACGATTGCAGGGGCAGGGAAGTGAATCCTTATTTACCGTCGATGTAGAACGGTGGGAAACATCAAATATCACATATTCGTGGCCATTATCGATAGTTAGAACGATTGGGAGGGCTGGGAAGTGAATCCTTACCTACCGCCGATGTAGAACGATGGGAAACATCGAATATCACATAATCGTGGCAATTATCGATAGTTAGAACGATTGCGAGGGATGGGAAGTGAATCCTTACCTACCGCCGATGTAGAACGCTTCGAAACATCGTGTATCTGGTATTTGTGTCAATTATCGATGGAATGAACGATTGCGAGGGCTGGGAAGGGAATCCATACGTACCGCCGATGTAGAACAATGGGAAACATCGAATATCACGAATTCGTGCCAATTATCGATAGAAAGAACGATTGCCATGGCTGGAAAGTGAATCTTTATCTACCGCCGATGTACAACGATGGGAAACATCGAATATCACATATTCGTGGCAATTATCGATAGTTAGAACGATTGCGAGGGATGGGAAGTGAATCCTTACCTACCGCCGATGTAGAACGATGGGAAACATCGAATATCACATAATCGTGGCAATTATCGATAGTTAGAACGATTGCGAGGGATGGGAAGTGAATCCTTACCTACCGCCGATGTAGAACGCTTCGAAACATCGTGTATCTGGTATTTGTGTCAATTATCGATGGAATGAACGATTGCGAGGGCTGGGAAGGGAATCCATACGTACCGCCGATGTAGAACAATGGGAAACATCAAATATCACGAATTCGTGCCAATTATCGATAGAAAGAACGATTGCCATGGCTGGGAAGTGAATCTTTATCTACCGCCGATGTACAACGAAGGGAAACATCGAATATCACATATTCGTGGCAATTATCGATAGTTAGAACGATTGCGAGGGATGGGAAGTGAATCCTTACCTACCGCCGATGTAGAACGCTTCGAAACATCGTATATCACATATTCGTGGCAATTATCGATAGTTAGAATGATTGCGAGGGATGGGAAGTGAATCCTTACCTACCGCCGTTGTAGAACGCTTCGAAACATCGTGTATCAGGTATCCGTGACAATTATCGATAGAAAGCACGATTGCAGGGGCAGGGAAGTGAATCCTTATTTACCGTCGATGTAGAACGGTGGGAAACATCAAATATCACATATTCGTGGCCATTATCGATAGTTAGAACGATTGGGAGGGCTGGGAAGTGAATCCTTACCTACCGCCGATGTAGAACGATGGGAAACATCGAATATCACATAATCGTGGCAATTATCGATAGTTAGAACGATTGCGAGGGATGGGAAGTGAATCCTTACCTACCGCCGATGTAGAACGCTTCGAAACATCGTGTATCTGGTATTTGTGTCAATTATCGATGGAATGAACGATTGCGAGGGCTGGGAAGGGAATCCATACGTACCGCCGATGTAGAACAATGGGAAACATCGAATATCACGAATTCGTGCCAATTATCGATAGAAAGAACGATTGCCATGGCTGGAAAGTGAATCTTTATCTACCGCCGATGTACAACGATGGGAAACATCGAATATCACATATTCGTGGCAATTATCGATAGTTAGAACGATTGCGAGGGATGGGAAGTGAATCCTTACCTACCGCCGATGTAGAACGATGGGAAACATCGAATATCACATAATCGTGGCAATTATCGATAGTTAGAACGATTGCGAGGGATGGGAAGTGAATCCTTACCTACCGCCGATGTAGAACGCTTCGAAACATCGTGTATCTGGTATTTGTGTCAATTATCGATGGAATGAACGATTGCGAGGGCTGGGAAGGGAATCCATACGTACCGCCGATGTAGAACAATGGGAAACATCGAATATCACGAATTCGTGCCAATTATCGATAGAAAGAACGATTGCCATGGCTGGGAAGTGAATCTTTATCTACCGCCGATGTACAACGAAGGGAAACATCGAATATCACATATTCGTGGCAATTATCGATAGTTAGAACGATTGCGAGGGATGGGAAGTGAATCCTTACCTACCGCCGATGTAGAACGCTTCGAAACATCGTATATCACATATTCGTGGCAATTATCGATAGTTAGAATGATTGCGAGGGATGGGAAGTGAATCCTTACCTACCGCCGTTGTAGAACGCTTCGAAACATCGTGTATCAGGTATTCGTGACAATTATCGATAGAAAGCACGATTGCAGGGGCAGGGAAGTGAATCCTTATTTACCGTCGATGCCCAACGCCTCGAAACTTCGTATATCAGGTATTCGTGCCAATTATCGATAGAAAGAACGATTGCGAGGGCAGGGATGTGAATCTTTACTTACCGTGGATGCCGAACTCTTCGAAACATCATATATCAGGTATTCGTGCCAATCATCGATAGAAAGAACGATTGCCATGGCTGGGAAGTGAATCTTTACCTACCGCCGATGTAGAACGATGGGAAACATCGAATATCACATATTCGTGGCAATTATCGATAGTTAGAACGATTGCGAGGGATGGGAAGTGAATCCTTACCTACCGCCGATGTAGAACGCTTCGAAACATCGTGTATCTGGTATTTGTGTCAATTATCGATGGAATGAACGATTGCGAGGGCTGGGAAGGGAATCCATACGTACCGCCGATGTAGAACAATGGGAAACATCGAATATCACGAATTCGTGCCAATTATCGATAGAAAGAACGATTGCCATGGCTGGGAAGTGAATCTTTATCTACCGCCGATGTACAACGAAGGGAAACATCGAATATCACATATTCGTGGCAATTATCGATAGTTAGAACGATTGCGAGGGATGGGAAGTGAATCCTTACCTACCGCCGATGTAGAACGCTTCGAAACATCGTATATCACATATTCGTGGCAATTATCGATAGTTAGAATGATTGCGAGGGATGGGAAGTGAATCCTTACCTACCGCCGTTGTAGAACGCTTCGAAACATCGTGTATCAGGTATTCGTGACAATTATCGATAGAAAGCACGATTGCAGGGGCAGGGAAGTGAATCCTTATTTACCGTCGATGCCCAACGCCTCGAAACTTCGTATATCAGGTATTCGTGCCAATTATCGATAGAAAGAACGATTGCGAGGGCAGGGATGTGAATCTTTACTTACCGTGGATGCCGAACTCTTCGAAACATCATATATCAGGTATTCGTGCCAATCATCGATAGAAAGAACGATTGCCATGGCTGGGAAGTGAATCTTTACCTACCGCCGATGTAGAACGATGGGAAACATCGAATATCACATATTCGTGGCAATTATCGATAGTTAGAACGATTGCGAGGGATGGGAAGTGAATCCTTACCTAGCGCCGATGTAGAACGCTTCGAAACATCGTATATCAGGTATTCGTGACAATTATAGATAAAAAGAACGATTGCGAGGGCTGGGAAATGAATCCTTACCTACGCCGATGTAGAACGCTTCGAAACATCGTATATCACATATTCGTGGCAATTATCGATAGTTAGAACGATTGCGAGTGCTGGGAAGTGAATCCTTAATTAACATCGATGCAGAACGCTTGGAAACATCGAATATCACGTATTCGTTCCAATTATCGATAGAAAGAACGATTGCGAGGGCTGGGAAGTGAATCCTTACCTACCGCCGATGTAGAACGCTTCGAAACATCGTATATCAGGTATTCGTGCCAATTATCGATAGAAAGAACGATTGCCATGGCTGGGAAGTGAATCTTTACCTTGTTACGTATGAATAATACTCTCTTACGCTGCCCTCGCACGTGTCGTCCGATCTTGCGTAAAAAGGGAAGACGCTCAAGGATTTCTCTACTTATCACGCGAATAATAGGGTCTTTGATATCGACTAGTTTCATCATGACAGATTAAATACAACCGTGACCCGACGAAAGCCCTGTGATCTTACCATATATGGAGGCCTGTAATGAGTCCCCTCCATACATTTTTGCACTATATAAACCCTTCGTTTTCGACCATTTTCGGTTCATAACTACACAGTTACGCGCATCATCACGTTACGTTACGTTTAAACAGAGTCAGTTACATTCAGTGAGAATCGGGCTTAGGGCACCATTCGCATCAAGTTAACCCGTTAGAATCCGCAAAGTTCGGTTGAAGTTCTTTCGGTATACTTCGTAATCGATTCTGTTACCCCGCATCGCCAGTGCGTCAACACCGTGCAACTTAGGTAATAATTTACACACACTACATATATATATCGCGACAAATACACTTGTATAAACAACTGCTTGCAAAATATACTTATTAACTGTTCACCATTAAATCGAGTAGATTCGTTGAAACCATTCTTTACTCCGTAATTCCTAACATTAGTAGTAACGATCCGACAGATACAATTTAACCGCTCGAGTTGTATCGAATATTAATTTAAACTTATTAACATATTTCCAATCTTAATCCTTGGGTAATATCAACCATCGCCGGGCTAACCGTTGCCCACAGCCCCGGCTCGTAACAAACTGGTGACAGCGGTGGGATACTACTAATTTGGAATTGCCGTAAATTTTGGTTTTTATAAAATATACGTTCTATTACTCGTAGGTGAACATTTACGATATACTAGTTTTCTCTAGTTATTTACTTAGGTAATTTTTAAAATGGCAAATCCACAAGCGAACGTCTCTGCTAACGAGATGCTAAACCTGACAGCTTCGATTGCTAGTACAATGACACTCTTAACGCAACGGACGTGTATACAGAATATTACTTTGTCCATTCCGACCTTTGACGGAGAAAAGCCATCGTTGACGCACTTTGCACAAAATGTGGAAAACGGGTTAACTTTGATTCCCGAGGGTACGGAAACGGAGTATCTTGCAATTGTATTAACTAAACTTATCGGTCCAGCACGTAGGTGCACGATAGAACATAAATTCGACTCTGTTAAAGCGTTAATTAAGCATTTAAAAAAGAGATTCGCGCCGGGTAAAGATTTGTCGCATTTTCAAGTTGAAATCGCGAAGTTACGTATTCGCGAAGGTGAAAGTATTCGACGATACGTCGATAGGACGAGTCATCTTGTTTATTGTACGCGCGGAGCTATTCGAGAAAGATATCTGGATCACGCTGAAGATTTTGTGAAAGAAATGGAAAAGGACGTTAAAGAAAACTTCATCGATGGTTTACCGGATCGAATTTCTTGGAAAGTGTCGGCTCGAATTCAAGACTTAGGTACACTTGAACAAGCTTACGACGCCGTGCTACAAATAGATAGGAAATTAAGCAATCGTCAACGGTCGCCATCCAGTGAATCATCTTCTCGATGGTCACGCCGGGACCGCTACGTTCAAGATTCTCGGGATCATGGACGTGAAGTGTCATACCCTCACTCACCGACTAGATATGATCGGGTTAGGGAACGACATACCAGAACATCTGGATACGAAGAGGAGCAAGAGAGGCAAGGTCGCACGACGGCCTGGACTTTACGACAAAGGACCCCCTCGAGATCCCCTTCTAATCATCGCGATTCATCATATGTAGATGATCGAGAGAAAAAAATTTCGATATTAAAAAATCCTGACAAACATCGGAAGTCAGATTTATATTGTTGGCATTGTGGCACGGCCGGACACGACGGGAAGTCATGTAGGAATCGTCCGCGAAGTCCACATTATCGCCGGGATTCACGGGATCCATCCGTCGAATCAATCAAATCTTTAAACTACGATCGCGCTCAACGTACAGGCGACACGATGAGCGGAAACGAGGAAGCTCGCCAAAGGACAGTTCGTTTCGAGAAGAACGAAGACTCATCAAAGAAGCACCTGCACCAAGAATCAGGATCAAGGTACCGGAACTGGAATCAGGAACGGGAGAATTCCTAATTGATGGTGGAGCAGCTGTCAACCTGGTGATCATCGACGTTCTTGGGAAAAACGCAGAAATAATCTCAAGAGAAGAAATCGAGCTAACTGGACTCACTACAACACCGATTCACACACTGGGAACTACAATTCTGCATATACATGGATCTCCAGCATTTTTCTATGTGGTAAGAAACCTTGCAATAGACGCAGATGGACTCATAGGAAGCCCATTTTTAAAACAAGAAGAAGCAGAAATTTCTTACTATCACGGAACTTTAACGTTAAAAAACAAACCGATCCGACCCTTACGTTTTTCGAACTATCTTGATTTACCTCAACAAATTAAGGAACAACAAACAGTTACAAAATATTGTATTAAGCCTAGAACATCACAGCAGATTGCCGTAAGAGTAGCAAACGTGAAGATAAAAGAAGGTTATTTACCGCGCATCAAGACCCACGAACAACTTTACATAGGAGAAGCAATTGTAACAAATAACGATGGAAAGTGTCACGTCATGGCGATAAACACCAGCGAGGAAGCAATCGAGGTAGAGATAGAGCCCCAATTATTGGAACCCTACGATATCTTGAGTTCATCAGAAGAAGATTCTTTCTCAGAAAAGCGTCACCCGTCGAGTTTCAAGATTAGGAAAAACAGAATACGCGGAATTTTACAAACTCTCAATTTAAATCATTTAAATGGGGAGGAACGGAGTTTCGTGACAGATTTAGTAGAGGAGTTCCCTGACCGATTTTTTCTTCCAGGAGATAAACTCGGGAAGGCGCGTGACTTTAATCATTCAATTCACACAACCAATGATATCCCAATTAATACAAGACAATATCGCTATCCGCCTGTGCATCAAAAAGAAATTCAAAAACAAATCGGCAGTATGCTGTCCGCAGGCATAATTGAACACTCTAAATCTCCATATAATTCACCTTTATGGATTGTTCCAAAGAAAGCAGACGCACAAGGAGTCAAACGCTGGCGTCTGGTAATAGATTTTCGCGCACTCAATGAAAAAACAATTTCCGATAAATATCCCCTACCACAAATCACGGAAATATTAGACCGTCTAGGAGGAGCTAAGTACTTCTCAGTTTTTGACCTCGCAAGCGGATTTCATCAAATAGAGATGGATCCGAAAGACAAACCAAAAACTGCTTTTACAACCCCGAATGGACATTACGAATTTTCTCGAATGCCTTTCGGATTAAAGAACGCACCACCCACATTTCAACGCCTCATGGATCAAGTACTCACTGGACTTCAAGGGACAGATCTTTTTGTTTACTTAGACGACATAGTAGTATACGCTTCATCGCTACAAGAACATAATATTAAAGTCAAGAAATTATTAAACCGCCTTAAAGACCATGGATTAACCCTTCAGACCAACAAATGCGAATTCTTACGAAAGGAAGTTGCATATCTCGGACACATTATATCAAAAGATGGAGTCAGACCTGATCCTAGAAAATTAAAAGCCGTTCAAGATTTTCCTACACCAACTACGCAGAGGAATATTCAACAATTCTTAGGACTTGTAGGATATTACCGAAGATTCGTACCTAATTTCACTTCAAAAGCAAAACCTCTAATTAACTTGTTAGGGAAGGGCATCAGATTCAAATGGACAGAAGAGCATGATCAAAGTTTCAAACAATTACGCAGCGAATTGTGCCAGCAACCTATTTTACAGTATCCGGATTTCGATAAACCGTTCATTGTTACAACCGATGCATCCGAATATGCTATCGGGGCCGTACTCAGTCAGGGAGAGATAGGAAACGATCTGCCGATTGCATACGCGTCTCGTAGCTTAAATAAACCTGAGAAAAATTATTCAGCTACAGAAAAGGAATGTTTGGCCATGGTTTACGCTGTAAGGTATTTCAGGCCCTACATTTATGGAACTAAATTCACACTCGTTACGGATCACAGACCATTAGTCTGGTTACATTCTGTTAAAGATCCGACTTCTAGACTCATGAAATGGAAACTCAGACTCTTAGAATACGAGTATCAAGTCGTTCATAAATCCGGAAAAACGAATAAAAACGCAGACGCTTTGTCGCGTAATCCTGTATCTGTTTGTTTACCATTAATACCACGGGAATGCAGGGATCCCGAATTCAAAAAGCAGATACCTAAAATAGATCCTAACACTGATTCAATCGGACAACGTGTTAGACAGTCTCGACGAGATAGGGAAAACCGACCCAAATACCGGGACAGTAGCAGCTCCGATGAAATAGAAGAAGCCGCGCGTGGAAAGGTCCAGCACTCGCCGATTATAGACAGAAATCGATCCTTTCCCAGCCTGTCCCAAGAGATAACGATGCCGGACGAACATCAGGAAACCATGACTAACTTCTTGCCTGCAGCAAATTCTACACAAATCCTTCCTTTGGACGAGGATCAGATAATATTCAACGATTTAATATCTTTCGAGGAACCGCTCGAAAATACCGTAATAGAAAATGCAAGAAATATTCATCAAAATTCAATCAATACGCCGCAAACATCATCACGCATTGCGGATGAAGTTGTACAACCAACAATTGCTCAGCTACCTGGTGGCAAGTCAATTCGACGTGAGACCTTCGACCACACACTTGACCCTTATCCATTCACAGCCTCAGATTTCGAAAATTCGTCAGATGAAGATGATTTGGAGGAGCCGTTATCCGCACAAGCGCACAAAATTACTGCCTCATCAAATACCCTCACAGCTGAAGCAGGACACTGTGTACATTTTATATCTGCCGACTGTAATTTACAGACCGACGTTGGAAAACTGTTACTGGATACCGAGATAATAAGTAAACAAGACCTTCTCACAAAGCGACCGGAAAAGGGGCACATAGTAACTCTAGAGAATGGATTGTATAAATCTTTCAGCATAGTAGTTTCCGACAATTTTTATGATAACGTTAAAAAATCAGACGTCCTCACGGGTTTGAAAATTCTTAAAGACACCTTAAATCAACACCGTATTAATTCATTTCGAATATCTGCAACCGGAGATTTGCATAAACTACCGGTCAACGAGTTTTTCAAGATGTTAGAAGAAGTTTTTACTGGAACAGCTCAACAGATTACTATATGCAATTGTATCATCACTACACCATCCATAGAAGACAGACAAGAAATAATTCGCGAAGCTCACGATAGCTTAATCGGAGGACACAAAGGAATAACGAAGACATATAAACGCATCCGATCAAAATTCCATTGGCCGCAGATGCGCAACGAAATTCAAGATTATATCCGGAAATGCCAAAGTTGCCAAAAGCAAAAATTAGTTCGAGCAAAAACGCGTCAGCCCATGTTAATTACCGACACACCTATGGGACCATTTGATAAAATCTCTCTGGATACAGTGGGACCCCTGCCAATCACGCCTAGCGGAAATAGATACATCCTCACCATGCAAGACAATTTAACCAAGTATTGCATAGCGGTAGCAATACCAAATATTCGGGCTGCTACTATTGCAGATGCTTTTGCCAGACATTTTATCGCAATCTATGGTACACCTCGCGCAATACTAACAGATAAAGGAACAAGTTTTATCGGAAACCTTATGACAAATTTATCCGAAATATTTAAAATCAAGCAAATTACAACTTCAGGATACAGACCGCAAACCAACGGATCATTGGAGCGAAGCCACATCGTACTCACCGAATACCTCAAGCATTACATGGACAGCTACGAAGATTGGGATTTATTGATACCTTTTGCAATGTTTTCATACAATACGTCTGTACACGAGGCAACGAATTTCACACCATACGAATTAATTTTTGGAGAACCAGCTCGAGAACCGAGTTCTTTTCCAACCGCTGAAAAACTGCAGTCGTATGGAGACTATTTAACTGAGTTAATAACACATATGACTAATATCCGCAATTTAGCCTCTGATAATTTAAATAAAGCAAAATTCAAATCCAAAAGCTATTACGATCGACGTGCAAAACCAGCAGCATTTAATGCAGGCGATTCCGTTTACGTGCTCTTGGAACCACGTATCAATAAATTCGATCCACACTATACTGGACCGTATAAGATAATAGACGTGACAGACCTGAATAACGTAGTACTACAGAAAAACAATAGACTAATTATAAAACACCAAGACAAATTAAAACACGCCTATTCTTCTTCCGCAGTTTGAAATCAATCATGATTTACGCTTACTTGCTCCTGTTGCCGCTCGCTGTCTTTAGCGACGGTCCAGCCGTAACATCAATTGGACAAAATACGGGCCTTTTTTATGAAAATTTGCCCGAGATAAGGACTTTTCACGCCCAGTGGCGTTTGGTTACGTCCCTGGATGTGAACAGATACCTTAGCCGCGCGCCACATGTCAAGGAACACATATTGCTAATGAACCAGCTCTGCAATCGACACGAATCTACCAATTGCCTCTCCAAGGAATTGGGACCTCGTCTAATCAAGAAAGAAGAAACTATTGCACGCTACGAAAAATTGATTCGTGCGGCAATAGGCGATACATCACGTTACGAGACTTCTTCACCGCGACGCAGCGTTCCATTCGGCTTCGTTGGCACTATCAGCAAAATATTATTCGGGACGTTGACACAGACAGATGCAGATTATTACAACAACGAATTAAATAAAGTCTATAAGGATCAACTGGAAATCACCGAGCTAATAGCGAATCAAACACATATCATCAAAGGAGAATTCTCGGTCACACACGCAAGGTTAGTTAACTTAACAAAAACTATATCACAAATGACCAAAATGATGGCAATGCATTCGGATGCACTCCATGAGGCACAGTCAGACATTGGCAAATTGCGTTTTGAAGCAGCGATAAGAGACTCAGTAATAGAAATTGAAAGAACATTGGACGATTATAGCACAAATCTGTTATTATTAATAGACGCAATATTGTTAGCAAAACAAGGAATTTTACATCCCGCCATTCTTTCACCTGAACAGTTGCTAACCTCTGCCCATAAAATTAAACAAACTCTGGCATACGAATTCCCTTTATCACCGGAGGAGTTACTCGCTGAACAAATTGAAAAAATAACGAATTTGAATGCGATTTTTACCAAAGGCAGAATACTTTTCGAGCTCACCATACCCCTGCTGGAACGGAAATCGTACAACTTATATGGGGTATACCCCTGCCCTTCGACGCATAAACTTCAAGCAAAAGATGTAATTTCATATATTCAACCACGAATTCAATACATCGCAGTATCTTCCGACGAACAGGAATACTTCACACCAACTGAAGATTATTTAAAGGCCTGCCGTTTTCACCGCGGTCAGTTCCTTGGACCAACTACACTACCATTATATCAAACAGACCGACAACCAATTTGCGAGTCTATATTGCTATTAAATCCCACCTCGATTAACTGGAATACCTGCGACATTAAAGTGTCCCCATTTTTAAAACCATATTGGCAGACGCTACATGCACCAGCCACCTGGCTTTATTTTATGCCGGAAATCAAAAAGGCGCAAATCTACTGTAAAGGCAAAAGGCAAGAAACAAGTAATATCTATGCTCTGGGAGTATTTAAATTGGAACCAGGATGTCAAGCAACAATCGATTCAGTACAATTGAGATCATTAGCAACCATTGGAGCGTTACAGAACGTTGAATACTACCCTTCCGAATCATATAATCTATCAATCATAATCCCAGAGGTTGTTGAACACCATTTCGAAGCTCTGGAACTGAACGAGAAAAATACCGCTCGTTGGGATGACCTCCCGGTAGCATTATCACTTTCCGAAATAGAACAACGAGCAAAAAATCTGGCGACCCATCAAAGAACATTTAAAAATTTCGAGACTACAACCTTTTCCTCTCTCGGAGCCATAACAGTTATATTAATCACCCTAGGCGTTTTTTCGATTGTCAGATTTAAACTATTTCGAATCTCAACTAAGAAGTATTCTCCCAAAGAGAATAATGAAGTAACAATAAATATTCCGGGCACAACAAATCCATCCGAAGAAGAAAAAACCTTTAAGCCAAGTGCAACTGTCTTCAAAGAAAAAATATAAACGCACACGTCCGCATCGCGTCTCCTTCAAAAACCCAAGGGAGGGGGCAGCGATAAGGTTTTCTGCCCTATATAAGTAAAGCCTTGAGACCCTTGCCTCCGCATCAGTTGCATCAGTGCATCCTAGACCAGCTCGGGTTAAGGAAATTTCGGATATTAAAATAATCGACTGAACACCGGGTGAGGAATTAACAGCGAGCAAAATGATGCGAACTGTCAGCATCCAGGACTTCGGACCAACCGCAAAGTGCAGGGTGATTCACGTGGAGGACCTGACCACATTCTGGGTGACCATCGAAAAATTCGACAGGACGGCATTAACAGTAGCCATCGCACTGAACCGTTTCATGGCAACCAGGGAGCAGTTCCACATGCCACTGGAAGACAGCGTCAGACCAGGACAACGCGTGGCTCTCCAGAAGCCAACCGGGGTGTGGCGCCGAGGAGAGGTCCGCCAGACTGGACTGAGGTTCTGTACAGTGTTCTTGGGGGACCACGGCAGAATGGTCAGGTGCGAGTACACTCAGCTGAGGTCCTTGCCGCCCCGATTCACCACCTTGCCCTGGCAGGCCGTAAGGATCCTACTGCGCGGTGTCCGACCTCGCACGACACACCACGAAGCCATGGAGATCGCGAAATTAGCGGTGAACAAGAGGAAGGGCCGCCTCGACAACGTGCAGAGGACGTTAGATGGAACAACCGCCGACCTACTCTTGGACCGTCTACCTAATCAACCTCCCTACAACGTCGCCCAGGGCTGGATGGAGCTGGGCTTCGTCGTCTCAACCACCAGCTAAAACAGATTCCGCACAAGTAGCGATAAGTACACGAACATACACACTGCACACGACAATTTTCTTTTTCTCACACTCTTAAATTTTAGAGAAATTTTTGACCGTTTTCCTTCATTGTAAAAGCATCACGCGAAACGCGATGTTTCATCTTGGGGGGGAGATGTTACGTATGAATAATACTCTCTTACGCTGCCCTCGCACGTGTCGTCCGATCTTGCGTAAAAAGGGAAGACGCTCAAGGATTTCTCTACTTATCACGCGAATAATAGGGTCTTTGATATCGACTAGTTTCATCATGACAGATTAAATACAACCGTGACCCGACGAAAGCCCTGTGATCTTACCATATATGGAGGCCTCTAATGAGTCCCCTCCATACATTTTTGCACTATATAAACCCTTCGTTTTCGACCATTTTCGGTTCATAACTACACAGTTACGCGCATCATCACGTTACGTTACGTTTAAACAGAGTCAGTTACATTCAGTGAGAATCGGGCTTAGGGCACCATTCGCATCAAGTTAACCCGTTAGAATCCGCAAAGTTCGGTTGAAGTTCTTTCGGTATACTTCGTAATCGATTCTGTTACCCCGCATCGCCAGTGCGTCCACACCGTGCAACTTAGGTAATAATTTACACACACTACATATATATATCGCGACAAATACACTTGTATAAACAACTGCTTGCAAAATATACTTATTAACTGTTCACCATTAAATCGAGTAGATTCGTTGAAACCATTCTTTACTCCGTAATTCCTAACATTAGTAGTAACGATCCCACAGATACAATTTAACCGCTCGAGTTGTATCGAATATTAATTTAAACTTATTAACATATTCCCAATCTTAATCCTTGGGTAATATCAACCATCGCCGGGCTAACCGTTGCCCACAGCCCCGGCTCGTAACAACCTACCGCCGATGTAGAACGATGGGAAACATCGAATATCACATATTCGTGGCAATTATCGATAGTTAGAACGATTGCGAGGGATGGGAAGTGAATCCTTACCTACCGCCGATGTAGAACGCTTCGAATCATCGTGTATCTGGTATTTGTGTCAATTATCGATGGAATGAACGATTGCGAGGGCTGGGAAGGGAATCCTTACGTACCGCCGATGTAGAACAATGGGAAACATCTGTGACGTGCCGTCATTTTTCGCCGCGTGACGGGTCACATTTTTTTTCATCACTTATTTCCTAAATTCGCTGTAATGTATATAACCCGCTAAATTCGCTGTAGTATAATAATTTCATTTAATACATTTTCCTTCTAATATATCGTACACACCTCTTTCAAATACATAGTACATTCTCTTTTAATACATTTTCCATTTATTATGCAAAACACAACCCACATTTCCTTTTAGTAAATTCTCCTGATACTACGCAATACACGCTTCCTTTTAACATATAATACATTTCATTCTAATACACTTTCTTACAATATAATAAACAATAATCCTTTTAAGATATAATACACTTCTTCTTAATAAGTAATATATTTCATTTTATTACACTTTCTTTTAATATGCAAAACAACACTTTTCCTTAATATATATATTACATTTCCTTTTATACATTCTTTTCATACATAAAACAATCTAAATATATATAATACAATTCCTTTCTAATACACTTTTCTTTTAATATATAAATCAATCCTTCTTTCAACATGTAATACACTACCTTATATTACACTTCTCACGATCGACTGCCTGTGAACAAATAAACTCTCTTATTACTCCAACCCATCACTACTCAAACAAGTACTTACCCTATATTATTCTTCTCATCATCGCCTGCCTGTGAAAGAATAAACTCTCTTATTACTCCAACCCATCACTACTCAAACAAGTATTCACCCTATATTATTCTTCTCATCATCGCCTGCCTGTGAACAAATGAACTCTCTTATTACTCCAACCCAACACTACTCAAGCAAAGTGCTTACCTAATATTAAACTTCACACCATCGACTGCCTGCGAACAAATAAATTTCTCCTATAAGACATTCACCTCGTATTTCTCTTCTCACCACCAATTACCTGCGAACAAACAAAACCTCTTATTATTCCAATTCGTCACTACACAAAACATCACACTTACCTTAAAACGAAGAACGACGACACTCGAGAGAAGCCCTCACCGCACGAGGAAGAAACCCCCTTCGCGTCCCGAGAGAAGCCCTCACTGCACGAGGAAGAAACCCCCTTCGCGTCCCGAGAGAAGCCCTCACTGCACGAGGAAGAAACCCCCTTCGCGTCCCGAGAGAAGCCCTCACTCCACGAGGAGGAAAATCCCTTTCGCGTCCTCTCGAGTATCTCACTACAACACGACGACACTAAATAACTAACACGAATTCACAATATAACAATCTTATAATTAACTAATATAATTTATTTTAATCATAACAGGTCCACCCGGAAACAACGGAGAACCCCTGCCGGTTGAAAACCACTGGGATTCCAGAGCAGTAAACATACCACACATACCAACATACCACGCACACCAGACATCCCGCGCATACCAGGCATTCCTCGCATACCAGAAATTCCAGAGACGGATATAAATAAGCCGCCACCACCTGAATAATCAAGAAGAATAAGAATCGTCAATAAGAGTTAATCGTCAATACCAGTTAATCATCAGTTAGTTAGACAAGAGTTAGACAGTAGTTAGAAGAGTTAGAAAGCAGTGGAAGAAGCGGCATAAGAACATACAGACAGTTGTGGAAGAAGCACCATAAGAACATACAGACAGTAGTGGAAGAAGCGGCATAAGAACATACAGAAAGTAGTAGAAGAAGAACAGTAACAAAAGAACATAGAATAATTCTGATTTATTCCAATTTATTCCATAAGGACTTAGAATATTTCTGATTTATTTCAGTTTATTCCATAAGGATGTTACGAGCCGAGGGCTATTGGGCGCGGCTGCGGAGCCGAGGATCGGTTTTTAAAGAGTTTTATGTTAGTTAAACGGTCAAGCCGTTCGATGGGAAGGGTGTGGACGAACCAGTGTCTATTTCACCACCGGGAGCCACAGGAAGGTAAGGTTTGCGTGGACGAACCAGTGCCTATTGCATCACCGGGAGCCACAGGAAGGTAAGAGTTCGTGGACGAACCAGTGTCTATTTCACCACCGGGAGCCACAGGAAGGTTGTCGTGGACGAACCAGTGTCTATTTCACCACCGGGAGCCACAGGAAGGTTTGCGTGGACGAACCAGTGCCTATTGCATCACCGGGAGCCACAGGATTGTTAGTAATTTTGGTCTCGTAACTTTGATACACCTTGAGCGGTTAAGGTATATCCCTTCGATGGATTGATACTGCGTATGACTGGTATAGGTTATCAAAATGAAGTAAATGTGTCTGTAGTCAAATAAGAAAGTCTATATTCTCTAATTAACAAGATGCTTACAAACGTAATACCGTGAAGCTAAGCCACGGTTTCGGACTCTTACGTAAAGTCGTACAATATAATTAAGAATTGCTCGAAGGGGACTTGAACCCGATCTCGCTGAGCTTCGTAAACTGGATAATCGCGAAGTAACTCGTTGCCTGATTATTCAAACTAAGCCCTAATAAATAAGAGTTGCTTAAAAGGGAATGAAACCCGATCTCGCTGGGCATCAGTATGGCTAGCTGGCACCAACATGGTACGTAGCTAGTAGGTCCATACTGAGCCCCGAGCGTAGATTTCATGCCCTTTTTATACTTGAAATACGGACCAGAAAATATGGTGGGGCACCGAATTTTCCAGGAGAGTCCGGAAGGATCGAGAACGTTCCCCCGAAGGGTTACGTCATCGCGTCACCGCGGAAGGGGAAGACCCGACTGCACGCGCTCCCGATTCCCAAATAAGGGCACAATAGACGAAAAACGAAGGAAACAATCCTTCCTACGTAACAAGGACTTAGAATATTTCCCGATTTATTTCTATTAATACTATAGCGAACATAAAATTATTCGAGCGATTTATTTCAAATATTACCTTAAGGAACATAGATAATTCTGTAATTTATTTCAATTAATATTATAACGAACATAAGGTTATTCGAGCAATTTATTTCAAATATTACCTTAAAGAACATAGATAATTACGCGAATTTACGTCAATAATTACCGTAAGGAACATAGAATTATTCAGTAATTTATTTCAATTAATACAATAACGAACATAGAATTGTACGACGATACCTTAATGAACTTAGAGTATTTTAATGCATTATTTTTATTGATTGGAATATTTCCGCACCTTATATTTTAATAAATATAACGATTATATGTGTTCACCCGAGGATCGCAACCACGACACAGCAGCTCGGTGAGTCATTTTATTACCTTGTCCCGTACGAGATATCGTTCGCATACCGCAACATTAACTGAAATTTGAGGAGTTGGTATCCCCGCGGAGAAATCCTCCCGTAATAAAACCTCGACACCTTTCATTTCCTTTCCTACTTACCTTTCCCCCTTGGCGCGTGCGAATCTTGTATTCGACCCCGAGGTATTTTTCGCTTCCTTCCGTACTTACCTTTCCCCTCGGCGTGTGCGAATCGTGTATTCGACCCCGAGATTCTCCTCTCGTTTTCTATATACATTTCCCCTCGGCGTGGCGAATCCTGTATTCGACCCCGAGGTTTTCCTTTTCTTTTCCCACTTACCTTTCCTCTCGGCGTGCGCGAACCTCGTATTCGACCCCGAGATTCTCCTTTCCTTTTCCATATACCTTTCCTCTCGGCGCGTGCGAATCCTGAATTCGACCCCGAGGTTTTCCTTTTCTTTTCCCACTTACCTTTTCCCTCTCGGCGCGTTGCGAATCCTGCATTCGACCCCGAGATTCCTTTCCTACTCAACTTACCTATTCCACTCGGTGCGTGCGAATTTTGCATTCGACCCCGAGATAACGCGTTCATTTTCCTCAATTCACTTTCCGTTCCCCTTCTTGCGTGCGAACAGTATGTCCCCTCCGGAAGCAATCTGGAACGTGACATATTAATTGGTGACAGCGGTGGGATGTTCGAAAATCAACCCCACAATTGCCTTTAAACCGATAATTGAATATTGAAGCGGTGGGATATCGAAAATTCAATCCCACAATTGCCTTTAAAACGATAATCGAATATTGAAGCAGTGAAAAAACAAAAACGATAATTGAAGGTTAAAAGGTTTTAATACTGAAATTTTGATACATGTTCAATTAATTTATCGCCTACGAATAGATAATTCGCCAAATCATAGGCCATCGTATATTTACAAAAATATATATATATATATATACATTGCTCATTTCGCTCAACAATTTTCATAAAAATAAAATACCATGTCGCTGTACGGTGATGCCGACGAATCCAACCCCCTCGCTACCTCCGTAGAGGATGCTAATAGAGCCATCGACGCGTCGACCGCCGCGTTGCACGATAAATTGAATCTCCTGCGCGAAAAGCAAGCTCAAATCGAAGCGCATTATGATCTATTCACGAATAAGCAAATGCGACCTGTTAGTCCAGCCGACGATGCGATCCATGAAGAACCAACGTACCAAACCGCCTCCGGGTTGGAGAACCTTGCGAAACAAATCGCTGCCCTGCAAGATGCAGTGGATACGCTAACAAGGAAACAGCGCATTAAAACACGTTTAGAAACCCCTGCCTCCGGTTATCGCGAAGGAAACCCGCGTAACGACGCGTTTATCGAACCGAATATGTACGGAAAACTTCAGGTTTCTCTGAAGGATGCCGTCGAGACGGTACCGCGCTTCGATGGACACAACATGCCGATTCTGCAGTTTGCGAGAGCGTGCAGACGAGCTCGAGAAATGATCCCTCCCGCTTTCGAACCACAGTTAGCGTGCTTATTAAGAAACCGCTTACAAAACCACGCGTACTTGGTCGTGGAGGACTACTGCTTTGATACGGTTAACGCATTCATCGGCAGGCTGAAAACAGTGTTCGCCCCCGCTAAAACCTCCGATCACTACCGCGGCGAACTAGCGAATATCATTATTGGAAGAAACGAACACATATTGGATTATATTTCAAGAGTAAAGGACCTGAAGTTCGCCATCACTGACGAAGATGCTGATTATTACCGAAATTCGAGGACGGCGTTATACGACGTCGACCAGTTAGCGTTAAGATCATTTTTGGACGGACTACCCCTTTCTATGCGCAGTCAGATGGATCCTACGACATTGACGTCCTTAGATGAGGCATTTGACAGAGCGGTACGAGTAGCGAAATTGATCGAACGCGATCGCCACCGGTTTATGGGAGAACGGATAAACCGCACCTTATGCCAATTATGCAATCGGGAAGGACACGACGCGCGATCGTGCAGGAACTACCCGACCAATAATCATCCGCCCCCTACGCGGGCCCCAGAACGATTTAATGGAAGAGGTTTCGATCGTCCACCCCCGACGACGGATTATAATACGCCACGACGACCAGAGATGCGAACCTGCAACTACTGCGGGAAAATAGGACACTTGGTCGCGGAATGCCGTAAGAAAATGCGCGATCGGAATATGTCGGGAAACGACCAGCCCCCACGAGATTACAGGGAGGCGCCTCGTGGAACGGGCAGGACAAATGCGCACCCGATAAATACATTCCGGGCTACGAACCAACTCCGCCCAGAATCGCCAAGGTGCACCTCTCCCCCTACAACAATGTCCCTTCCATCAACGTCCGCAGCCCGCAATTAAACCTTCCTACGGACTTGATGATCGACACAGGAGCGGAGGTAAACCTGATAAAACAATCGTGCATAAAGACGCCCTGCGACATCGACAGAGACAACGTAATCGACTTAATCGGAATCACCGAAAATTTGGTGCCCACCTTAGGAACACTTACAGCAAATTTATTCAATTATCCCGTACAATTTCACGTCGTCGAAGACACCATACCCCTGCGCTATGAAGGGTTATTGGGTTCGGGATTTCTAACCGAAAGTGGAGTAACGGTGGATTTCAAAAATAGATGGCTAGCATTTAATGGCAATTTCGTCTCTTTTAACAAGATCGAGGAAATAACAATACCCCCGAGAACCAGCGTAGTCGCACAAACGACAGTCACTAACCCCGAAATCGAGGAAGGATATATTCCACGAATAGACGTAGGAGAAGGGCTATACGCAGGACAAGCCCTAGTGCGAAATCAGGATGGCAAGGCAAACTTACGAATCACTAACACCAACGAGCAACCGGCGATCATTCGGATACCCCCAGTCCAGCTGGAAAAATTTGAAGAAGCTCCCATAACGTACCCCCAAGTGAAGCATACCGAGGAAGCCGTGAATTCGAAGCAGACCGAAGACACGATGAACCCCCATATTCAAAAGGGCAACCGGCCCATTCCCCTTAGCGAATCCCTCACAGAAGGAAGAACCCAGCGAAACGGACAAAGGTCCACACCCCTCGTATGCCTAATTGCGGAACAGAAGGAAGCAAACCAAATTAACCCCACAAAAGGATTACAGGGATCCACCCCCGCCGAAACCCCTTACAGGGACGAGCTCACCCAGCGAACACGAGTCACAGAGATACTCGACCTCATATCCCCGAAGGACCTTAATCGGGAAGAAGAAGATCACGTCCGACAACTCGTCAGCAAATACGAAGATGTATTCCACTTGCCCAGCGAACCCCTAGGCCACACGCACGCCATTAGCCATTCCATAGAAACCACAGACTCGATTCCGGTGTTTACGAAGCAATACCGCTACCCTCCTATTCACAAGGAAGAAATCCGTACACAAATGGAGGAACTGCTGAAGAAGGAAATTATTAAACCATCCGTCTCCCCATATAGTTCGCCTCTCTGGATAGTTCCAAAAAAGCCAGGAGCCGATGGGAAGAGAAAATGGAGAATGGTGATCGACTATCGCCAGCTTAATCAGAAAACAGTTCCAGATGCATACCCCCTCCCAAATATAATAGATATACTCGATCAGCTCGGCGGCGCCAAATATTTTTCAGTGTTCGACCTTGTTTCTGGGTTTCACCAAATCCCTATGAAACCAGAACACGCGCAGAAAACCGCGTTCTCGGCCCCACATGGGCATTACGAATTTTCAAGAATGCCCTTCGGATTACGCAATGCACCCGCGACGTTCCAACGACTCATGGATCACGTCCTTTCCGGTCTGCAAGGGTCAGAAATGTTCGTTTATTTAGACGACATCGTTCTTTATTGCAGCTCACTTAGCGAACATGAAATTAAATTTCGAAAGCTCGCCAATAGGTTGCGCGAAGCTAACTTAAAGTTACAACCCAGTAAATGTCAATTTTTACGAAAGGAAGTGGCATATTTGGGCCACGTCCTCACACGGGACGGCGTAAGACCCGATCCTCAGAAGGTAATCTCCGTCACAAATTATCCTGCACCACGCACAGCAAAGGGAATTAAACAATTTCTAGGATTGACCGGGTATTATAGGCGGTTCATCCCAGACTTCTCGAAGGAAGCGCGACCCCTCACGTCACTCCTTAAAAAGGGTACACCCTTCGCTTGGGGCGTGCAGCAACAAAAATCCTTCGAGTATCTCAAGGACAAGCTGGTCAACGAACCTATTTTGCAATTTCCGGACTTCAAAAAGGAATTTCACCTCACAACGGACGCATCCGATTATGCAGTGGGAGGCGTAATTTCCCAAACTTATGCGGACAAAGAACTCCCCCTCGCATACGCATCTAGACTGCTGTGCCAAGCCGAAGTGAACTACTCTACAATCGAGAAGGAACTCCTTGCAATAGTATACTGCACCAGCCATTTTCGACCATACCTATACGGAAAGAAATTCGTCCTATACACGGATCACCAGCCGTTGGTCTGGCTCCATAGAGTCAAGGACCCAACGTCTCGACTCGTTAGATGGCGGCTAAAACTTGCCGAATTCGACTACGAAATACAGTATCAACCGGGAAAATCCAATAAGGTAGCCGACGCACTCTCCCGTAATCCTCCCGAAAATACGACGACAGTCGCCTGTCCCATCCGTCCACGGTCGAGTTCCGACACAGACGCAGAGCTAATCCTTGAAACTAGAAACAGGAAACGGCCCAGATATCATGGACCCGTACACCTACATTGGGAAACAGGACAAGTAAGCTCCACAGATTCGGACGAATCTATCTTTAGTCACCCCAACCCTCCGAGAGGACCGCAACACGAAGATACTTCGGACATGGAACTGACGCCACCGCTACAACCAGCCTACAATAGTCTTCGACCATCCACCAGCAGAGCCGAGCAAGAATTTCCACCTATCAGACATACCGAAATGCACCCAGAAGAAGAAATTCGTACGTCTCCTAATCGCCCTGTAAGTGTAGACGACGATTCTTCAGGAGAATCAGACGATGGCCTCACAGGTAGCGACCAACCGGAAACAACTCCGCAAAACACGAATCACAACACCACCATCCGCGTCAGTCAAGACCCCTTGGTCGTCCAACACGGCCCCGTAATAATCTTCTTGGCCGCCGATGGCAACCCCTGTGACAATGGAGGAGAAAATCTAAGGAAGTACGCAGATCTCCCCATTAGAAGAGACCTCACACTCGGGCGAGCACGCGTGTTGAAACACCGAGGAAAGACGGTCATCGGCCTAGTCATCAAGGAGAAGGCCAATTTCCCTGTAGATCCAGGAATCTTCCATAGTGCAATTGATTCATTGAAGGACGTAGTACGAGAATTGCGATTATCAGCAGCCAGCATCGCAAAAACCCCACGAATTGGAACCTTTACTTGGGAGGAAATAATAGGCGAAATACACTCAAAACTAATGGAGGAGAACGTACAATTAACCGTTTGTATGCAAACAGTGCAAATACCCGATGCAACTCTGAGATTATCTATTATTCAAGACAACCACTCTTCAGCGGTAGGAGGACATCGAGGAGTTACGAAAACACTAAAAAGAATCCGCCAAAACTATTATTGGCAGGGATTGAAGCAAGAAGTGAGAATATACATAAAAAATTGCATGCTGTGCCAGAAAAAGAAATTAGTACGGGTTAAAACTCGACAACCGATGGTTTTAACCGACACCCCTGGGGCAGCATTCGATAAGGTCGGTATGGACATAGTAGGCCCTCTCCCTACCTCACCTTCCGGCAATACGTACATATTAACAATGCAAGATCTGCTCACAAAATATTTTGTGTGCGCACCATTGAAGGGCACCACCTCCCTGGAAGTGGCAGACGCCTTCATAAAAAATTTAATATGTCGATTTGGCGCGCCAAAAGCCGTTCTCACCGACCAAGGAACGAACTTCATCAGCGCGTTTATGAAAAACATTGCTCGCAAATTCAGGATCGCGCAATGTAAGACTACCGCGTTCCACCCCCAATCTAACGGCTCTTTAGAAAGATCCCACATAGTGTTAGTAGAATTTTTGAAGATGTACGTGAATCAAAACGACGATTGGGATAGCTGGACCGATCTCGCGGCATTCTCCTACAATACGAGCTTCCATGAAGGTACGGGTTACACTCCACAAGAATTAGTTTTTGGAAAAATAGCACGGGTCCCCGCCCAACAGCGGCCGATTGAAACCCCAGACGACGAAACTTACGGGGGTTACCTCTCGCGATTAACGGAGTGCATTAATGAACTACAAACTCTCGCCGCGGATAGATTAAAACTCTCCAAAGAGAGATACAAAATGTATTACGATCGTCACATAAACGAGGAAACCTTCCAAGCCGGAGACGAGGTCTTTGTTGTAAACAATACCCGCAAGGGAAAATTCGCTGATCATTACACTGGCCCGCACAAGGTCATTGAAGTACTCCCTATGCATAACCTGAAGATTTCGTGGAATAACGGATACAAGGTTATTCATGCGAACAAAGCGCGGAAATTGAGGTACTAAGGTGCGCTCCTCCCCTTACGCCCATACACCCTCGAACTTACATTCACATTAAAAATGATTCTTAATTTAATTTACAAAAATATACATTTATTCATATTTTATTAAACATAGCTAAAAAAGAAACAAAAAAAAAATCCTATATAATAAGACATAGACATATGTGTACTTATTATATACCTCAGGTATGCAGTTAATAAAAGAATACGGAATGGAGCGGATGCATATACATATATATAGCCGGGTTATAGTCACCAACGATTCTAGCATATTTAATAATAATCATCTATACATGTTTGATACTTCAATAATAACCGCGGTCGGATGAGAACCACCGCAGAAATACGTAGCATTCATAACATATAAGAGGTTCTCAAAGAAGGTCACGCTCCAAGATTCCTAGCATTCCTAACATACCTGACATACCAACATTCTTCGCATACCAATCTCCCTATGTGTACAAGTCCGCGCCACGTGCTCGATCATTCGAGTGATAACCATGCCCGGACAACATCGACAGAGGAAACGCTGCAAGCTGCCGGCACTTATTGCAGTGCGACAAAGAAAAAATTACTACTACTAAAACACCGTAAGGCGCTGCCTAAAATTTTAGCGGATGAAACACTGCCGCCCTCGAGAAGGATTTCGCTCATGCGGGCTCCGGCCAACGCGGAGGCCCCGATCAAGGAACCGTCCACGGAAACCGCCCTCGTACTGCCCCCGAACCGAACGGAACCCGAGCCTCGCGTGCAAATAGTGAGTGAATCTTGTTTAATAATAACGTACCACGAAGGGGATGCGGCCACTGCTGTAGACCAGCATTTTCAACGATCCCTGGCACCGGAAGGGGTGAGTATTGCTCGTCCTCATCCGCAGGAACCGCTGCCATTAGTCCCAACTGCCGCACAAGCGACAATTCCGCCGCCTCCACCAGTAATAGAAGTGCTGGACACCGCCACGGCGCTCCGCGTGGAGCATGGGACTCTGGAGGAATTATCCCTCTTCGACATGTGCGACGCACAAACCCCCCCTTTGCAAGCCCCTGATAGTGCCGGCATCGAGCAGGAACGGACCGAGACTGAGTGGCTCGACGCCCTGCTCGATGTCATCGAATTCTTTCAATAGTTACTTAATCCTTAATCCTACATCTAATTCATACTTACCCTAGTCTTACTTATACCTACCTTACTTAATTATTAACTCTATTTCTTACTTCTAAACTTAATTCTACGTAGCCTAGCCAAAAAGAAAGGGAAAAAAAACATGATTTAAGAAAACTATTACATACATATACCTTAATCGTTTATACTTACCTTATATATATATATTTCTAATTATTACTACTTACTATTATTTACAAGACAAGAAAACAAAGAAAAACACAAAAAGAAAACAAATCATTTAATTAATTAATTAACGAGCCGTGATGTAATCGGAGGACTGCCCCTGCGGCAATGCGACGTCCACCATTTACTGAGCCAAAACATAAAATATTTACCTTCTTATTTATCGTTCTAAAAGGTTTACCTGTGATTTCTCGTTCTAAAATATTTACCTTTTATTTATCGTTCGAAATATATATATATACCTTTTTATTTTATTTCTTCTTATTAAAGAAAAGATTACAAATATATTCATTTATTTCATTTATTCATTCTTGACACCATAATGAAAACAATTTCAGTTTTCATCAAATCATATATTTCACTATCGATACAAAAAGGAAAAAAAAGGGCTTACTGACAGTTCTATAATACTCACCTTTTAGTTTTCATTCAAAAATACCTATTATGTTTATTTTATTTAATTAATGAAAACGATTCCAGCTTAATCATATATCTATTTCATTTATTTCATTATTGATACATAAAGGAAAACGAACTTATTTTCCATTCGAAAATACAAACCTAATTAATCTTATTCCATTTTATTAAGGAAAACAAGGCCAGTTTCATTCAAACATATATTTATTTCATTCTATTTGCTATTGATACATAATTGAAAACAAATTGATTTATCATTCAAAATATGTACCCTATTAATTTCATTCCACTTAATTAAGGAAAACAAATTATTTTACGATGCTTAAAGAAAACAATTTAATTAATTAATTAACGAGCTGTGATGTAATCGGTGGACTGCCCCCGCGGCAATGCGACGTCCCCATTTACTGAGCCAAATAGTCAAATTGCCAATTCAAAAAAAAGAAGAAAAAAAAACGCGCCACAATATCTTCATCAAAAGGAAACGTCACGAAATATTTACCACAATATCTTCAAAAAAAAACGTCACGAAATATTTACTCCAATATTCTCCACAATACTCTCCACAATATTTTCAAAAAACGTCACGAAATATTTACTTCATCTTAATTTCGTTCAAAACATAAGATACCTTGCCTAATTTTCGTTCTGAAATATATCTTGCTCGAAAATATAAAATACCAATACTTACCTCTCTATATAGCGCTCAAAAGAATATATACATATAGTCCATCCCATTCATTATTGATAATTAATTTTATTTATTCTACAGAATACATGCATAAACCACTTTATTACAGCTAATGAAAGAAACAACTTCATTTTTCGTTTAAATATATATTTATTTCAATTCATTATTCCCATATATATATATATATGAAAGAGAAGCACATTCAAATACACACATATATTTCATTTTGTTTTATTAATTCGAACATACGTTTCTTTCATTCCATTCACTATTGATAACTAATTCTATTTATATTACAGGATACATTTATAACCCATCTCATTTCAGCTAATGAAGGAAAACCGCCTCACTTTTCGTTCAACCAAATATTTATCTTATTCTATTATTACGGATACATGAAAAGAAGCAGAATTATTCAACAACTCAGGTACAAGAGTATCCTTCATTTTATCTAACTCACCCAACATATATTTGCTTCATCTGACTCTTTAATAATATATGAAGGAAAACAAATATTCGCCATTCAAATACAGGTATGATCCAATTTATTTTAGTTCACCGAGAACAGCAAACTTATTTGTCGCTCAAACCGCATCTCCCACTAAAGAAATGCAGGCATTTCTTAAAATAAGGGGGGAGGTGTGACGTGCCGTCATTTTTCGCCGCGTGACGGGTCACATTGTTTTTCATCACTTATTTCCTAAATTCGCTGTAATGTATATAACCCGCTAAATTCGCTGTAGTATAATAATTTCATTTAATACATTTTCCCTCTAATATATCGTACACACCTCTTTCAAATACATAGTACATTCTCTTTTAATACATTTTCCATTTATTATGCAAAACACAACCCACATTTCCTTTTAGTAAATTCTCCTGATACTACGCAATACACGCTTCCTTTTAACATATAATACATTTCATTCTAATACACTTTCTTACAATATAATAAACAATAATCCTTTTAAGATATAATACACTTCTTCTTAATAAGTAATATATTTCATTGTATTACACTTTCTTTTAATATGCAAAACAACACTTTTCCTTAATATATATATTACATTTCCTTTTATACATTCTTTTCATACATAAAACAATCTAAATATATATAATACAATTCCTTTCTAATACACTTTTCTTTTAATATATAAATCAATCCTTCTTTCAACATGTAATACACTACCTTATATTACACTTCTCACGATCGACTGCCTGTGAACAAATAAACTCTCTTATTACTCTAACCCATCACTACTCAAACAAGTACTTACCCTATATTATTCTTCTCATCATCGCCTGCCTGTGAAAGAATAAACTCTCTTATTACTCCAACCCATCACTACTCAAACAAGTATTCACCCTATATTATTCTTCTCATCATCGCCTGCCTGTGAACAAATGAACTCTCTTATTACTCCAACCCAACACTACTCAAACAAGTATTCACCCTATATTATTCTTCTCATCATCGCCTGCCTGTGAACAAATGAACTCTCTTATTACTCCAACCCAACACTACTCAAGCAAAGTGCTTACCTAATATTAAACTTCACACCATCGACTGCCTGCGAACAAATAAATTTCTCCTATAAGACATTCACCTCGTATTTCTCTTCTCACCACCAATTACCTGCGAACAAACAAAACCTCTTATTATTCCAATTCGTCACTACACAAAACATCACACTTACCTTAAAACGAAGAACGACGACACTCGAGAGAAGCCCTCACTGCACGAGGAAGAAACCCCCTTCGCGTCCCGAGAGAAGCCCTCACTGCACGAGGAAGAAACCCCCTTCGCGTCCCGAGAGAAGCCCTCACTGCACGAGGAAGAAACCCCCTTTGCGTCCCGAGAGAAGCCCTCACTGCACGAGGAAGAAACCCCCTTCGCGTCCCGAGAGAAGCCCTCACTCCACGAGGAGGAAAATCCCTTTCGCGTCCTCTCGAGTATCTCACTACAACACGACGACACTAAATAACTAACACGAATTCACAATATAACAATCTTATAATTAACTAATATAATTTATTTTAATCATAACAGGTCCACCCGGAAACAATGGAGAACCCCTGCCGGTTGAAAACCACTGGGATTCCAGAGCAGTAAACATACCACACATACCAACATACCACGCACACCAGACATCCCGCGCATACCAGGCATTCCTCGCATACCAGAAATTCCAGAGACGGATATAAATAAGCCGCCACCACCTGAATAATCAAGAAGAATAAGAATCGTCAATAAGAGTTAATCGTCAATACCAGTTAATCATCAGTTAGTTAGACAAGAGTTAGACAGTAGTTAGAAGAGTTAGAAAGCAGTGGAAGAAGCGGCATAAGAACATACAGACAGTTGTTGAAGAAGCACCATAAGAACATACAGACAGTAGTGGAAGAAGCGGCATAAGAACATACAGAAAGTAGTAGAAGAAGAACAGTAACAAAAGAACATAGAATAATTCTGATTTATTCCAATTTATTCCATAAGGACTTAGAATATTTCTGATTTATTTCAGTTTATTCCATAAGGACTTAGAATATTTCCCGATTTATTTCTATTAATACTATAGCGAACATAAAATTATTCGAGCGATTTATTTCAAATATTACCTTAAGGAACATAGATAATTCTGTAATTTATTTCAATTAATATTATAACGAACATAAGGTTATTCGAGCAATTTATTTCAAATATTACCTTAAAGAACATAGATAATTACGCGAATTTATCTCAATAATTACCGTAAGCAACATAGAATTATTCAGTAATTTATTTCAATTAATACAATAACGAACATAGAATTGTACGACGATACCTTAATGAACTTAGAGTATTTTAATGCATTATTTTTATTGATTGGAATATTTCCGCACCTTATATTTTAATAAATATAACGATTATATGTGTTCACCCGAGGATCGCAACCACGACACAGCAGCTCGGTGAGTCATTTTATTACCTTGTCCCGTACGAGATATCGTTCGCATACCGCAACATTAACTGAAATTTGAGGAGTTGGTATCCCCGCGGAGAAATCCTCCCGTAATAAAACCTCGACACCTTTCATTTCCTTTCCTACTTACCTTTCCCCCTTGGCGCGTGCGAATCTTGTATTCGACCCCGAGGTATTTTTCGCTTCCTTCCGTACTTACCTTTCCCCTCGGCGTGTGCGAATCGTGTATTCGACCCCGAGATTCTCCTCTCGTTTTCTATATACCTTTCCCCTCGGCGTGGCGAATCCTGTATTCGACCCCGAGGTTTTCCTTTTCTTTTCCCACTTACCTTTCCTCTCGGCGTGCGCGAACCTCGTATTCGACCCCGAGATTCTCCTTTCCTTTTCCATATACCTTTCCTCTCGGCGCGTGCGAATCCTGAATTCGACCCCGAGGTTTTCCTTTTCTTTTCCCACTTACCTTTCCTCTCGGCGTGCGCGAATCTTGTATTCGACCCCGAGATTCCTTTCCCTTCCTACTTACCTTTTCCCTCTCGGCGCGTGCGAATCCTGAATTCGACCCCGAGGTTTTCCTGTTCTTTTCCCACTTACCTTTCCTCTCGGCGTGCGCGAACCTCGTATTCGACCCCGAGATTCTCCTTTCCTTTTCCATATACCTTTCCTCTCGGCGCGTGCGAATCCTGAATTCGACCCCGAGGTTTTCCTTTTCTTCCCTACTTACCTTTTCCCTCTCGGCGCGTTGCGAATCCTGCATTCGACCCCGAGATTCCTTTCCTACTCAACTTACCTATTCCACTCGGTGCGTGCGAATTTTGCATTCGACCCCGAGATTACGCGTTCATTTTCCTCAATTCACTTTCCGTTCCCCTTCTTGCGTGCGAACAGTATGTCCCCTCCGGAAGCAATCTGGAACGTGACACATCGAATATCACGAATTCGTGCCAATTATCGATAGAAAGAACGATTGCCATGGCTGGGAAGTGAATCTTTATCTACCGCCGATGTACAACGATGGGAAACATCGAATATCACATATTCGTGGCAATTATCGATAGTTAGAACGATTGGGAGGGATGGGAAGTGAATCCTTACCTACCGCCGTTGTAGAACGCTTCGAAACATCGTGTATCAGGTATTCGTGACAATTATCGATAGAAAGCACGATTGCAGGGGCAGGGAAGTGAATCCTTATTTACCGTCGATGTAGAACGGTGGGAAACATCAAATATCACATATTCGTGGCCATTATCGATAGTTAGAACGATTGGGAGGGCTGGGAAGTGAATCCTTACCTACCGCCGATGTAGAACGATGGGAAACATCGAATATCACATAATCGTGGCAATTATCGATAGTTAGAACGATTGCGAGGGATGGGAAGTGAATCCTTACCTACCGCCGATGTAGAACGCTTCGAAACATCGTGTATCTGGTATTTGTGTCAATTATCGATGGAATGAACGATTGCGAGGGCTGGGAAGGGAATCCATACGTACCGCCGATGTAGAACAATGGGAAACATCGAATATCACGAATTCGTGCCAATTATCGATAGAAAGAACGATTGCCATGGCTGGAAAGTGAATCTTTATCTACCGCCGATGTACAACGATGGGAAACATCGAATATCACATATTCGTGGCAATTATCGATAGTTAGAACGATTGCGAGGGATGGGAAGTGAATCCTTACCTACCGCCGATGTAGAACGATGGGAAACATCGAATATCACATATTCGTGGCAATTATCGATAGTTAGAACGATTGCGAGGGATGGGAAGTGAATCCTTACCTACCGCCGATGTAGAACGCTTCGAAACATCGTGTATCTGGTATTTGTGTCAATTATCGATGGAATGAACGATTGCGAGGGCTGGGAAGGGAATCCATACGTACCGCCGATGTAGAACAATGGGAAACATCGAATATCACGAATTCGTGCCAATTATCGATAGAAAGAACGATTGCCATGGCTGGGAAGTGAATCTTTATCTACCGCCGATGTACAACGAAGGGAAACATCGAATATCACATATTCGTGGCAATTATCGATAGTTAGAACGATTGCGAGGGATGGGAAGTGAATCCTTACCTACCGCCGATGTAGAACGCTTCGAAACATCGTATATCACATATTCGTGGCAATTATCGATAGTTAGAATGATTGCGAGGGATGGGAAGTGAATCCTTACCTACCGCCGATGTAGAACGCTTCGAAACATCGTGTATCAGGTATTCGTGACAATTATCGATAGAAAGCACGATTGCAGGGGCAGGGAAGTGAATCCTTATTTACCGTCGATGCCCAACGCCTCGAAACTTCGTATATCAGGTAGTCGTGCCAATCATCGATAGAAAGCACGATTGCAGGGGCAGGGAAGTGAATCCTTATTAACCGTCGATGCCGAACGCTTCGAAACATTGTATATCAGGTATTCGTGCCAATTATCGATAGAAAGAACGATTGCGAGGGCAGGGATGTGAATCTTTACTTACCGTGGATGCCGAACTCTTCGAAACATCATATATCAGGTATTCGTGCCAATCATCGATAGAAAGAACGATTGCCATGGCTGGGAAGTGAATCTTTACCTACCGCCGATGTAGAACGATGGGAAACATCGAATATCATATATTCGTGGCAATTATCGATAGTTAGAACGATTGCGAGGGATGGGAAGTGAATCCTTACCTACCGCCGATGTAGAACGCTTCGAAACATCGTGTATCTGGTATTTGTGTCAATTATCGATGGAATGAACGATTGCGAGAGCTGGGAAGGGAATCCTTACGTACCGCCGATGTAGAACAATGGGAAACATCGAATATCACGAATTCGTGCCAATTATCGATAGAAAGAACGATTGCCATGGCTGGGAAGTGAATCTTTATCTACCGCCGATGTACAACGATGGGAAACATCGAATATCACTTATTCGTGGCAATTATCGATAGTTAGAACGATTGCGAGGGATGGGAAGTGAATCCTTACCTAGCGCCGATGTAGAACGCTTCGAAACATCGTATATCAGGTATTCGCGCCAATTATCGATAGAAAGAACGATTGCCATGGCTGGGAAGTGAATCTTTACCTACCGCCGATGTAGAACGATGGGAAACATCGAATATCACATATTCGTGGCAATTATCGATAGTTAGAATGATTGCGAGGGATGGGAAGTGAATCCTTACCTACAGCCGATGTAGAACGATGGGAAACATCAAATATCACATATTCGTGGCAATTATCGATAGTTAGAACGATTGGGAGTGCTGGGAAGTGAATCCTTAGTTACCATCGATGCAGAACGCTTGGAAACATCGAATATCACGTATTCGTGCCAATTCTCGATAGAAAGAACGATTGCCAGGGCAGGGATGTGACTCTTTACTTACCGTGGATGCCGAACGCTACGAAACATCGTATATCAGGTAGTCGTGCCAATCATCGATAGAAAGCACGATTGCAGGGGCAGGGAAGTGAATCCTTATTAACCGTCGATGCCGAACGCTTCGAAACATTGTATATCAGGTATTCGTGCCAATTATCGATAGAAAGAACAATTGCGAGGGCAGGGATGTGAATCTTTACTTACCGTGGATGCCGAACGCTTCGAAACATCATATATCAGGTATTCGTGCCAATTATCGATAGAAAGAACGATTGCCATGGCTGGGAAGTGAATCTTTACCTACCGCCGATGTAGAACGGTGGGAAACATCGAATATCACATATTCGTGGCAATTATCGATAGTTAGAACGATTGCGAGGGATGGGAAGTGAATCCTTACCTACCGCCGATGTAGAACGCTTCGAAAAATCGTGTATGAGGTATTCGTGACAATTATCGATAGAAAGAAGGATTGCTGGGGCAGGGAAGAGAAACTTTACTTACCGTGGATGCCGAACACTTCGAAACATCGTATATCAGGTATTCGTGACAATTATAGATAAAAAGAACGATTGCGAGGGCTGGGAAATGAATCCTTACCTACGCCGATGTAGAACGCTTCGAAACATCGTATATCACATATTCGTGGCAATTATCGATAGTTAGAACGATTGCGAGTGCTGGGAAGTGAATCCTTAATTAACATCGATGCAGAACGCTTGGAAACATCGAATATCACGTATTCGTTCCAATTATCGATAGAAAGAACGATTGCGAGGGCTGGGAAGTGAATCTTTATCTACCGCCGATGTACAACGATGGGAAACATCGAATATCACATATTCGTGGCAATTATCGATAGTTAGAACGATTGCGAGGGATGGGAAGTGAATCCTTACCTACCGCCGATGTAGAACGCTTCGAATCATCGTGTATCTGGTATTTGTGTCAATTATCGATGGAATGAACGATTGCGAGGGCTGGGAAGGGAATCCTTACGTACCGCCGATGTAGAACAATGGGAAACATCGAATATCACGAATTCGTGCCAATTATCGATAGAAAGAACGATTGCCATGGCTGGGAAGTGAATCTTTATCTACCGCCGATGTACAACGATGGGAAACATCGAATATCACATATTCGTGGCAATTATCGATAGTTAGAACGATTGCGAGGGATGGGAAGTGAATCCTTACCTACCGCCGATGTAGAACGCTTCGAATCATCGTGTATCTGGTATTTGTGTCAATTATCGATGGAATGAACGATTGCGAGGGCTGGGAAGGGAATCCTTACGTACCGCCGATGTAGAACAATGGGAAACATCGAATATCACGAATTCGTGCCAATTATCGATAGAAAGAACGATTGCCATGGCTGGGAAGTGAATCTTTATCTACCGCCGATGTACAACGATGAGAAACATCGAATATCACATATTCGTGGCAATTATCGATAGTTAGAACGATTGCGAGGGACGGGAAGTGAATCCTTACCTACCGCCGATGTAGAACGCTTCGAATCATCGTGTATCTGGTATTTGTGTCAATTATCGATGGAATGAACGATTGCGAGGGCTGGGAAGGGAATCCTTACGTACCGCCGATGTAGAACAATGGGAAACATCGAATATCACGAATTCGTGCCAATTATCGATAGAAAGAACGATTGCCATGGTTGGGAAGTGAATCTTTATCTACCGCCGATGTACAACGATGGGAAACATCGAATATCACATATTCGTGGCAATTATCGATAGTTAGAACGATTGCGAGGGATGGGAAGTGAATCCTTACCTACCGCCGATGTAGAACGCTTCGAAAAATCGTGTATGAGGTATTCGTGACAATTATCGATAGAAAGAAGGATTGCAGGGGCAGGGAAGAGAATCTTTACTTACCGTGGATGCCGAACACTTCGAAACATCGTATATCAGGTATTCGTGACAATTATAGATAAAAAGAACGATTGCGAGGGCTGGGAAATGAATCCTTACCTACCGCCGATGTAGAACGGTGGGAAACATCAAATATCACATATTCGTGGCCATTATCGATAGTTAGAACGATTGGGAGGGCTGGGAAGTGAATCCTTACCTACCGCCGATGTAGAACGATGGGAAACATCGAATATCACATAATCGTGGCAATTATCGATAGTTAGAACGATTGCGAGGGATGGGAAGTGAATCCTTACCTACCGCCGATGTAGAACGCTTCGAAACATCGTGTATCTGGTATTTGTGTCAATTATCGATGGAATGAACGATTGCGAGGGCTGGGAAGGGAATCCATACGTACCGCCGATGTAGAACAATGGGAAACATCGAATATCACGAATTCGTGCCAATTATCGATAGAAAGAACGATTGCCATGGCTGGAAAGTGAATCTTTATCTACCGCCGATGTACAACGATGGGAAACATCGAATATCACATATTCGTGGCAATTATCGATAGTTAGAACGATTGCGAGGGATGGGAAGTGAATCCTTACCTACCGCCGATGTAGAACGATGGGAAACATCGAATATCACATAATCGTGGCAATTATCGATAGTTAGAACGATTGCGAGGGATGGGAAGTGAATCCTTACCTACCGCCGATGTAGAACGCTTCGAAACATCGTGTATCTGGTATTTGTGTCAATTATCGATGGAATGAACGATTGCGAGGGCTGGGAAGGGAATCCATACGTACCGCCGATGTAGATCAATGGGAAACATCGAATATCACGAATTCGTGCCAATTATCGATAGAAAGAACGATTGCCATGGCTGGGAAGTGAATCTTTATCTACCGCCGATGTACAACGAAGGGAAACATCGAATATCACATATTCGTGGCAATTATCGATAGTTAGAATGATTGCGAGGGATGGGAAGTGAATCCTTACCTACCGCCGTTGTAGAACGCTTCGAAACATCGTGTATCAGGTATTCGTGACAATTATCGATAGAAAGCACGATTGCAGGGGCAGGGAAGTGAATCCTTATTTACCGTCGATGTAGAACGGTGGGAAACATCAAATATCACATATTCGTGGCCATTATCGATAGTTAGAACGATTGGGAGGGCTGGGAAGTGAATCCTTACCTACAGCCGATGTAGAACGATGGGAAACATCGAATATCACATAATCGTGGCAATTATCGATAGTTAGAACGATTGCGAAGGATGGGAAGTGAATCCTTACCTACCGCCGATGTAGAACGCTTCGAAACATCGTGTATCTGGTATTTGTGTCAATTATCGATGGAATGAACGATTGCGAGGGCTGGGAAGGGAATCCTTACGTACCGCCGATGTAGAACAATGGGAAACATCGAATATCACTAATTCGTGCCAATTATCGATAGAAAGAACGATTGCCATGGCTGGGAAGTGAATCTTTATCTACCGCCGATGTACAACGATGAGAAACATCGAATATCACATATTCGTGGCAATTATCGATAGTTAGAACGATTGCGAGGGATGGGAAGTGAATCCTTACCTACCGCCGATGTAGAACGCTTCGAATCATCGTGTATCTGGTATTTGTGTCAATTATCGATGGAATGAACGATTGCGAGGGCTGGGAAGGGAATCCTTACGTACCGCCGATGTAGAACAATGGGAAACATCGAATATCACGAATTCGTGCCAATTATCGATAGAAAGAACGATTGCCATGGCTGGGAAGTGAATCTTTATCTACCGCCGATGTACAACGATGGGAAACATCGAATATCACATATTCGTGGCAATTATCGATAGTTAGAACGATTGCGAGGGATGGGAAGTGAATCCTTACCTACCGCCGATGTAGAACGCTTCGAAACATCGTATATCACATATTCGTGGCAATTATCGATAGTTAGAATGATTGCGAGGGATGGGAAGTGAATCCTTACCTACCGCCGTTGTAGAACGCTTCGAAACATCGTGTATCAGGTATTCGTGACAATTATCGATAGAAAGCACGATTGCAGGGGCAGGGAAGTGAATCCTTATTTACCGTCGATGCCCAACGCCTCGAAACTTCGTATATCAGGTAGTCGTGCCAATCATCCATAGAAAGCACGATTGCAGGGGCAGGGAAGTGAATCCTTATTAACCGTCGATGCCGAACGCTTCGAAACATTGTATATCAGGTATTCGTGCCAATTATCGATAGAAAGAACGATTGCGAGGGCAGGGATGTGAATCTTTACTTACCGTGGATGCCGAACTCTTCGAAACATCATATATCAGGTATTCGTGCCAATCATCGATAGAAAGAACGATTGCCATGGCTGGGAAGTGAATCTTTACCTACCGCCGATGTAGAACGATGGGAAACATCGAATATCACATATTCGTGGCAATTATCGATAGTTAGAACGATTGCGAGGGATGGGAAGTGAATCCTTACCTACCGCCGATGTAGAACGCTTCGAAACATCGTGTATCTGGTATTTGTGTCAATTATCGATGGAATGAACGATTGCGAGGGCTGGGAAGGGAATCCTTACGTACCGCCGATGTAGAACAATGGGAAACATCGAATATCACGAATTCGTGCCAATTATCGATAGAAAGAACGATTGCCATGGCTGGAAAGTGAATCTTTATCTACCGCCGATGTACAACGATGGGAAACATCGAATATCACATATTCGTGGCAATTATCGATAGTTAGAACGATTGCGAGGGATGGGAAGTGAATGCTTACCTACCGCCGATGTAGAACGATGGGAAACATCGAATATCACATAATCGTGGCAATTATCGATAGTTAGAACGATTGCGAGGGATGGGAAGTGAATCCTTACCTACCGCCGATGTAGAACGCTTCGAAACATCGTGTATCTGGTATTTGTGTCAATTATCGATGGAATGAACGATTGCGAGGGCTGGGAAGGGAATCCATACGTACCGCCGATGTAGATCAATGGGAAACATCGAATATCACGAATTCGTGCCAATTATCGATAGAAAGAACGATTGCCATGGCTGGGAAGTGAATCTTTATCTACCGCCGATGTACAACGAAGGGAAACATCGAATATCACATATTCGTGGCAATTATCGATAGTTAGAACGATTGCGAGGGATGGGAAGTGAATCCTTACCTACCGCCGATGTAGAACGCTTCGAAACATCGTATATCACATAATCGTGGCAATTATCGATAGTTAGAACGATTGCGAGGGATGGGAAGTGAATCCTTACCTACCGCCGATGTAGAACGCTTCGAAACATCGTGTATCTGGTATTTGTGTCAATTATCGATGGAATGAACGATTGCGAGGGCTGGGAAGGGAATCCATACGTACCGCCGATGTAGAACAATGGGAAACATCGAATATCACGAATTCGTGCCAATTATCGATAGAAAGAACGATTGCCATGGCTGGGAAGTGAATCTTTATCTACCGCCGATGTACAACGAAGGGAAACATCGAATATCACATATTCGTGGCAATTATCGATAGTTAGAACGATTGCGAGGGATGGGAAGTGAATCCTTACCTACCGCCGTTGTAGAACGCTTCGAAACATCGTGTATCAGGTATTCGTGACAATTATCGATAGAAAGCACGATTGCAGGGGCAGGGAAGTGAATCCTTATTTACCGTCGATGCCCAACGCCTCGAAACTTCGTATATCAGGTAGTCGTGCCAATCATCCATAGAAAGCACGATTGCAGGGGCAGGGAAGTGAATCCTTATTAACCGTCGATGCCGAACGCTTCGAAACATTGTATATCAGGTATTCGTGCCAATTATCGATAGAAAGAACGATTGCGAGGGCAGGGATGTGAATCTTTACTTACCGTGGATGCCGAACTCTTCGAAACATCATATATCAGGTATTCGTGCCAATCATCGATAGAAAGAACGATTGCCATGGCTGGGAAGTGAATCTTTACCTACCGCCGATGTAGAACGATGGGAAACATCGAATATCACATATTCGTGGCAATTATCGATAGTTAGAACGATTGCGAGGGATGGGAAGTGAATCCTTACCTACCGCCGATGTAGAACGCTTCGAAACATCGTGTATCTGGTATTTGTGTCAATTATCGATGGAATGAACGATTGCGAGGGCTGGGAAGGGAATCCTTACGTACCGCCGATGTAGAACAATGGGAAACATCGAATATCACGAATTCGTGCCAATTATCGATAGAAAGAACGATTGCCATGGCTGGGAAGTGAATCTTTATCTACCGCCGATGTACAACGATGGGAAACATCGAATATCACATATTCGTGGCAATTATCGATAGTTAGAACGATTGCGAGGGATGGGAAGTGAATCCTTACCTAGCGCCGATGTAGAACGCTTCGAAACATCGTATATCAGGTATTCGTGCCAATTATCGATAGAAAGAACGATTGCCATGGCTGGGAAGTGAATCTTTACCTACCGCCGATGTAGAACGATGGGAAACATCGAATATCACATATTCGTGGCAATTATCGATAGTTAGAATGATTGCGAGGGATGGGAAGTGAATCCTTACCTACAGCCGATGTAGAACGATGGGAAACATCAAATATCACATATTCGTGGCAATTATCGATAGTTAGAACGATTGCGAGTGCTGGGAAGTGAATCCTTAGTTACCATCGATGCAGAACGCTTGGAAACATCGAATATCACGTATTCGTGCCAATTCTCGATAGAAAGAACGATTGCCAGGGCAGGGATGTGACTCTTTACTTACCGTGGATGCCGAACGCTACGAAACATCGTATATCAGGTATTCGTGCCAATTATCGATAGAAAGAACGATTGCCATGGCTGGGAAGTGAATCTTTATCTACCGCCGATGTAGAACGATGGGAAACATCAAATATCACATATTCGTGGCCATTATCGATATTTAGAACGATTGGGAGGGCTTGGAAGTGAATCCTTACCTACAGCCGATGTAGAACGATGGGAAACATCAAATATCACATATTCGTGGCAATTATCTATAGTTAGAACGATTGCGAGTGCTGGGAAGTGAACCCTTAATTACCATCGATGCAGAACGCTTGGAAACATCGAATATCACGTATTCGTTCCAATTATCGATAGAAAGAACGATTGCGAGGGCTGGGAAGTGAATCTTTACCTACCGCCGATGTAGAACGATGGGAAACATCGAATATCACATAATCGTGGCAATTATCGATAGTTAGAACGATTGCGAGGGATGGGAAGTGAATCCTTACCTACCGCCGTTGTAGAACGCTTCGAAACATCGTGTATCAGGTATTCGAGACAATTATCGATAGAAAGCACGATTGCAGGGGCAGGGAAGTGAATCCTTATTTACCGTCGATGCCCAACGCTTCGAAATTTCGTATATCAGGTAGTCGTGCCAATCATCGATAGAAAGCACGATTGCGGGGGCAGGGAAGTGAATCCTTATTAACCGTCGATGCCGAACGCTTCGAAACATTGTATATCAGGTATTCGTGCCAATTATCGATAGAAAGAACGATTGCGAGGGCAGGGATGTGAATCTTTACTTACCGTGGATGCCGAACGCTTCGAAACATCATATATCAGGTATTCGTGCCAATTATCGATAGAAAGAACGATTGCCATGGCTGGGAAGTGAATCTTTACCTACCGCCGATGTAGAACGGTGGGAAACATCGAATATCACATATTCGTGGCAATTATCGATAGTTAGAACGATTGCGAGGGATGGGGAGTGAATCCTTACCTACCGCCGATGTAGAACGCTTCGAAAAATCGTGTATGAGGTATTCGTGACAATTATCGATAGAAAGAAGGATTGCAGGGGCAGGGAAGAGAATCTTTTTTTACCGTGGATGCCGAACACTTCGAAACATCGTATATCAGGTATTCGTGACAATTATAGATAAAAAGAACGATTGCGAGGGCTGGGAAATTAATCCTTACCTACGCCGATGTAGAACGCTTCGAAACATCGTATATCACATATTCGTGGCAATTATCGATAGTTAGAACGATTGCGAGTGCTGGGAAGTGAATCCTTAATTACCATCGATGCAGAACGCTTGGAAACATCAAATATCACATATTCGTGGCAATTATCGATAGTTAGAACGATTGCGAGTGCTGGGAAGTGAATGCTTAATTTCCATTGATGCAGAACGCTTGGAAACATCGAATATCACGCATTCGTTCCAATTATCGATAGAAAGAACGATTGCGAGGGCTGGGAAGTGAATCCTTACCTACCGCCGATGTAGAACGCTTCGAAACATCGTATATCAGGTATTCGTGCCAATTATCGATAGAAAGAACGATTGCCATGGCTGGGAAGTGAATCTTTACCTACCGCCGATGTAGAACGATGGGAAACATCGAATATCACATATTCGTGGCAATTATCGATAGTTAGAATGATTGCAAGGGATGGGAAGTGAATCCTTACCTACAGCCGATGTAGAACGATGGGAAACATCAAATATCACATATTCGTGGCAATTATCGATAGTTAGTACGATTGCGAGTGCTGGGAAGTGAATCCTTAATTACCATCGATGCAGAACGCTTGGAAACATCGAATATCACGTATTCGTGCCAATTATCGATAGAAAGAACGATTGCGAGGGCTGGGAAGTGAATCCTTACCTACCGCCGATGTAGAACGCTTCGAAACATCGTATATCAGGTATACGTGCCAATTATCGATAGAAAGAACGATTGCCATGGCTGGGAAGTGAATCTTTACCTACCGCCGATGTAGAACGATGGGAAACATCGAATATCACATATTCGTGGCAATTATCGATAGAAAGAACGATTGTCATGGCTGGGAAGTGAATCCTTACCTACCGCCGATGTAGAACGCTTCGAAACATCGTATATCAGGTATTCGTGCCAATTATCGATAGAAAGAACGATTGCCATGGCTGGGAAGTGAATCTTTACCTACCGCCGATGTAGAACGCTTCGAAACATCGTATAGCAGGTATTCGTGCCAATTATCGATAGAAAGAACGATTGCCATGGCTGGGAAGTGAATCTTTACCTACCGCCGATGTAGAACGCTTCGAAACATCGTATATCAGGTATTCGTGCCAATTATCGATAGAAAGAACGATTGCCATGGCTGGGAAGTGAATCTTTACTTACCGTGGATGCCCAACGCTACGAAACATCGTATATCAGGTATTCGTGGCAATTATCGATAGTTAGAACGATTGCGAGGGCTGGGAAGTGAATCCTTACCTACAGCCGATGTAGAACGCTTCGAAACATCGTATATCAGGTATTCGTGCCAATTATCGATAGAAAGAACGATTGCCATGGCTGGGAAGTGAATCTTTACCTACCGCCGATGTAGAACGATGGGAAACATCAAATATCACATATTCGTGGCAATTATCGATAGTTAGAACGATTGCGAGTGCTGGGAAGTGAATGCTTAATTTCCATTGATGCAGAACGCTTGGAAACATCGAATATCACGCATTCGTTCCAATTATCGATAGAAAGAACGATTGCGAGGGCTGGGAAGTGAATCCTTACCTACCGCCGATGTAGAACGCTTCGAAACATCGTATATCAGGTATACGTGCCAATTATCGATAGAAAGAACGATTGCCATGGCTGGGAAGTGAATCTTTACATACCGCCGATGTAGAACGATGGGAAACATCGAATATCACATATTCGTGGCAATTATCGATAGTTAGAATGATTGCGAGGGATGGGAAGTGAATCCTTACCTACAGCCGATGTAGAACGATGGGAAACATCAAATATCACATATTCGTTCCAATTATCGATAGAAAGAACGATTGCGAGGGCTGGGAAGTGAATCCTTACCTACCGCCGATGTAGAACGCTTCGAAACATCGTATATCAGGTATTCGTGCCAATTATCGATAGAAAGAACGATTGCCATGGCTGGGAAGTGAATCTTTACCTACCGCCGATGTAGAACGATGGGAAACATCAAATATCACATATTCGTGGCAATTATCGATAGTTAGAACGATTGCGAGTGCTGGGAAGTGAATGCTTAATTTCCATTGATGCAGAACGCTTGGAAACATCGAATATCACGCATTCGTTCCAATTATCGATAGAAAGAACGATTGCGAGGGCTGGGAAGTGAATCCTTACATACCGCCGATGTAGAACGCTTCGAAACATCGTATATCAGGTATACGTGCCAATTATCGATAGAAAGAACGATTGCCATGGCTGGGAAGTGAATCTTTACCTACCGCCGATGTAGAACGATGGGAAACATCGAATATCACATATTCGTGGCAATTATCGATAGAAAGAACGATTCCCATGGCTGGGAAGTGAATCCTTACCTACCGCCGATGTAGAACGCTTCGAAACATCGTATATCAGGTATTCGTGGCAATTATCGATAGAAAGAACGATTGCGAGGGCTGGGAAGAGAATCCTTACCTACCGCCGATGTAGAACGCTTCGAAACATCGTATATCAGGTATTCGTGCCAATTATCGATAGAAAGAACGATTGCCATGGCTGGGAAGTGAATCCTTACCTACCGCCGATGTAGAACGCTTCGAAACATCGTATATCAGGTATTCGTGCCAATTATCGATAGAAAGAACGATTGCCATGGCTGGGAAGTGAATCTTTACCTACCGCCGATGTAGAACGATGGGAAACATCAAATATCACATTTTCGTGGCAATTATCGATAGTTAGAACGATTGCGAGTGCTGGGAAGTGAATGCTTAATTTCCATTGATGCAGAACGCTTGGAAACATCGAATTTCACGCATTCGTTCCAATTATCGATAGAAAGAACGATTGCGAGGGCTGGGAAGTGAATCCTTACCTACCGCCGATGTAGAACGCTTCGAAACATCGTATATCAGGTATACGTGCCAATTATCGATAGAAAGAACGATTGCCATGGCTGGGAAGTGAATCTTTACCTACCGCCGATGTAGAACGATGGGAAACATCGAATATCACATATTCGTGGCAATTATCGATAGTTAGAATGATTGCGAGGGATGGGAAGTGAATCCTTACCTACAGCCAATGTAGAACGATGGGAAACATCAAATATCACATATTCGTTCCAATTATCGATAGAAAGAACGATTGCGAGGGCTGGGAAGTGAATCCTTACCTACCGCCGATGTAGAACGCTTCGAAACATCGTATATCAGGTATTCGTGCCAATTATCGATAGAAAGAACGATTGCCATGGCTGGGAAGTGAATCTTTACCTACCGCCGATGTAGAACGATGGGAAACATCGAATATCACATATTCGTGGCAATTATCGATAGTTAGAATGATTGCGAGGGATGGGAAGTGAATCCTTACCTACAGCCGATGTAGAACGATGGGAAACATCAAATATCACATATTCGTTCCAATTATCGATAGAAAGAACGATTGCGAGGGCTGGGAAGTGAATCCTTACCTACCGCCGATGTAGAACGCTTCGAAACATCGTATATCAGGTATTCGTGCCAATTATCGATAGAAAGAACGATTGCCATGGCTGGGAAGTGAATCTTTACCTACCGCCGATGTAGAACGCTTCGAAACATCGTATATCAGGTATTCGTGCCAATTATCGATAGAAAGAACGATTGCCATAGCTGGGAAGTGAATCTTTACCTACCGCCGATGTAGAACGATGGGAAACATCGAATATCACATAATCGTGGCAATTATCGATAGTTAGAACGATTGCGAGGTGTCACGTTCCAGATTGCTTCCGGAGGGGACATACTGTTCGCACGCAAGAAGGGGAACGGAAAGTGAATTGAGGAAAATGAACGCGTAATCTCGGGGTCGAATTCAAGATTCGCGCAAGCCGAGAGGAAAGGTAAGTGGGAAAAGAAAAGGAAAACCTCGGGGTCGAATTCAAGATTCGCGCACGCCTGGAGGAAAGGTATATGGAAAAGGAAAGGAGAATCTCGGGGTCGAATACGAGGTTCGCGCACGCCGAGAGGAAAGGTAAGTGGGAAAAGAAAAGGAAAACCTCGGGGTCGAATTCAGGATTCGCACGCGCCGAGAGGGAAAAGGTAAGTAGGGAAGAAAAGGAGAATCTCGGGGTCGAATACGAGGTTCGCGCTCGCCGAGAGGAAAGGTAAGTGGGAAAAGAAAAGGAAAACCTCGGGGTCGAATTCAGGATTCGCACGCGCCGAGAGGGAAGGTATATGGAAAAGGAAAGGAGAATCTCGGGGTCGAATACGAGGTTCGCGCACGCCGAGAGGAAAGGTAAGTGCGGAAGGAAGCGAAAAATACCTCGGGGTCGAATACAAGATTCGCACGCGCCAAGGGGGAAAGGTAAGTAGGAAAGGAAATGAAAGGTGTCGAGGTTTTATTACGGGAGGATTTCTCCGCGGGGATACCAACTCCTCAAATTTCAGTTAATGTTGCGGTATGCGAACGATATCTCGTACGGGACAAGGTAATAAAATGACTCACCGAGCTGCTGTGTCGTGGTTGCGATCCTCGGGTGAACACATATAATCGTTATATTTATTAAAATATAAGGTGCGGAAATATTCCAATCAATAAAAATAATGCATTAAAATACTCTAAGTTCATTAAGGTATCGTCGTACAATTCTATGTTCGTTATTGTATTAATTGAAATAAATTACTGAATAATTCTATGTTCCTTACGGTAATTATTGACGTAAATTCGCGTAATTATCTATGTTCTTTAAGGTAATATTTGAAATAAATTGCTCGAATAACCTTATGTTCGTTATAATATTAATTGAAATAAATTACAGAATTATCTATGTTCCTTAAGGTAATATTTAAAATAAATCGCTCGAATAATTTTATGTTCGCTATAGTATTAATAGAAATAAATCGGGAAATATTCTAAGTCCTTATGGAATAAACTGAAATAAATCAGAAATATTCTAAGTCCTTATGGAATAAATTGAAATGAATCAGAATTATTCTATGTTCTTTCGTTACTGTTCTTCTTCTACTACTTTCTGTATGTTCTTATGCCGCTTCTTCCACTACTGTCTGTATGTTCTTATGGTGCTTCTTCCACAACTGTATGTATGTTCTTATGCTGCTTCTTCCACTGCTTTCTAACTCTTCTAACTACTGTATAACTCTTGTCTAACTAACTGATGATTAACTGGTATTGACGATTAACTCTTATTGACGATTCTTATTCTTCTTGATTATTCAGGTGGTGGCGGCTTATTTATATCCGTCTCTGGAATTTCTGGTATGCGAGGAATGCCTGGTATGCGCGGGATGTCTGGTGTGCGTGGTATGTTGGTATGTGTGGTATGTTTACTGCTCTGGAATCCCAGTGGTTTTCAACCGGCAGGGGTTCTCCATTGTTTCCGGGTGGACCTGTTATGATTAAAATAAATTATATTAGTTAATTATAAGATTGTTATATTGTGACTTCGTGTTAGTTATTTAATGTCGTCGTGTTGTAGTGAGATACTCGAGAGGACGCGAAAGGGGTTTTCTTCCTCGTGGAGTGAGGGCTTCTCTCGGGACGCGAAGGGGGTTTCTTCCTCGTGCAGTGAGGGCTTCTCTCGGGACGCGAAGGGGGTTTCTTCCTCGTGCAGTGAGGGCTTCTCTCGAGTGTCGTCGTTCTTCGTTTTAAGGTAAGTGTGATGTTTTGTGTAGTGACGAATTGGAATAATAAGAGGTTTTGTTTGTTCGCAGGTAATTGGTGGTGAGAAGAGAAATACGAGGTGAATGTCTTATAGGAGAAATTTATTTGTTCGCAGGCAGTCGATGGTGTGAAGTTCAATATTAGGTAAGCACTTTGCTTGAGGAGTGTTGGGTTGGAGTAATAAGAGAGTTCATTTGTTCACAGGCAGGCGATGATGAGAAGAATACTTGTTTGAGTAGTGATGGGTTGGAGTAATAAGAGAGTTTATTCTTTCACAGGCAGGCGATGATGAGAAGAATAATATAGGGTAAGTACTTGTTTGAGTAGTGATGGGTTGGAGTAATAAGAGAGTTTATTTGTTCACAGGCAGTCGATCGTGAGAAGTGTAATATAAGGTAGTGTATTACATGTTGAAAGAAGGATTGATTTATATATTAAAAGAAAAGTGTATTAGAAAGGAATTGTATTATATATATTTAGATTGTTTTATGTATGAAAAGAATGTATAAAAGGAAATGTAATATATATTAAGGAAAAGTGTTGTTTTGCATATTAAAAGAAAGTGTAATAAAATGAAATATATTACTTATTAAGAAGAAGTGTATTATATCTTAAAAGGATTATTGTTTATTATATTGTAAAAAAGTGTATTAGAATGAAATGTATTATATGTTAAAAGGAAGCGTGTATTGCGTAGTATCAGGAGAATGTACTAAAAGGAAATGTGGGTTGTGTTTTGCATAATAAATGGAAAATGTATTAAAAGAGAATGTACTATGTATTTGAAAGACGTGTGTACGATATATTAGAAGGAAAATGTATTAAATGAAATTATTATACTACAGCGAATTTAGCGGGTTATATACATTACAGCGAATTTAGGAAATAAGTGATGAAAAAATGTGACCCGTCACGCAGCGAAAAATGACGGCACGTCACACCTCCCCCCTTATTTTAAGAAATGCCTGCATTTCTTTAGTGGGAGATGCGGTTTGAGCGACAAATAAGTTTGCTGTTCTCGGTGAACTAAAATAAATTGGATCATACCTGTATTTGAATGGCGAATATTTGTTTTCCTTCATATATTATTAAAGAGTCAGATGAAGCAAATATATGTTGGGTGAGTTAGATAAAATGAAGGATACTCTTGTACCTGAATTGTTGAATAATTCTGCTTCTTTTCATGTATCCGTAATAATAGAATAAGATAAATATTTGGTTGAACGAAAAGTGAGGCGGTTTTCCTTCACTAGCTGAAATGAGATGGGTTATAAATGTATCCTGTAATATAAATAGAATTAGTTATCAATAGTGAATGGAATGAAAGAAACGTATGTTCGAATTAATAAAACAAAATGAAATATATGTGTGTATTTGAATGTGCTTCTCTTTCATATATATATATGGGAATAATGAATTGAAATAAATATGAAGTTGTTTCTTTCATTAGCTGTAATAAAGTGGTTTATGCATGTATTCTGTAGAATAAATAAAATTAATTATCAATAATGAATGGGATGGACTATATGTATATATTCTTTTGAGCGCTATATAGAGAGGTAAGTATTGGTATTTTATATTTTCGAGCAAGATATATTTCAGAACGAAAATTAGGCAAGGTATCTTATGTTTTGAACGAAATTAAGATGAAGTAAATATTTCGTGACGTTTTTTGAAAATATTGTGGTAAATATTTCGTGACGTTTCCTTTTGATGAAGATATTGTGGCGCGTTTTTTTTTCTTCTTTTTTTTGAATTGGCAATTTGACTATTTGGCTCAGTAAATGGGGACGTCGCATTGCCGCGGGGGCAGTCCACCGATTACATCACAGCTCGTTAATTAATTAATTAAATTGTTTTCTTTAAGCATCGTAAAATAATTTGTTTTCCTTAATTAAGTGGAATGAAATTAATAGGGTACATATTTTGAATGATAAATCAATTTGTTTTCAATTATGTATCAATAGCAAATAGAATGAAATAAATATATGTTTGAATGAAACTGGCCTTGTTTTCCTTAATAAAATGGAATAAGATTAATTAGGTTTGTATTTTCGAATGGAAAATAAGTTCGTTTTCCTTTATGTATCAATAATGAAATAAATGAAATAGATATATGATTAAGCTGGAATCGTTTTCATTAATTAAATAAAATAAACATAATAGGTATTTTTGAATGAAAACTAAAAGGTGAGTATTATAGAACTGTCAGTAAGCCCTTTTTTTTCCTTTTTGTATCGATAGTGAAATATATGATTTGATGAAAACTGAAATTGTTTTCATTATGGTGTCAAGAATGAATAAATGAAATAAATGAATATATTTGTAATCTTTTCTTTAATAAGAAGAAATAAAATAAAAAGGTATATATATATATATTTCGAACGATAAATAAAAGGTAAATATTTTAGAACGAGAAATCACAGGTAAACCTTTTAGAACGATAAATAAGAAGGTAAATATTTTATGTTTTGGTAAATATTTTATGTTTTGGCTCAGTAAATGGTGGACGTCGCATTGCCGCAGGGGCAGTCCTCCGATTACATCACGGCTCGTTAATTAATTAATTAAATGATTTGTTTTCTTTTTGTGTTTTTCTTTGTTTTCTTGTCTTGTAAATAATAGTAAGTAGTAATAATTAGAAATATATATATATATATAAGGTAAGTATAAACGATTAAGGTATATGTATGTAATAGTTTTCTTAAATCATGTTTTTTTTCCCTTTTTTTTTGGCTAGGCTACGTAGAATTAAGTTTAGAAGTAAGAAATAGAGTTAATAATTAAGTAAGGTAGGTATAAGTAAGACTAGGGTAAGTATGAATTAGATGTAGGATTAAGGATTAAGTAACTATTGAAAGAATTCGATGACATCGAGCAGGGCGTCGAGCCACTCAGTCTGGGTCCGTTCCTGCTCGATGCCGGCACTATCAGGGGCTTGCAAAGGGGGGGTTGGTGCGTCGCACATGTCGAAGAGGGATAATTCCTCCAGAGTCCCATGCTCCACGCGGAGCGCCGTGGCGGTGTCCAGCACTTCTATTACTGGTGGAGGCGGCGGAATTGTCGCTTGTGCGGCAGTTGGGACTAATGGCAGCGGTTCCTGCGGATGAGGACGAGCAATACTCACCCCTTCCGGTGCCAGGGATCGTTGAAAATGCTGGTCTACAGCAGTGGCCGCATCCCCTTCGTGGTACGTTATTATTAAACAAGATTCACTCACTATTTGCACGCGAGGCTCGGGTTCCGTTCGGTTCGGGGGCAGTACGAGGGCGGTTTCCGTGGACGGTTCCTTGATCGGGGCCTCCGCGTTGGCCGGAGCCCGCATCAGCGAAATCCTTCTTGAGGGCGGCAGTGTTTCATCCGCTAAAATTTTAGGCAGCGCCTTACGGTGTTTTAGTAGTAGTAATTTTTTCTTTGTCGCACTGCAATAAGTGCCGGCAGCTTTGCAGCGTTTCCTCTGTCGATGTTGTCCGGGCATGGTTATCACTCGAATGATCCAGCACGTGGCGCGGACTTGTACACATAGGGAGATTGGTATGCGAAGAATGTTGGTATGTCAGGTATGTTAGGAATGCTAGGAATCTTGGAGCGTGACCTTCTTTGAGAACCTCTTATATGTTATGAATGCTACGTATTTCTGCGGTGGTTCTCATCCGACCGCGGTTATTATTGAAGTATCAAACATGTATAGATGATTATTATTAAATATGCTAGAATCGTTGGTGACTATAACCCGGTTATATATGTATATATATGTATATGCATCCGCTGCATTCCGTATTCTTTTATTAACTGCATACCTGAGGTATATAATAAGTACAGATATGTCTATGTCTTATTATATAGGATTTTTTTTTGTTTCTTTTTAGCTATGTTTAATAAAATATGAATAAATGTATATTTTTTGTAAATTAAATTAAGAATCATTTTTAATGTGAATGTAAGTTCGAGGGTGTATGGGCGTAAGGGGAGGAGCGCACCTTAGTACCTCAATTTCCGCGCTTTGTTCGCATGAATAACCTTGTATCCGTTATTCCACGAAATCTTCAGGTTATGCATAGGGAGTACTTCGATGACCTTGTGCGGGCCAGTGTAATGATCAGCGAATTTTCCCTTGCGGGTATTTTTTACAACAAAGACCTCGTCTCCGGCTTGGAAGGTTTCCTCGTTTATGTGACGATCGTAATACATTTTGTATCTCTCTTTGGAGAGTTTTAATCTATCCGCGGCGAGAGTTTGTAGTTCGTTAATGCACTCCGTTAATCGCGAGAGGTAACCCCCGTAAGTTTCGTCGTCTGGGGTTTCAATCGGCCGCTGTTGGGCGGGGACCCGTGCTATTTTTCCAAAAACTAATTCGTGTGGAGTGTAACCCGTACCTTCATGGAAGCTCGTATTGTAGGAGAATGCCGCGAGATCGGTCCAGCTATCCCAATCGTCGTTTTGATTCACGTACATTTTCAAAATTCTACTAACACTATGTGGGATCTTTCTAAAGAGCCGTTAGATTGGGGGTGGAACGCGGTAGTCTTACATTGCGCGATCCTGAATTTGCGAGCAATGTTTTTCATAAACGCGCTGATGAAGTTCGTTCCTTGGTCGGTGAGAACGGCTTTTGGCGCGCCAAATCGACATATTAAATTTTTTATGAAGGCGTCTGCCACTTCCAGGGAGGTGGTGCCCTTCAATGGTGCGCACACAAAGTATTTTGTGAGCAGATCTTGCATTGTTAATATGTACGTATTGCCGGAAGGTGAGGTAGGGAGAGGGCCTACTATGTCCATACCGACCTTATCGAATGCTGCCCCAGGGGTGTCGGTTAAAACCATCGGTTGTCGAGTTTTAACCCGTACTAATTTCTTTTTCTGGCACAGCATGCAATTTTTTATGTATATTCTCACTTCTTGCTTCAATCCCTGCCAATAATAGTTTTGGCGGATTCTTTTTAGTGTTTTCGTAACTCCTCGATGTCCTCCTACCGCTAAAGAGTGGTTGTCTTGAATAATAGATAATCTCAAAATTGCATCGGGTATTTGCACTGTTTGCATACAAACGGTTAATTGTACGTTCTCCTCCATTAGTTTTGAGTGTATTTCGCCTATTATTTCCTCCCAAGTAAAGGTTCCAATTCGTGGGGTTTTTGCGATGCTGGCTGCTGATAATCGCAATTCTCGTACTACGTCCTTCAATGAATCAATTGCACTATGGAAGATTCCTGGATCTACAGGGAAATTGGCCTTCTCCTTGATGACTAGGCCGATGACCGTCTTTCCTCGGTGTTTCAATACGCGTGCTCGCCCGAGTGTGAGGTCTCTTCTAATGGGGAGATCTGCGTACTTCCTTAGATTTTCTCCTCCATTGTCACAGGGGTTGCCATCGGCGGCCAAGAAGATTATTACGGGGCCGTGTTGGACGACCAAGGGGTCTTGACTGACGCTGATGGTGGTGTTGTGATTCGTGTTTTGCGGAGTTGTTTCCGGTTGGTCGCTATCTGTGAGGCCATGGTCTGATTCTCCTGAAGAATCGTCGTCTACACTTACAGGGCGATTAGGAGGCGTACGAATTTCTTCTTCTGGGTGCATTTCGGTATGTCTGATAGGTGGAAATTCTTGCTCGGCTCTGCTGGTGGATGGTCGAAGACTATTGTAGGCTGGTTGTAGCGGTGGCGTCAGTTCCATGTCCGAAGTATCTTCGTGTTGCGGTCCTCTCGGAGGGTTGGGGTGACTAAAAATAGATTCGTCCGAATCTGTGGAGCTTACTTGTCCTGTTTCCCAATGTAGGTGTACGGGTCCATGATATCTGGGCCGTTTCCTGTTTCTGGTTTCAAGGATTAGCTCTGCGTCTGTGTCGGAACTTGACCGTGGACGGATGGGACAGGCGACTGTCGTCGTATTTTCGGGAGGATTACGGGAGAGTGCGTCGGCTACCTTATTGGATTTTCCCGGTTGATACTGTATTTCGTAGTCGAATTCGGCAAGTTTTAGCCGCCATCTAACGAGTCGAGACGTTGGGTCCTTGACTCTATGGAGCCAGACCAACGGCTGGTGATCCGTGTATAGGACGAATTTCTTTCCGTATAGGTATGGTCGAAAATGGCTGGTGCAGTATACTATTGCAAGGAGTTCCTTCTCGATTGTAGAGTAGTTCACTTCGGCTTGGCACAGCAGTCTAGATGCGTATGCGAGGGGGAGTTCTTTGTCCGCATAAGTTTGGGAAATTACGCCTCCCACTGCATAATCGGATGCGTCCGTTGTGAGGTGAAATTCCTTTTTGAAGTCCGGAAATTGCAAAATAGGTTCGTTGACCAGCTTGTCCTTGAGATACTCGAAGGATTTTTGTTGCTGCACGCCCCAAGCGAAGGGTGTACCCTTTTTAAGGAGTGACGTGAGGGGTCGCGCTTCCTTCGAGAAGTCTGGGATGAACCGCCTATAATACCCGGTCAATCCTAGAAATTGTTTAATTCCCTTTGCTGTGCGTGGTGCAGGATAATTTGTGACGGAGATTACCTTCTGAGGATCGGGTCTTACGCCGTCCCGTGTGAGGACGTGGCCCAAATATGCCACTTCCTTTCGTAAAAATTGACATTTACTGGGTTGTAACTTTAAGTTAGCTTCGCGCAACCTATTGGCGAGCTTTCGAAATTTAATTTCATGTTCGCTAAGTGAGCTGCAATAAAGAACGATGTCGTCTAAATAAACGAACATTTCTGACCCTTGCAGACCGGAAAGGACGTGATCCATGAGTCGTTGGAACGTCGCGGGTGCGTTGCGTAATCCGAAGGGCATTCTTGAAAATTCGTAATGCCCATGTGGGGCCGAGAACGCGGTTTTCTGCGCGTGTTCTGGTTTCATAGGGATTTGGTGAAACCCAGAAACAAGGTCGAACACTGAAAAATATTTGGCGCCGCCGAGCTGATCGAGTATATCTATTATATTTGGGAGGGGGTATGCATCTGGAACTGTTTTCTGATTAAGCTGGCGATAGTCGATCACCATTCTCCATTTTCTCTTCCCATCGGCTCCTGGCTTTTTTGGAACTATCCAGAGAGGCGAACTGTATGGGGAGACGGATGGTTTAATAATTTCCTTCTTCAGCAGTTCCTCCATTTGTGTACGGATTTCTTCCTTGTGAATAGGAGGGTAGCGGTATTGCTTCGTAAACACCGGAATCGAGTCTGTGGTTTCTATGGAATGGCTAATGGCGTGCGTGTGGCCTAGGGGTTCGCTGGGCAAGTGGAATACATCTTCGTATTTGCTGACGAGTTGTCGGACGTGATCTTCTTCTTCCCGATTAAGGTCCTTCGGGGATATGAGGTCGAGTATCTCTGTGACTCGTGTTCGCTGGGTGAGCTCGTCCCTGTAAGGGGTTTCGGCGGGGGTGGATCCCTGTAATCCTTTTGTGGGGTTAATTTGGTTTGCTTCCTTCTGTTCCGCAATTAGGCATACGAGGGGTGTGGACCTTTGTCCGTTTCGCTGGGTTCTTCCTTCTGTGAGGGATTCGCTAAGGGGAATGGGCCGGTTGCCCTTTTGAATATGGGGGTTCATCGTGTCTTCGGTCTGCTTCGAATTCACGGCTTCCTCGGTATGCTTCACTTGGGGGTACGTTATGGGAGCTTCTTCAAATTTTTCCAGCTGGACTGGGGGTATCCGAATGATCGCCGGTTGCTCGTTGGTGTTAGTGATTCGTAAGTTTGCCTTGCCATCCTGATGTCGCACTACGGCTTGTCCTGCGTATAGCCCTTCTCCTACGTCTATTCGTGGAATATATCCTTCCTCGATTTCGGGGTTAGTGACTGTCGCTTGTGCGACTACGCTGGTTCTCGGGGGTATTGTTATTTCCTCGATCTTGTTAAAAGAGACGAAATTGCCATTAAATGCTAGCCATCTATTTTTGAAATCCACCGTTACTCCACTTTCGGTTAGAAATCCCGAACCCAATAACCCTTCATAGCGCAGGGGTATGGTATCTTCGACGACGTGAAATTGTACGGGATAATTGAATAAATTTGCTGTAAGTGTTCCTAAGGTGGGCACCAAATTTTCGGTGATTCCGATTAAGTCGATTACGTTGTCTCTGTCGATGTCGCAGGGCGTCTTTATGCACGATTGTTTTATCAGGTTTACCTCCGCTCCTGTGTCGATCATCAAGTCCGTAGGAAGGTTTAATTGCGGGCTGCGGACGTTGATGGAAGGGACATTGTTGTAGGGGGAGAGGTGCACCTTGGCGATTCTGGGCGGAGTTGGTTCGTAGCCCGGAATGTATTTATCGGGTGCGCATTTGTCCTGCCCGTTCCACGAGGCGCCTCCCTGTAATCTCGTGGGGGCTGGTCGTTTCCCGACATATTCCGATCGCGCATTTTCTTACGGCATTCCGCGACCAAGTGTCCTATTTTCCCGCAGTAGTTGCAGGTTCGCATCTCTGGTCGTCGTGGCGTATTATAATCCGTCGTCGGGGGTGGACGGTCGAAACCTCTTCCATTAAATCGTTCTGGGGCCCGCGTAGGGGGCGGATGATTATTGGTCGGGTAGTTCCTGCACGATCGCGCGTCGTGTCCTTCCCGATTGCATAATTGGCATAAGGTGCGGTTTATCCGTTCTCCCATAAACCGGTGGCGATCGCGTTCGATCAATTTCGCTACTCGTACCGCTCTGTCAAATGCCTCATCTAAGGACGTCAATGTCGTAGGATCCATCTGACTGCGCATAGAAAGGGGTAGTCCGTCCAAAAATGATCTTAACGCTAACTGGTCGACGTCGTATAACGCCGTCCTCGAATTTCGGTAATAATCAGCATCTTCGTCAGTGATGGCGAACTTCAGGTCCTTTACTCTTGAAATATAATCCAATATGTGTTCGTTTCTTCCAATAATGATATTCGCTAGTTCGCCGCGGTAGTGATCGGAGGTTTTAGCGGGGGCGAACACTGTTTTCAGCCTGCCGATGAATGCGTTAACCGTATCAAAGCAGTAGTCCTCCACGACCAAGTACGCGTGGTTTTGTAAGCGGTTTCTTAATAAGCACGCTAACTGTGGTTCGAAAGCGGGAGGGATCATTTCTCGAGCTCGTCTGCACGCTCTCGCAAACTGCAGAATCGGCATGTTGTGTCCATCGAAGCGCGGTACCGTCTCGACGGCATCCTTCAGAGAAACCTGAAGTTTTCCGTACATATTCGGTTCGATAAACGCGTCGTTACGCGGGTTTCCTTCGCGATAACCGGAGGCAGGGGTTTCTAAACGTGTTTTAATGCGCTGTTTCCTTGTTAGCGTATCCACTGCATCTTGCAGGGCAGCGATTTGTTTCGCAAGGTTCTCCAACCCGGAGGCGGTTTGGTACGTTGGTTCTTCATGGATCGAATCGTCGGCTGGACTAACAGGTCGCATTTGCTTATTCGTGAATAGATCATAATGCGCTTCGATTTGAGCTTGCTTTTCGCGCAGGAGATTCAATTTATCGTGCAACGCGGCGGTCGACGCGTCGATGGCTCTATTAGCATCCTCTACGGAGGTAGCGAGGGGGTTGGATTCGTCGGCATCACCGTACAGCGACATGGTATTTTATTTTTATGAAAATTGTTGAGCGAAATGAGCAATGTATATATATATATATTTTTGTAAATATACGATGGCCTATGATTTGGCGAATTATCTATTCGTAGGCGATAAATTAATTGAACATGTATCAAAATTTCAGTATTAAAACCTTTTAACCTTCAATTATTGTTTTTGTTTTTTCACTGCTTGAATATTCGATTATCGTTTTAAAGGCAATTGTGGGATTGAATTTTCGAGATCCCACCGCTGTCACCAATTAATATGTCACGTTCCAGATTGCTTCCGGAGGGGACATACTGTTCGCACGCAAGAAGGGGAACGGAAAGTGAATTGAGGAAAATGAACGCGTAATCTCGGGGTCGAATTCAAGATTCGCGCAAGCCGAGAGGAAAGGTAAGTGGGAAAAGAAAAGGAAAACCTCGGGGTCGAATTCAAGATTCGCGCACGCCTGGAGGAAAGGTATATGGAAAAGGAAAGGAGAATCTCGGGGTCGAATACGAGGTTCGCGCACGCCGAGAGGAAAGGTAAGTGGGAAAAGAAAAGGAAAACCTCGGGGTCGAATTCAGGATGCGCACGCGCCGAGAGGGAAAAGGTAAGTAGGGAAGAAAAGGAGAATCTCGGGGTCGAATACGAGGTTCGCGCTCGCCGAGAGGAAAGGTAAGTGGGAAAAGAAAAGGAAAACCTCGGGGTCGAATTCAGGATTCGCACGCGCCGAGAGGGAAAAGGTAAGTAGGGAAGAAAAGGAGAATCTCGGGGTCGAATACGAGGTTCGCGCTCGCCGAGAGGAAAGGTAAGTGGGAAAAGAAAAGGAAAACCTCGGGGTCGAATTCAGGATTCGCACGCGCCGAGAGGGAAGGTATATGGAAAAGGAAAGGAGAATCTCGGGGTCGAATACGAGGTTCGCGCACGCCGAGAGGAAAGGTAAGTGCGGAAGGAAGCGAAAAATACCTCGGGGTCGAATACAAGATTCGCACGCGCCAAGGGGGAAAGGTAAGTAGGAAAGGAAATGAAAGGTGTCGAGGTTTTATTACGGGAGGATTCCTCCGCGGGGATACCAACTCCTCAAATTTCAGTTAATGTTGCGGTATGCGAACGATATCTCGTACGGGACAAGGTAATAAAATGACTCACCGAGCTGCTGTGTCGTGGTTGCGATCCTCGGGTGAACACATATAATCGTTATATTTATTAAAATATAAGGTGCGGAAATATTCCAATCAATAAAAATAATGCATTAAAATACTCTAAGTTCATTAAGATATCGTCGTACAATTCTATGTTCGTTATTGTATTAATTGAAATAAATTACTGAATAATTCTATGTTCCTTACGGTAATTATTGACGTAAATTCGCGTAATTATCTATGTTCTTTAAGGTAATATTTGAAATAAATTGCTCGAATAACCTTATGTTCGTTATAATATTAATTGAAATAAATTACAGAATTATCTATGTTCCTTAAGGTAATATTTAAAATAAATCGCTCGAATAATTTTATGTTCGCTATAGTATTAATAGAAATAAATCGGGAAATATTCTAAGTCCTTATGGAATAAACTGAAATAAATCAGAAATATTCTAAGTCCTTATGGAATAAATTGAAATAAATCAGAATTATTCTATGTTCTTTCGTTACTGTTCTTCTTCGCCTACTTTCTGTATGTTCTTATGCCGCTTCTTCCACTACTGTCTGTATGTTCTTATGGTGCTTCTTCCACAACTGTCTGTATGTTCTTATGCTGCTTCTTCCACTGCTTTCTAACTCTTCTAACTACTGTATAACTCTTGTCTAACTAACTGATGATTAACTGGTATTGACGATTAACTCTTATTGACGATTCTTATTCTTCTTGATTATTCAGGTGGTGGCGGCTTATTTATATCCGTCTCTGGAATTTCTGGTATGCGAGGAATGCCTGGTATGCGCGGGATGTCTGGTGTGCGTGGTATGTTGGTATGTGTGGTATGTTTACTGCTCTGGAATCCCAGTGGTTTTCAACCGGCAGGGGTTCTCCATTGTTTCCGGGTGGACCTGTTATGATTAAAATAAATTATATTAGTTAATTATAAGATTGTTATATTGTGAATTCGTGTTAGTTATTTAGTGTCGTCGTGTTGTAGTGAGATACTCGAGAGGACGCGAAAGGGATTTTCTTCCTCGTGGAGTGAGGGCTTCTCTCGGGACGCGAAGGGGGTTTCTTCCTCGTGCAGTGAGGGCTTCTCTCGGGACGCGAAGGGGGTTTCTTCCTCGTGCAGTGAGGGCTTCTCTCGGGACGCGAAGGGGGTTTCTTCCTCGTGCAGTGAGGGCTTCTCTCGGGACGCGAAGGGGGTTTCTTCCTTGTGCGGTGAGGGCTTCTCTCGAGTGTCGTCGTTCTTCGTTTTAAGGTAAGTGTGATGTTTTGTGTAGTGACGAATTGGAATAATAAGAGGTTTTGTTTGTTCGCAGGTAATTGGTGGTGAGAAGAGAAATACGAGGTGAATGTCTTATAGGAGAAATTTATTTGTTCGCAGGCAGTCGATGGTGTGAAGTTTAATATTAGGTAAGCACTTTGCTTGAGGAGTGTTGGGTTGGAGTAATAAGAGAGTTCATTTGTTCACAGGCAGGCGATGATGAGAAGAATACTTGTTTGAGTAGTGATGGGTTGGAGTAATAAGAGAGTTTAGTCTTTCACAGGCAGGCGATGATGAGAAGAATAATATAGGGTAAGTACTTGTTTGAGTAGTGATGGGTTGGAGTAATAAGAGAGTTTATTTGTTCACAGGCAGTCGATCGTGAGAAGTGTAATATAAGGTAGTGTATTACATGTTGAAAGAAGGATTGATTTATATATTAAAAGAAAAGTGTATTAGAAAGGAATTGTATTATATATATTTAGATTGTTTTATGTATGAAAAGAATGTATAAAAGGAAATGTAATATATATTAAGGAAAAGTGTTGTTTTGCATATTAAAAGAAAGTGTAATAAAATGAAATATATTACTTATTAAGAAGAAGTGTATTATATCTTAAAAGGATTATTGTTTATTATATTGTAAAAAAGTGTATTAGAATGAAATGTATTATATGTTAAAAGGAAGCGTGTATTGCGTAGTATCAGGAGAATGTACTAAAAGGAAATGTGGGTTGTGTTTTGCATAATAAATGGAAAATGTATTAAAAGAGAATGTACTATGTATTTGAAAGAGGTGTGTACGATATATTAGAAGGAAAATGTATTAAATGAAATTATTATACTACAGCGAATTTAGCGGGTTATATACATTACAGCGAATTTAGGAAATAAGTGATGAAAAAATGTGACCCGTCACGCAGCGAAAAATGACGGCACGTCACAGAGGGATGGGAAGTGAATCCTTACCTACCGCCGTTGTAGAACGCTTCGAAACATCGTGTATCAGGTATTCGTGACAATTATCGATAGAAAGCACGATTGCAGGGGCAGGGAAGTGAATCCTTATTTACCGTCGATGTCCAACGCTTCGAAATTTCGTATATCAGGTAGTCGTGCCAATCATCGATAGAAAGCACGATTGCAGGGGCAGGGAAGTGAATCCTTACCTACAGCCGATGTACAACGATGGGAAACATCGAATATCACATATTCGTGGCAATTATCGATAGTTAGAACGATTGCGAGGGATGGGAAGTGAATCCTTACCTACCGCCGATGTAGAACGCTTCGAATCATCGTGTATCTGGTATTTGTGTCAATTATCGATGGAATGAACGATTGCGAGGGCTGGGAAGGGAATCCTTACGTACCGCCGATGTAGAACAATGGGAAACATCGAATATCACGAATTCGTGCCAATTATCGATAGAAAGAACGATTGCCATGGCTGGGAAGTGAATCTTTATCTACCGCCGATGTACAACGATGGGAAACATCGAATATCACATATTCGTGGCAATTATCGATAGTTAGGACGATTGCGAGGGATGGGAAGTGAATCCTTACCTACCGCCGATGTAGAACGCTTCGAAAAATCGTGTATGAGGTATTCGTGAAAATTATCGATAGAAAGAAGGATTGCAGGGGCAGGGAAGAGAATCTTTACTTACCGTGGATGCCGAACACTTCGAAACATCGTATATCAGGTATTCGTGACAATTATAGATAAAAAGAACGATTGCGAGGGCTGGGAAATGAATCCTTACCTACCGCCGATGTAGAACGCTACGAAACATCGTATATCACATATTCGTGGCAATTATCGATAGTTAGAACGATTGCGAGGGATGGGAAGTGAATCCTTACCTACCGCCGATGTAGAACGCTTCGAAACATCGTATATCAGGTATACGTGCCAATTATCGATAGAAAGAACGATTGCCATGGCTGGGAAGTGAATCTTTATCTACCGCCGATGTAGAACGATGGGAAACATCAAATATCACATATTCGTGGCCATTATCGATATTTAGAACGATTGGGAGGGCTTGGAAGTGAATCCTTACCTACAGCCGATGTAGAACGATGGGAAACATCAAATATCACATATTCGTGGCAATTATCTATAGTTAGAACGATTGCGAGTGCTGGGAAGTGAATCCTTAATTACCATCGATGCAGAACGCTTGGAAACATCGAATATCACGTATTCGTTCCAATTATCGATAGAAAGAACGATTGCGAGGGCTGGGAAGTGAATCTTTACCTACCGCCGATGTAGAACGATGGGAAACATCGAATATCACATAATCGTGGCAATTATCGATAGTTAGAACGATTGCGAGGGATGGGAAGTGAATCCTTACCCACCGCCGTTGTAGAACGCTTCGAAACATCGTGTATCAGGTATTCGAGACAATTATCGATAGAAAGCACGATTGCAGGGGCAGGGAAGTGAATCCTTATTTACCGTCGATGCCCAACGCTTCGAAATTTCGTATATCAGGTAGTCGTGCCAATCATCGATAGAAAGCACGATTGCAGGGGCAGGGAAGTGAATCTTTACTTACCGTGGATGCCGAACGCTTCGAAACATCATATATCAGGTATTCGTGCCAATTATCGATAGAAAGAACGATTGTCATGGCTGGGAAGTGAATCTTTACCTACCGCCGATGTAGAACGGTGGGAAACATCGAATATCACATATTCGTGGCAATTATCGATAGTTAGAACGATTGCGAGGGATGGGGAGTGAATCCTTACCTACCGCCGATGTAGAACGCTTCGAAAAATCGTGTATAAGGTATTCGTGACAATTATCGATAGAAAGAAGGATTGCAGGGGCAGGGAAGAGAATCTTTTTTTACCGTGGATGCCGAACACTTCGAAACATCGTATATCAGGTATTCGTGACAATTATAGATAAAAAGAACGATTGCGAGGGCTGGGAAATTAATCCTTACCTACGCCGATGTAGAACGCTTCGAAACATCGTATATCACATATTCGTGGCAATTATCGATAGTTAGAACGATTGCGAGTGCTGGGAAGTGAATCCTTAATTAACATCGATGCAGAACGCTTGGAAACATCAAATATCACATATTCGTGGCAATTATCGATAGTTAGAACGATTGCGAGTGCTGGGAAGTGAATGCTTAATTTCCATTGATGCAGAACGCTTGGAAACATCGAATATCACGCATTCGTTCCAATTATCGATAGAAAGAACGATTGCGAGGGCTGGGAAGTGAATCCTTACCTACCGCCGATGTAGAACGCTTCGAAACATCGTATATCAGGTATTCGTGCCAATTACGATAGAAAGAACGATTGCCATGGCTGGGAAGTGAATCTTTACCTACCGCCGATGTAGAACGATGGGAAACATCGAATATCACATATTCGTGGCAATTATCGATAGTTAGAATGATTGCAAGGGATGGGAAGTGAATCCTTACCTACAGCCGATGTAGAACGATGGGAAACATCAAATATCACATATTCGTGGCAATTATCGATAGTTAGTACGATTGCGAGTGCTGGGAAGTGAATCCTTAATTACCATCGATGCAGAACGCTTGGAAACATCGAATATCACGTATTCGTGCCAACTATCGATAGAAAGAACGATTGCGAGGGCTGGGAAGTGAATCCTTACCTACCGCCGATGTAGAACGCTTCGAAACATCGTATATCAGGTATACGTGCCAATTATCGATAGAAAGAACGATTGCCATGGCTGGGAAGTGAATCTTTACCTACCGCCGATGTAGAACGATGGGAAACATCGAATATCACATATTCGTGGCAATTATCGATAGAAAGAACGATTGCCATGGCTGGGAAGTGAATCCTTACCTACCGCCGATGTAGAACGCTTCGAAACATCGTATATCAGGTATTCGTGCCAATTATCGATAGAAAGAACGATTGCCATGGCTGGGAAGTGAATCTTTACCTACCGCCGATGTAGAACGCTTCGAAACATCGTATATCAGGTATTCGTGCCAATTATCGATAGAAAGAACGATTGCCATGGCTGGGAAGTGAATCTTTACCTACCGCCGATGTAGAACGCTTCGAAACATCGTATATCAGGTATTCGTGCCAATTATCGATAGAAAGAACGATTGCCATGGCTGGGAAGTGAATCTTTACTTACCGTGGATGCCGAACGCTACGAAACATCGTATATCAGGTATTCGTGGCAATTATCGATAGTTAGAACGATTGCGAGGGCTGGGAAGTGAATCCTTACCTACAGCCGATGTAGAACGCTTCGAAACATCGTATATCAGGTATTCGTGCCAATTATCGATAGAAAGAACGATTGCCATGGCTGGGAAGTGAATCTTTACCTACCGCCGATGTAGAACGATGGGAAACATCAAATATCACATATTCGTGGCAATTATCGATAGTTAGAACGATTGCGAGTGCTGGGAAGTGAATGCTTAATTTCCATTGATGCAGAACGCTTGGAAACATCGAATATCACGTATTCGTTCCAATTATCGATAAAAAGAACGATTGCGAGGGCTGGGAAGTGAATCCTTACCTACCGCCGATGTAGAACGCTTCGAAACATCGTATATCAGGTATACGTGCCAATTATCGATAGAAAGAACGATTGCCATGGCTGGGAAGTGAATCTTTACCTACCGCCGATGTAGAACGATGGGAAACATCGAATATCACATATTCGTGGCAATTATCGATAGAAAGAACGATTGCCATGGCTGGGAAGTGAATCCTTACCTACCGCCGATGTAGAACGCTTCGAAACATCGTATATCAGGTATTCGTGCCAATTATCGATGGAATGAACGATTGCGAGGGCTGGGAAGGGAATCCTTACGTACCGCCGATGTAGAACAATGGGAAACATCGAATATCACGAATTCGTGCCAATTATCGATAGAAAGAACGATTGCCATGGCTGGGAAGTGAATCTTTATCTACCGCCGATGTACAACGATGGGAAACATCGAATATCACATATTCGTGGCAATTATCGATAGTTAGGACGATTGCGAGGGATGGGAAGTGAATCCTTACCTACCGCCGATGTAGAACGCTTCGAAACATCGTATATCAGGTATACGTGCCAATTATCGATAGAAAGAACGATTGCCATGGCTGGGAAGTGAATCTTTACCTACCGCCGATGTAGAACGATGGGAAACATCGAATATCACATATTCGTGGCAATTATCGATAGAAAGAACGATTGCCATGGCTGGGAAGTGAATCCTTACCTACCGCCGTTGTAGAACGCTTCGAAACATCGTGTATCAGGTATTCGTGACAATTATCGATAGAAAGCACGATTGCAGGGGCAGGGAAGTGAATCCTTATTTACCGTCGATGTCCAACGCTTCGAAATTTCGTATATCAGGTAGTCGTGCCAATTATCGATAGAAAGAACGATTGCCATGGCTGGGAAGTGAATCTTTATCTACCGCCGATGTACAACGATGGGAAACATCGAATATCACATATTCGTGGCAATTATCGATAGTTAGGACGATTGCGAGGGATGGGAAGTGAATCCTTACCTACCGCCGATGTAGAACGCTTCGAAAAATCGTGTATGAGGTATTCGTGACAATTATCGATAGAAAGAAGGATTGCAGGGGCAGGGAAGAGAATCTTTACTTACCGTGGATGCCGAACACTTCGAAACATCGTATATCAGGTATTCGTGACAATTATAGATAAAAAGAACGATTGCGAGGGCTGGGAAATGAATCCTTACCTACCGCCGATGTAGAACGCTACGAAACATCGTATATCACATATTCGTGGCAATTATCGATAGTTAGAACGATTGCGAGGGATGGGAAGTGAATCCTTACCTACCGCCGATGTAGAACGCTTCGAAACATCGTATATCAGGTATACGTGCCAATTATCGATAGAAAGAACGATTGCCATGGCTGGGAAGTGAATCTTTATCTACCGCCGATGTAGAACGATGGGAAACATCAAATATCACATATTCGTGGCCATTATCGATATTTAGAACGATTGGGAGGGCTTGGAAGTGAATCCTTACCTACAGCCGATGTAGAACGCTTCGAAACATCGTGTATCAGGTATTCGAGACAATTATCGATAGAAAGCACGATTGCAGGGGCAGGGAAGTGAATCCTTATTTACCGTCGATGCCCAACGCTTCGAAATTTCGTATATCAGGTAGTCGTGCCAATCATCGATAGAAAGCACGATTGCAGGGGCAGGGAAGTGAATCCTTATTAACCGTCGATGCCGAACGCTTCGAAACATTGTATATCAGGTATTCGTGCCAATTATCGATAGAAAGAACGATTGCGAGGGCAGGGATGTGAATCTTTACTTACCGTGGATGCCGAACGCTTCGAAACATCATATATCAGGTATTCGTGCCAATTATCGATAGAAAGAACGATTGCCATGGCTGGGAAGTGAATCTTTACCTACCGCCGATGTAGAACGGTGGGAAACATCGAATATCACATATTCGTGGCAATTATCGATAGTTAGAACGATTGCGAGGGATGGGGAGTGAATCCTTACCTACCGCCGATGTAGAACGCTTCGAAAAATCGTGTATAAGGTATTCGTGACAATTATCGATAGAAAGAAGGATTGCAGGGGCAGGGAAGAGAATCTTTTTTTACCGTGGATGCCGAACACTTCGAAACATCGTATATCAGGTATTCGTGACAATTATAGATAAAATGAACGATTGCGAGGGCTGGGAAATTAATCCTTACCTACGCCGATGTAGAACGCTTCGAAACATCGTATATCACATATTCGTGGCAATTATCGATAGTTAGAACGATTGCGAGTGCTGGGAAGTGAATCCTTAATTAACATCGATGCAGAACGCTTGGAAACATCAAATATCACATATTCGTGGCAATTATCGATAGTTAGAACGATTGCGAGTGCTGGGAAGTGAATGCTTAATTTCCATTGATGCAGAACGCTTGGAAACATCGAATATCACGCATTCGTTCCAATTATCGATAGAAAGAACGATTGCGAGGGCTGGGAAGTGAATCCTTACCTACCGCCGATGTAGAACGCTTCGAAACATCGTATATCAGGTATTCGTGCCAATTATCGATAGAAAGAACGATTGCCATGGCTGGGAAGTGAATCTTTACCTACCGCCGATGTAGAACGATGGGAAACAACGAATATCACATATTCGTGGCAATTATCGATAGTTAGAATGATTGCAAGGGATGGGAAGTGAATCCTTACCTACAGCCGATGTAGAACGATGGGAAACATCAAATATCACATATTCGTGGCAATTATCGATAGTTAGTACGATTGCGAGTGCTGGGAAGTGAATCCTTAATTACCATCGATGCAGAACGCTTGGAAACATCGAATATCACGTATTCGTGCCAATTATCGATAGAAAGAACGATTGCGAGGGCTGGGAAGTGAATCCTTACCTACCGCCGATGTAGAACGCTTCGAAACATCGTATATCAGGTATACGTGCCAATTATCGATAGAAAGAACGATTGCCATGGCTGGGAAGTGAATCCTTACCTACCGCCGATGTAGAACGCTTCGAAACATCGTATATCAGGTATTCGTGCCAATTATCGATAGAAAGAACGATTGCCATGGCTGGGAAGTGAATCTTTACCTACCGCCGATGTAGAACGCTTCGAAACATCGTATATCAGGTATTCGTGCCAATTATCGATAGAAAGAACGATTGCCATGGCTGGGAAGTGAATCTTTACCTACCGCCGATGTAGAACGATGGGAAACATCGAATATCACATATTCGTGGCAATTATCTATAGTTAGAACGATTGCGAGTGCTGGGAAGTGAATCCTTAATTACCATCGATGCAGAACGCTTGGAAACATCGAATATCACGTATTCGTTCCAATTATCGATAGAAAGAACGATTGCGAGGGCTGGGAAGTGAATCTTTACCTACCGCCGATGTAGAACGATGGGAAACATCGAATATCACATAATCGTGGCAATTATCGATAGTTAGAACGATTGCGAGGAATGGGAAGTGAATCCTTACCCACCGCCGTTGTAGAACGCTTCGAAACATCGTGTATCAGGTATTCGAGACAATTATCGATAGAAAGCACGATTGCAGGGGCAGGGAAGTGAATCCTTATTTACCGTCGATGCCCAACGCTTCGAAATTTCGTATATCAGGTAGTCGTGCCAATCATCGATAGAAAGCACGATTGCAGGGGCAGGGAAGTGAATCCTTATTAACCGTCGATGCCGAACGCTTCGAAACATTGTATATCAGGTATTCGTGCCAATTATCGATAGAAAGAACGAATGCGAGGGCAGGGATGTGAATCTTTACTTACCGTGGATGCCGAACGCTTCGAAACATCATATATCAGGTATTCGTGCCAATTATCGATAGAAAGAACGATTGCCATGGCTGGGAAGTGAATCTTTACCTACCGCCGATGTAGAACGGTGGGAAACATCGAATATCACATATTCGTGGCAATTATCGATAGTTAGAACGATTGCGAGGGATGGGGAGTGAATCCTTACCTACCGCCGATGTAGAACGCTTCGAAAAATCGTGTATAAGGTATTCGTGACAATTATCGATAGAAAGAAGGATTGCAGGGGCAGGGAAGAGAATCTTTTTTTACCGTGGATGCCGAACACTTCGAAACATCGTATATCAGGTATTCGTGACAATTATAGATAAAAAGAACGATTGCGAGGGCTGGGAAATTAATCCTTACCTACGCCGATGTAGAACGCTTCGAAACATCGTATATCACATATTCGTGGCAATTATCGATAGTTAGAACGATTGCGAGTGCTGGGAAGTGAATCCTTAATTAACATCGATGCAGAACGCTTGGAAACATCAATATCACATATTCGTGGCAATTATCGATAGTTAGAAACGATTGCGAGTGCTGGGAAGTGAATGCTTAATTTCCATTGATGCAGAACGCTTGGAAACATCGAATATCACGCATTCGTTCCAATTATCGATAGAAAGAACGATTGCGAGGGCTGGGAAGTGAATCCTTACCTACCGCCGATGTAGAACGCTTCGAAACATCGTATATCAGGTATTCGTGCCAATTATCGATAGAAAGAACGATTGCCATGGCTGGGAAGTGAATCTTTACCTACCGCCGATGTAGAACGATGGGAAACATCGAATATCACATATTCGTGGCAATTATCGATAGTTAGAACGATTGCGAGTGCTGGGAAGTGAATGCTTAATTTCCATTGATGCAGAACGCTTGGAAACATCGAATATCACGCATTCGTTCCAATTATCGATAGAAAGAACGATTGCGAGGGCTGGGAAGTGAATCCTTACCTACCGCCGATGTAGAACGCTTCGAAACATCGTATATCAGGTATACGTGCCAATTATCGATAGAAAGAACGATTGCCATGGCTGGGAAGTGAATCTTTACCTACCGCCGATGTAGAACGATGGGAAACATCGAATATCACATATTCGTGGCAATTATCGATAGAAAGAACGATTGCCATGGCTGGGAAGTGAATCCTTACCTACCGCCGATGTAGAACGCTTCGAAACATCGTATATCAGGTATTCGTGCCAATTATCGATGGAATGAACGATTGCGAGGGCTGGGAAGGGAATCCTTACGTACCGCCGATGTAGAACAATGGGAAACATCGAATATCACGAATTCGTGCCAATTATCGATAGAAAGAACGATTGCCATGGCTGGGAAGTGAATCTTTATCTACCGCCGATGTACAACGATGGGAAACATCGAATATCACATATTCGTGGCAATTATCGATAGTTAGGACGATTGCGAGGGATGGGAAGTGAATCCTTACCTACCGCCGATGTAGAACGCTTCGAAACATCGTATATCAGGTATACGTGCCAATTATCGATAGAAAGAACGATTGCCATGGCTGGGAAGTGAATCTTTACCTACCGCCGATGTAGAACGATGGGAAACATCGAATATCACATATTCGTGGCAATTATCGATAGAAAGAACGATTGCCATGGCTGGGAAGTGAATCCTTACCTACCGCCGTTGTAGAACGCTTCGAAACATCGTGTATCAGGTATTCGTGACAATTATCGATAGAAAGCACGATTGCAGGGGCAGGGAAGTGAATCCTTATTTACCGTCGATGTCCAACGCTTCGAAATTTCGTATATCAGGTAGTCGTGCCAATTATCGATAGAAAGAACGATTGCCATGGCTGGGAAGTGAATCTTTATCTACCGCCGATGTAGAACGCTACGAAACATCGTATATCACATATTCGTGGCAATTATCGATAGTTAGGACGATTGCGAGGGATGGGAAGTGAATCCTTACCTACCGCCGATGTAGAACGCTTCGAAAAATCGTGTATGAGGTATTCGTGACAATTATCGATAGAAAGAAGGATTGCAGGGGCAGGGAAGAGAATCTTTACTTACCGTGGATGCCGAACACTTCGAAACATCGTATATCAGGTATTCGTGACAATTATAGATAAAAAGAACGATTGCGAGGGCTGGGAAATGAATCCTTACCTACCGCCGATGTAGAACGCTACGAAACATCGTATATCACATATTCGTGGCAATTATCGATAGTTAGAACGATTGCGAGGGATGGGAAGTGAATCCTTACCTACCGCCGATGTAGAACGCTTCGAAACATCGTATATCAGGTATACGTGCCAATTATCGATAGAAAGAACGATTGCCATGGCTGGGAAGTGAATCTTTATCTACCGCCGATGTAGAACGATGGGAAACATCAAATATCACATATTCGTGGCCATTATCGATATTTAGAACGATTGGGAGGGCTTGGAAGTGAATCCTTACCTACAGCCGATGTAGAACGATGGGAAACATCAAATATCACATATTCGTGGCAATTATCTATAGTTAGAACGATTGCGAGTGCTGGGAAGTGAATCCTTAATTACCATCGATGCAGAACGCTTGGAAACATCGAATATCACGTATTCGTTCCAATTATCGATAGAAAGAACGATTGCGAGGGCTGGGAAGTGAATCTTTACCTACCGCCGATGTAGAACGATGGGAAACATCGAATATCACATAATCGTGGCAATTATCGATAGTTAGAACGATTGCGAGGGATGGGAAGTGAATCCTTACCCACCGCTGTTGTAGAACGCTTCGAAACATCGTGTATCAGGTATTCGAGACAATTATCGATAGAAAGCACGATTGCAGGGGCAGGGAAGTGAATCCTTATTTACCGTCGATGCCCAACGCTTCGAAATTTCGTATATCAGGTAGTCGTGCCAATCATCGATAGAAAGCACGATTGCAGGGGCAGGGAAGTGAATCCTTATTAACCGTCGATGCCGAACGCTTCGAAACATTGTATATCAGGTATTCGTGCCAATTATCGATAGAAAGAACGATTGCGAGGGCAGGGATGTGAATCTTTACTTACCGTGGATGCCGAACGCTTCGAAACATCATATATCAGGTATTCGTGCCAATTATCGATAGAAAGAACGATTGCCATGGCTGGGAAGTGAATCTTTACCTACCGCCGATGTAGAACGGTGGGAAACATCGAATATCACATATTCGTGGCAATTATCGATAGTTAGAACGATTGCGAGGGATGGGGAGTGAATCCTTACCTACCGCCGATGTAGAACGCTTCGAAAAATCGTGTATAAGGTATTCGTGACAATTATCGATAGAAAGAAGGATTGCAGGGGCAGGGAAGAGAATCTTTTTTTACCGTGGATGCCGAACACTTCGAAACATCGTATATCAGGTATTCGTGACAATTATAGATAAAATGAACGATTGCGAGGGCTGGGAAATTAATCCTTACCTACGCCGATGTAGAACGCTTCGAAACATCGTATATCACATATTCGTGGCAATTATCGATAGTTAGAACGATTGCGAGTGCTGGGAAGTGAATCCTTAATTAACATCGATGCAGAACGCTTGGAAACATCAAATATCACATATTCGTGGCAATTATCGATAGTTAGAACGATTGCGAGTGCTGGGAAGTGAATGCTTAATTTCCATTGATGCAGAACGCTTGGAAACATCGAATATCACGCATTCGTTCCAATTATCGATAGAAAGAACGATTGCGAGGGCTGGGAAGTGAATCCTTACCTACCGCCGATGTAGAACGCTTCGAAACATCGTATATCAGGTATTCGTGCCAATTATCGATAGAAAGAACGATTGCCATGGCTGGGAAGTGAATCTTTACCTACCGCCGATGTAGAACGATGGGAAACATCGAATATCACATATTCGTGGCAATTATCGATAGTTAGAATGATTGCAAGGGATGGGAAGTGAATCCTTACCTACAGCCGATGTAGAACGATGGGAAACATCAAATATCACATATTCGTGGCAATTATCGATAGTTAGTACGATTGCGAGTGCTGGGAAGTGAATCCTTAATTACCATCGATGCAGAACGCTTGGAAACATCGAATATCACGTATTCGTGCCAATTATCGATAGAAAGAACGATTGCGAGGGCTGGGAAGTGAATCCTTACCTACCGCCGATGTAGAACGCTTCGAAACATCGTATATCAGGTATACGTGCCAATTATCGATAGAAAGAACGATTGCCATGGCTGGGAAGTGAATCCTTACCTACCGCCGATGTAGAACGCTTCGAAACATCGTATATCAGGTATTCGTGCCAATTATCGATAGAAAGAACGATTGCCATGGCTGGGAAGTGAATCTTTACCTACCGCCGATGTAGAACGCTTCGAAACATCGTATATCAGGTATTCGTGCCAATTATCGATAGAAAGAACGATTGCCATGGCTGGGAAGTGAATCTTTACCTACCGCCGATGTAGAACGCTTCGAAACATCGTATATCAGGTATTCGTGCCAATTATCGATAGAAAGAACGATTGCCATGGCTGGGAAGTGAATCTTTACCTACCGCCGATGTAGAACGATGGGAAACATCAAATATCACATATTCGTGGCAATTATCTATAGTTAGAACGATTGCGAGTGCTGGGAAGTGAATCCTTAATTACCATCGATGCAGAACGCTTGGAAACATCGAATATCACGTATTCGTTCCAATTATCGATAGAAAGAACGATTGCGAGGGCTGGGAAGTGAATCTTTACCTACCGCCGATGTAGAACGATGGGAAACATCGAATATCACATAATCGTGGCAATTATCGATAGTTAGAACGATTGCGAGGAATGGGAAGTGAATCCTTACCCACCGCCGTTGTAGAACGCTTCGAAACATCGTGTATCAGGTATTCGAGACAATTATCGATAGAAAGCACGATTGCAGGGGCAGGGAAGTGAATCCTTATTTACCGTCGATGCCCAACGCTTCGAAATTTCGTATATCAGGTAGTCGTGCCAATCATCGATAGAAAGCACGATTGCAGGGGCAGGGAAGTGAATCCTTATTAACCGTCGATGCCGAACGCTTCGAAACATTGTATATCAGGTATTCGTGCCAATTATCGATAGAAAGAACGAATGCGAGGGCAGGGATGTGAATCTTTACTTACCGTGGATGCCGAACGCTTCGAAACATCATATATCAGGTATTCGTGCCAATTATCGATAGAAAGAACGATTGCCATGGCTGGGAAGTGAATCTTTACCTACCGCCGATGTAGAACGGTGGGAAACATCGAATATCACATATTCGTGGCAATTATCGATAGTTAGAACGATTGCGAGGGATGGGGAGTGAATCCTTACCTACCGCCGATGTAGAACGCTTCGAAAAATCGTGTATAAGGTATTCGTGACAATTATCGATAGAAAGAAGGATTGCAGGGGCAGGGAAGAGAATCTTTTTTTACCGTGGATGCCGAACACTTCGAAACATCGTATATCAGGTATTCGTGACAATTATAGATAAAAAGAACGATTGCGAGGGCTGGGAAATTAATCCTTACCTACGCCGATGTAGAACGCTTCGAAACATCGTATATCACATATTCGTGGCAATTATCGATAGTTAGAACGATTGCGAGTGCTGGGAAGTGAATCCTTAATTAACATCGATGCAGAACGCTTGGAAACATCAAATATCAGGTATTCGTGGCAATTATCGATAGTTAGAACGATTGCGAGTGCTGGGAAGTGAATGCTTAATTTCCATTGATGCAGAACGCTTGGAAACATCGAATATCACGCATTCGTTCCAATTATCGATAGAAAGAACGATTGCGAGGGCTGGGAAGTGAATCCTTACCTACCGCCGATGTAGAACGCTTCGAAACATCGTATATCAGGTATTCGTGCCAATTATCGATAGAAAGAACGATTGCCATGGCTGGGAAGTGAATCTTTACCTACCGCCGATGTAGAACGATGGGAAACATCGAATATCACATATTCGTGGCAATTATCGATAGTTAGAATGATTGCAAGGGATGGGAAGTGAATCCTTACCTACAGCCGATGTAGAACAATGGGAAACATCAAATATCACATATTCGTGGCAATTATCGATAGTTAGTACGATTGCGAGTGCTGGGAAGTGAATCCTTAATTACCATCGATGCAGAACGCTTGGAAACATCGAATATCACGTATTCGTGCCAATTATCGATAGAAAGAACGATTGCGAGGGCTGGGAAGTGAATCCTTACCTACCGCCGATGTAGAACGCTTCGAAACATCGTATATCAGGTATACGTGCCAATTATCGATAGAAAGAACGATTGCCATGGCTGGGAAGTGAATCTTTACCTACCGCCGATGTAGAACGATGGGAAACATCGAATATCACATATTCGTGGCAATTATCGATAGAAAGAACGATTGCCATGGCTGGGAAGTGAATCTTTACCTACCGCCGATGTAGAACGGTGGGAAACATCGAATATCACATATTCGTGGCAATTATCGATAGTTAGAACGATTGCGAGGGATGGGGAGTGAATCCTTACCTACCGCCGATGTAGAACGCTTCGAAAAATCGTGTATAAGGTATTCGTGACAATTATCGATAGAAAGAAGGATTGCAGGGGCAGGGAAGAGAATCTTTTTTTACCGTGGATGCCGAACACTTCGAAACATCGTATATCAGGTATTCGTGACAATTATAGATAAAAAGAACGATTGCGAGGGCTGGGAAATTAATCCTTACCTACGCCGATGTAGAACGCTTCGAAACATCGTATATCACATATTCGTGGCAATTATCGATAGTTAGAACGATTGCGAGTGCTGGGAAGTGAATCCTTAATTAACATCGATGCAGAACGCTTGGAAACATCAAATATCACATATTCGTGGCAATTATCGATAGTTAGAACGATTGCGAGTGCTGGGAAGTGAATGCTTAATTTCCATTGATGCAGAACGCTTGGAAACATCGAATATCACGCATTCGTTCCAATTATCGATAGAAAGAACGATTGCGAGGGCTGGGAAGTGAATCCTTACCTACCGCCGATGTAGAACGCTTCGAAACATCGTATATCAGGTATTCGTGCCAATTATCGATAGAAAGAACGATTGCCATGGCTGGGAAGTGAATCTTTACCTACCGCCGATGTAGAACGATGGGAAACATCGAATATCACATATTCGTGGCAATTATCGATAGTTAGAATGATTGCAAGGGATGGGAAGTGAATCCTTACCTACAGCCGATGTAGAACAATGGGAAACATCAAATATCACATATTCGTGGCAATTATCGATAGTTAGTACGATTGCGAGTGCTGGGAAGTGAATCCTTAATTACCATCGATGCAGAACGCTTGGAAACATCGAATATCACGTATTCGTGCAAATTATCGATAGAAAGAACGATTGCGAGGGCTGGGAAGTGAATCCTTACCTACCGCCGATGTAGAACGCTTCGAAACATCGTATATCAGGTATACGTGCCAATTATCGATAGAAAGAACGATTGCCATGGCTGGGAAGTGAATCTTTACCTACCGCCGATGTAGAACGATGGGAAACATCGAATATCACATATTCGTGGCAATTATCGATAGAAAGAACGATTGCCATGGCTGGGAAGTGAATCCTTACCTACCGCCGATGTAGAACGCTTCGAAACATCGTATATCAGGTATTCGTGCCAATTATCGATAGAAAGAACGATTGCCATGGCTGGGAAGTGAATCTTTACCTACCGCCGATGTAGAACGCTTCGAAACATCGTATATCAGGTATTCGTGCCAATTATCGATAGAAAGAACGATTGCCATGGCTGGGAAGTGAATCTTTACCTACCGCCGATGTAGAACGCTTCGAAACATCGTATATCAGGTATTCGTGCCAATTATCGATAGAAAGAACGATTGCCATGGCTGGGAAGTGAATCTTTACTTACCGTGGATGCCCAACGCTACGAAACATCGTATATCAGGTATTCGTGGCAATTATCGATAGTTAGAACGATTGCGAGGGCTGGGAAGTGAATCCTTACCTACAGCCGATGTAGAACGCTTCGAAACATCGTATATCAGGTATACGTGCCAATTATCGATAGAAAGAACGATTGCCATGGCTGGGAAGTGAATCTTTACCTACCGCCGATGTAGAACGATGGGAAACATCGAATATCACATATTCGTGGCAATTATCGATAGTTAGAACGATTGCGAGTGCTGGGAAGTGAATGCTTAATTTCCATTGATGCAGAACGCTTGGAAACATCGAATATCACGCATTCGTTCCAATTATCGATAGAAAGAACGATTGCGAGGGCTGGGAAGTGAATCCTTACCTACCGCCGATGTAGAACGCTTCGAAACATCGTATATCAGGTATACGTGCCAATTATCGATAGAAAGAACGATTGCCATGGCTGGGAAGTGAATCTTTACCTACCGCCGATGTAGAACGATGGGAAACATCGAATATCACATATTCGTGGCAATTATCGATAGAAAGAACGATTGCCATAACTGGGAAGTGAATCTTTACTTACCGTGGATGCCCAACGCTACGAAACATCGTATATCAGGTATTCGTGGCAATTATCGATAGTTAGAACGATTGCGAGGGCTGGGAAGTGAATCCTTACCTACAGCCGATGTAGAACGCTTCGAAACATCGTATATCAGGTATACGTGCCAATTATCGATAGAAAGAACGATTGCCATGGCTGGGAAGTGAATCTTTACCTACCGCCGATGTAGAACGATGGGAAACATCGAATATCACATATTCGTGGCAATTATCGATAGTTAGAACGATTGCGAGTGCTGGGAAGTGAATGCTTAATTTCCATTGATGCAGAACGCTTGGAAACATCGAATATCACGCATTCGTTCCAATTATCGATAGAAAGAACGATTGCGAGGGCTGGGAAGTGAATCCTTACCTACCGCCGATGTAGAACGCTTCGAAACATCGTATATCAGGTATACGTGCCAATTATCGATAGAAAGAACGATTGCCATGGCTGGGAAGTGAATCTTTACCTACCGCCGATGTAGAACGATGGGAAACATCGAATATCACATATTCGTGGCAATTATCGATAGAAAGAACGATTGCCATGGCTGGGAAGTGAATCCTTACCTACCGCCGATGTAGAACGCTTCGAAACATCGTATATCAGGTATTCGTGCCAATTATCGATAGAAAGAACGATTGCGAGGGCTGGGAAGTGAATCCTTACCTACCGCCGATGTAGAACGCTTCGAAACATCGTATATCAGGTATTCGTGCCAATTATCGATAGAAAGAACGATTGCCATGGCTGGGAAGTGAATCCTTACCTACCGCCGATGTAGAACGCTTCGAAACATCGTATATCAGGTATTCGTGCCAATTATCGATAGAAAGAACGATTGCCATGGCTGGGAAGTGAATCTTTACCTACCGCCGATGTAGAACGATGGGAAACATCAAATATCACGCATTCGTTCCAATTATCGATAGAAAGAACGATTGCGAGGGCTGGGAAGTGAATCCTTACCTACCGCCGATGTAGAACGCTTCGAAACATCGTATATCAGGTATACGTGCCAAATATCGATAGAAAGAACGATTGCCATGGCTGGGAAGTGAATCTTTACCTACCGCCGATGTAGAACGATGGGAAACATCGAATATCACATATTCGTGGCAATTATCGATAGTTAGAATGATTGCGAGGGATGGGAAGTGAATCCTTACCTACAGCCGATGTAGAACGATGGGAAACATCAAATATCACATATTCGTTCCAATTATCGATAGAAAGAACGATTGCGAGGGCTGGGAAGTGAATCCTTACCTACCGCCGATGTAGAACGCTTCGAAACATCGTATATCAGGTATTCGTGCCAATTATCGATAGAAAGAACGATTGCCATGGCTGGGAAGTGAATCTTTACCTACCGCCGATGTAGAACGATGGGAAACATCGAATATCACATAATCGTGGCAATTATCGATAGTTAGTACGATTGCGAGTGCTGGGAAGTGAATCCTTAATTACCATCGATGCAGAACGCTTGGAAACATCGAATATCACGTATTCGTGCCAATTATCGATAGAAAGAACGATTGCCATGGCTGGGAAGTGAATCTTTACCTACCGCCGATGTAGAACGATGGGAAACATCAAATATCACATATTCGTGGCAATTATCGATAGTTAGAACGATTGCGAGTGCTGGGAAGTGAATGCTTAATTTCCATTGATGCAGAACGCTTGGAAACATCGAATATCACGCATTCGTTCCAATTATCGATAGAAAGAACGATTGCGAGGGCTGGGAAGTGAATCCTTACCTACCGCCGATGCAGAACGCTTCGAAACATCGTATATCAGGTATACGTGCCAATTATCGATAGAAAGAACGATTGCCATGGCTGGGAAGTGAATCTTTACCTACCGCCGATGTAGAACGATGGGAAACATCGAATATCACATATTCGTGGCAATTATCGATAGAAAGAACGATTGCCATGGCTGGGAAGTGAATCCTTACCTACCGCCGATGTAGAACGCTTCGAAACATCGTATATCAGGTATTCGTGCCAATTATCGATAGAAAGAACGATTGCGAGGGCTGGGAAGTGAATCCTTACCTACCGCCGATGTAGAACGCTTCGAAACATCGTATATCAGGTATTCGTGCCAATTATCGATAGAAAGAACGATTGCGAGGGCTGGGAAGTGAATCCTTACCTACCGCCGATGTAGAACGCTTCGAAACATCGTATATCAGGTATACGTGCCAAATATCGATAGAAAGAACGATTGCCATGGCTGGGAAGTGAATCTTTACCTACCGCCGATGTAGAACGATGGGAAACATCGAATATCACATATTCGTGGCAATTATCGATAGTTAGAATGATTGCGAGGGATGGGAAGTGAATCCTTACCTACAGCCGATGTAGAACGATGGGAAACATCAAATATCACATATTCGTTCCAATTATCGATAGAAAGAACGATTGCGAGGGCTGGGAAGTGAATCCTTACCTACCGCCGATGTAGAACGATGGGAAACATCGAATATCACATAATCGTGGCAATTATCGATAGTTAGTACGATTGCGAGTGCTGGGAAGTGAATCCTTAATTACCATCGATGCAGAACGCTTGGAAACATCGAATATCACGTATTCGTGCCAATTATCGATAGAAAGAACGATTGCGAGGGCTGGGAAGTGAATCCTTACCTACCGCCGATGTAGAACGCTTCGAAACATCGTATATCAGGTATACGTGCCAAATATCGATAGAAAGAACGATTGCCATGGCTGGGAAGTGAATCTTTACCTACCGCCGATGTAGAACGATGGGAAACATCGAATATCACATAATCGTGGCAATTATCGATAGTTAGTACGATTGCGAGTGCTGGGAAGTGAATCCTTAATTACCATCGATGCAGAACGCTTGGAAACATCGAATATCACGTATTCGTGCCAATTATCGATAGAAAGAACGATTGCGAGGGCTGGGAAGTGAATCCTTACCTACCGCCGATGTAGAACGCTTCGAAACATCGTATATCAGGTATACGTGCCAATTATCGATAGAAAGAACGATTGCCATGGCTGGGAAGTGAATCTTTACCTACCGCCGATGTAGAACGATGGGAAACATCGAATATCTCATATTCGTGGCAATTATCGATAGAAAGAACGATTGCCATGGCTGGGAAGTGAATCCTTACCTACCGCCGATGTAGAACGCTTCGAAACATCGTATATCAGGTATTCGTGCCAATTATCGATAGAAAGAACGATTGCCATGGCTGGGAAGTGAATCTTTACCTACCGCCGATGTAGAACGCTTCGAAACATCGTATATCAGGTATTCGTGCCAATTATCGATAGAAAGAACGATTGCCATGGCTGGGAAGTGAATCTTTACTTACCGTGGATGCCCAACGCTACGAAACATCGTATATCAGGTATGCGTGCCAATTATCGATAGAAAGAACGATTGCCATGGCTGGGAAGTGAATCTTTACCTACCGCCGATGTAGAACGATGGGAAACATCAAATATCACATATTCGTGGCAATTATCGATAGTTAGAACGATTGCGAGTGCTGGGAAGTGAATGCTTAATTTCCATTGATGCAGAACGCTTGGAAACATCGAATATCACGCATTCGTTCCAATTATCGATAGAAAGAACGATTGCGAGGGCTGGGAAGTGAATCCTTACCTACCGCCGATGCAGAACGCTTCGAAACATCGTATATCAGGTATACGTGCCAATTATCGATAGAAAGAACGATTGCCATGGCTGGGAAGTGAATCTTTACCTACCGCCGATGTAGAACGATGGGAAACATCGAATATCACATATTCGTGGCAATTATCGATAGAAAGAACGATTGCCATGGCTGGGAAGTGAATCCTTACCTACCGCCGATGTAGAACGCTTCGAAACATCGTATATCAGGTATTCGTGCCAATTATCGATAGAAAGAACGATTGCGAGGGCTGGGAAGTGAATCCTTACCTACCGCCGATGTAGAACGCTTCGAAACATCGTATATCAGGTGTGACGTGCCGTCATTTTTCGCTGCGTGACGGGTCACATTTTTTCATCACTTATTTCCTAAATTCGCTGTAATGTATATAACCCGCTAAATTCGCTGTAGTATAATAATTTCATTTAATACATTTTCCTTCTAATATATCGTACACACCTCTTTCAAATACATAGTACATTCTCTTTTAATACATTTTCCATTTATTATGCAAAACACAACCCACATTTCCTTTTAGTACATTCTCCTGATACTACGCAATACACGCTTCCTTTTAACATATAATACTTTTCATTGTAATACACTTTTTTACAATATAATAAACAATAATCCTTTTAAGATATAATACACTTCTTCTTAATAAGTAATATATTTCATTTTATTACACTTTCTTTTAATATGCAAAACAATACTTTTCCTTAATATATATTACATTTCCTTTTATACATTCTTTTCATACATAAAACAATCTAAATATATATAATACAATTCCTTTCTAATACACTTTTCTTTTAATATATAAATCAATCCTTCTTTCAACATGTAATACACTACCCTATATTACACTTCTCACGATCGACTGCCTGTGAACAAATAAACTCTCTTATTACTCCAACCCATCACTACTTAAACAAGTATTCTTCTCATCATCGCCTGCCTGTGAACAAATGAACTCTCTTATTACTCCAACCCAACACTCCTCAAGCAAAGTGCTTACCTAATATTAAACTTCACACCATCGACTGCCTGCGAACAAATAAATTTCTCCTATAAGACATTCACCTCGTATTTCTCTTCTCACCACCAATTACCTGCGAACAAACAAAACCTCTTATTATTCCAATTCGTCACTACACAAAACATCACACTTACCTTAAAACGAAGAACGACGACACTCGAGAGAAGCCCTCACCGCACGAGGAAGAAACCCCCTTCGCGTCCCGAGAGAAGCCCGCACTGCACGAGGAAGAAACCCCCTTCGCGTCCCGAGAGAAGCCCTCACTGCACGAGGAAGAAACCCCCTTCGCGTCCCGAGAGAAGCCCTCACTGCACGAGGAAGAAACCCCCTTCGCGTCCCGAGAGAAGCCCTCACTCCACGAGGAAGAAAACCCCTTTCGCGTCCTCTCGAGTATCTCACTACAACACGACGACATTAAATAACTAACACGAAGTCACAATATAACAATCTTATAATTAACTAATATAATTTATTTTAATCATAACAGGTCCACCCGGAAACAATGGAGAACCCCTGCCGGTTGAAAACCACTGGGATTCCAGAGCAGTAAACATACCACACATACCAACATACCACGCACACCAGACATCCCGCGCATACCAGGCATTCCTCGCATACCAGAAATTCCAGAGACGGATATAAATAAGCCGCCACCACCTGAATAATCAAGAAGAATAAGAATCGTCAATAAGAGTTAATCGTCAATACCAGTTAATCATCAGTTAGTTAGACAAGAGTTATACAGTAGTTAGAAGAGTTAGAAAGCAGTGGAAGAAGCAGCATAAGAACATACAGACAGTTGTGGAAGAAGCACCATAAGAACATACAGACAGTAGTGGAAGAAGCGGCATAAGTACATACAGAAAGTAGTAGAAGAAGAACAGTAACGAAAGAACATAGAATAATTCTGATTTATTTCAATTTATTCCATAAGGACTTAGAATATTTCTGATTTATTTCAGTTTATTCCATAAGGACTTAGAATATTTCCCGATTTATTTCTATTAATACTATAGCGAACATAAAATTATTCGAGCGATTTATTTTAAATATTACCTTAAGGAACATAGATAATTCTGTAATTTATTTCAATTAATATTATAACGAACATAAGGTTATTCGAGCAATTTATTTCAAATATTACCTTAAAGAACATAGATAATTACGCGAATTTACGTCAATAATTACCGTAAGGAACATAGAATTATTCAGTAATTTATTTCAATTAATACAATAACGAACATAGAATTGTACGACGATACCTTAATGAACTTAGAGTATTTTAATGCATTATTTTTATTGATTGGAATATTTCCGCACCTTATATTTTAATAAATATAACGATTATATGTGTTCACCCGAGGATCGCAACCACGACACAGCAGCTCGGTGAGTCATTTTATTACCTTGTCCCGTACGAGATATCGTTCGCATACCGCAACATTAACTGAAATTTGAGGAGTTGGTATCCCCGCGGAGAAATCCTCCCGTAATAAAACCTCGACACCTTTCATTTCCTTTCCTACTTACCTTTCCCCCTTGGCGCGTGCGAATCTTGTATTCGACCCCGAGGTATTTTTCGCTTCCTTCCGCACTTACCTTTCCTCTCGGCGTGCGCGAACCTCGTATTCGACCCCGAGATTCTCCTTTCCTTTTCCATATACCTTCCCTCTCGGCGCGTGCGAATCCTGAATTCGACCCCGAGGTTTTCCTTTTCTTTTCCCACTTACCTTTCCTCTCGGCTTGCGCGAATCTTGAATTCGACCCCGAGATTACGCGTTCATTTTCCTCAATTCACTTTCCGTTCCCCTTCTTGCGTGCGAACAGTATGTCCCCTCCGGAAGCAATCTGGAACGTGACATATTAATTGGTGACAGCGGTGGGATCTCGAAAATTCAATCCCACAATTGCCTTTAAAACGATAATCGAATATTGAAGCAGTGAAAAAACAAAAACGATAATTGAAGGTTAAAAGGTTTAATACTGAAATTTTGATACATGTTCAATTAATTTATCGCCTACGAATAGATAATTCGCCAAATCATAGGCCATCGTATATTTACAAAAATATATATATATATATACATTGCTCATTTCGCTCAACAATTTTCATAAATATAAAATACCATGTCGCTGTACGGTGATGCCGACGAATCCAACCCCCTCGCTACCTCCGTAGAGGATGCTAATAGAGCCATCGACGCGTCGACCGCCGCGTTGCACGATAAATTGAATCTCCTGCGCGAAAAGCAAGCTCAAATCGAAGCGCATTATGATCTATTCACGAATAAGCAAATGCGACCTGTTAGTCCAGCCGACGATTCGATCCATGAAGAACCAACGTACCAAACCGCCTCCGGGTTGGAGAACCTTGCGAAACAAATCGCTGCCCTGCAAGATGCAGTGGATACGCTAACAAGGAAACAGCGCATTAAAACACGTTTAGAAACCCCTGCCTCCGGTTATCGCGAAGGAAACCCGCGTAACGACGCGTTTATCGAACCGAATATGTACGGAAAACTTCAGGTTTCTCTGAAGGATGCCGTCGAGACGGTACCGCGCTTCGATGGACACAACATGCCGATTCTGCAGTTTGCGAGAGCGTGCAGACGAGCTCGAGAAATGATCCCTCCCGCTTTCGAACCACAGTTAGCGTGCTTATTAAGAAACCGCTTACAAAACCACGCGTACTTGGTCGTGGAGGACTACTGCTTTAATACGGTTAACGCATTCATCGGCAGGCTGAAAACAGTGTTCGCCCCCGCTAAAACCTCCGATCACTGACGTCCTTAGATGAGGCATTTGACAGAGCGGTACGAGTAGCGAAATTGATCGAACGCGATCGCCACCGGTTTATGGGAGAACGGATAAACCGCACCTTATGCCAATTATGCAATCGGGAAGGACACGACGCGCGATCGTGCAGGAACTACCCGACCAATAATCATCCGCCCCCTACGCGGGCCCCAGAACGATTTAATGGAAGAGGTTTCGATCGTCCACCCCCGACGACGGATTATAATACGCCACGACGACCAGAAATGCGAACCTGCAACTACTGCGGGAAAATAGGACACTTGGTCGCGGAATGCCGTAAGAAAATGCGCGATCGGAATATGTCGGGAAACGACCAGCCCCCACGAGATTACAGGGAGGCGCCTCGTGGAACGGGCAGGACAAATGCGCACCCGATAAATACATTCCGGGCTACGAACCAACTCCGCCCAGAATCGCCAAGGTGCACCTCTCCCCCTACAACAATGTCCCTTCCATCAACGTCCGCAGCCCGCAATTAAACCTTCCTACGGACTTGATGATCGACACAGGAGCGGAGGTAAACCTGATAAAACAATCGTGCATAAAGACGCCCTGCGACATCGACAGAGACAACGTAATCGACTTAATCGGAATCACCGAAAATTTGGTGCCCACCTTAGGAACACTTACAGCAAATTTATTCAATTATCCCGTACAATTTCACGTCGTCGAAGACACCATACCCCTGCGCTATGAAGGGTTATTGGGTTCGGGATTTCTAACCGAAAGTGGAGTAACGGTGGATTTCAAAAATAGATGGCTAGCATTTAATGGCAATTTCGTCTCTTTTAACAAGATCGAGGAAATAACAATACCCCCGAGAACCAGCGTAGTCGCACAAGCGACAGTCACTAACCCCGAAATCGAGGAAGGATATATTCCACGAATAGACGTAGGAGAAGGGCTATACGCAGGACAAGCCCTAGTGCGAAATCAGGATGGCAAGGCAAACTTACGAATCACTAACACCAACGAGCAACCGGCGATCATTCGGATACCCCCAGTCCAGCTGGAAAAATTTGAAGAAGCTCCCATAACGTACCCCCAAGTGAAGCATACCGAGGAAGCCGTGAATTCGAAGCAGACCGAAGACACGATGAACCCCCATATTCAAAAGGGCAACCGGCCCATTCCCCTTAGCCAATCCCTCACAGAAGGAAGAACCCAGCGAAACGGACAAAGGTCCACACCCCTCGTATGCCTAATTGCGGAACAGAAGGAAGCAAACCAAATTAACCCCACAAAAGGATTACAGGGATCCACCCCCGCCGAAACCCCTTACAGGGACGAGCTCACCCAGCGAACACGAGTCACAGAGATACTCGACCTCATATCCCCGAAGGACCTTAATCGGGAAGAAGAAGATCACGTCCGACAACTCGTCAGCAAATACGAAGATGTATTCCACTTGCCCAGCGAACCCCTAGGCCACACGCACGCCATTAGCCATTCCATAGAAACCACAGACTCGATTCCGGTGTTTACGAAGCAATACCGCTACCCTCCTATTCACAAGGAAGAAATCCGTACACAAATGGAGGAACTGCTGAAGAAGGAAATTATTAAACCATCCGTCTCCCCATATAGTTCGCCTCTCTGGATAGTTCCAAAAAAGCCAGGAGCCGATGGGAAAAGAAAATGGAGAATGGTGATCGACTATCGCCAGCTTAATCAGAAAACAGTTCCAGATGCATACCCGCTCCCAAATATAATAGATATACTCGATCAGCTCGGCGGCGCCAAATATTTTTCAGTGTTCGATCTTGTTTCTGGCTTTCACCAAATCCCTATGAAACCAGAACACGCGCAGAAAACCGCGTTCTCGGCCCCACATGGGCATTACGAATTTTCAAGAATGCCCTTCGGATTACGCAACGCACCCGCGACGTTCCAACGACTCATGGACCACGTCCTTTCCGGTCTGCAAGGGTCAGAAATGTTCGTTTATTTAGACGACATCGTTCTTTATTGCAGCTCACTTAGCGAACATGAAATTAAATTTCGAAAGCTCGCCAATAGGTTGCGCGAAGCTAACTTAAAGTTACAACCCAGTAAATGTCAATTTTTACGAAAGGAAGTGGCATATTTGGGCCACGTCCTCACACGGGACGGCGTAAGACCCGATCCTCAGAAGGTAATCTCCGTCACAAATTATCCTGCACCACGCACAGCAAAGGGAATTAAACAATTTCTAGGATTGACCGGGTACTATAGGCGGTTCATCCCAGACTTCTCGAAGGAAGCGCGACCCCTCACGTCACTCCTTAAAAAGGGTACACCCTTCGCTTGGGGCGTGCAGCAACAAAAATCCTTCGAGTATCTCAAGGACAAGCTGGTCAACGAACCTATTTTGCAATTTCCGGACTTCAAAAAGGAATTTCACCTCACAACGGACGCATCCGATTATGCAGTGGGAGGCGTAATTTCCCAAACTTATGCGGACAAAGAACTCCCCCTCGCATACGCATCTAGACTGCTGTGCCAAGCCGAAGTGAACTACTCTACAATCGAGAAGGAACTCCTTGCAATAGTATACTGCACCAGCCATTTTCGACCATACCTATACGGAAAGAAATTCGTCCTTTACACGGATCACCAGCCGTTGGTCTGGCTCCATAGAGTCAAGGACCCAACGTCTCGACTCGTTAGATGGCGGCTAAAACTTGCCGAATTCGACTACGAAATACAGTATCAACCGGGAAAATCCAATAAGGTAGCCGACGCACTCTCCCGTAATCCTCCCGAAAATACGACGACAGTCGCCTGTCCCATCCGTCCACGGTCGAGTTCCGACACAGACGCAGAGCTAATCCTTGAAACTAGAAACAGGAAACGGCCCAGATATCATGGACCCGTACACCTACATTGGGAAACAGGACAAGTAAGCTCCACAGATTCGGACGAATCTATCTTTAGTCACCCCAACCCTCCGAGAGGACCGCAACACGAAGATACTTCGGACATGGAACTGACGCCACCGCTACAACCAGCCTACAATAGTCTTCGACCATCCACCAGCAGAGCCGAGCAAGAATTTCCACCTATCAGACATACCGAAATGCACCCAGAAGAAGAAATTCGTACGTCTCCTAATCGCCCTGTAAGTGTAGACGACGATTCTTCAGGAGAATCAGACGATGGCCTCACAGGTAGCGACCAACCGGAAACAACTCCGCAAAACACGAATCACAACACCACCATCCGCGTCAGTCAAGACCCCTTGGTCGTCCAACACGGCCCCGTAATAATCTTCTTGGCCGCCGATGGCAACCCCTGTGACAATGGAGGAGAAAATCTAAGGAAGTACGCAGATCTCCCCATTAGAAGAGACCTCACACTCGGGCGAGCACGCGTGTTGAAACACCGAGGAAAGACGGTCATCGGCCTAGTCATCAAGGAGAAGGCCAATTTCCCTGTAGATCCAGGAATCTTCCATAGTGCAATTGATTCATTGAAGGACGTAGTACGAGAATTGCGATTATCAGCAGCCAGCATCGCAAAAACCCCACGAATTGGAACCTTTACTTGGGAGGAAATAATAGGCGAAATACACTCAAAACTAATGGAGGAGAACGTACAATTAACCGTTTGTATGCAAACAGTGCAAATACCCGATGCAATTTTGAGATTATCTATTATTCAAGACAACCACTCTTCAGCGGTAGGAGGACATCGAGGAGTTACGAAAACACTAAAAAGAATCCGCCAAAACTATTATTGGCAGGGATTGAAGCAAGAAGTGAGAATATACATAAAAAATTGCATGCTGTGCCAGAAAAAGAAATTAGTACGGGTTAAAACTCGACAACCGATGGTTTTAACCGACACCCCTGGGGCAGCATTCGATAAGGTCGGTATGGACATAGTAGGCCCTCTCCCTACCTCACCTTCCGGCAATACGTACATATTAACAATGCAAGATCTGCTCACAAAATACTTTGTGTGCGCACCATTGAAGGGCACCACCTCCCTGGAAGTGGCAGACGCCTTCATAAAAAATTTAATATGTCGATTTGGCGCGCCAAAAGCCGTTCTCACCGACCAAGGAACGAACTTCATCAGCGCGTTTATGAAAAACATTGCTCGCAAATTCAGGATCGCGCAATGTAAGACTACCGCGTTCCACCCCCAATCTAACGGCTCTTTAGAAAGATCCCACATAGTGTTAGTAGAATTTTTGAAAATGTACGTGAATCAAAACGACGATTGGGATAGCTGGACCGATCTCGCGGCATTCTCCTACAATACGAGCTTCCATGAAGGTACGGGTTACACTCCACACGAATTAGTTTTTGGAAAAATAGCACGGGTCCCCGCCCAACAGCGGCCGATTGAAACCCCAGACGACGAAACTTACGGGGGTTACCTCTCGCGATTAACGGAGTGCATTAACGAACTACAAACTCTCGCCGCGGATAGATTAAAACTCTCCAAAGAGAGATACAAAATGTATTACGATCGTCACATAAACGAGGAAACCTTCCAAGCCGGAGACGAGGTCTTTGTTGTAAAAAATACCCGCAAGGGAAAATTCGCTGATCATTACACTGGCCCGCACAAAGTCATCGAAGTACTCCCTATGCATAACCTGAAGATTTCGTGGAATAACGGATACAAGGTTATTCATGCGAACAAAGCGCGGAAATTGAGGTACTAAGGTGCGCTCCTCCCCTTACGCCCATACACCCTCGAACTTACATTCACATTAAAAATGATTCTTAATTTAATTTACAAAAATATACATTTATTCATATTTTATTAAACATAGCTAAAAAAGAAACAAAAAAAAATCCTATATAATAAGACATAGACATATGTGTACTTATTATATACCTCAGGTATGCAGTTAATAAAAGAATACGGAATGGAGCGGATGCATATACATATATATAGCCGGGTTATAGTCACCAACGATTCTAGCATATTTAATAATAATCATCTATACATGTTTGATACTTCAATAATAACCGCGGTCGGATGAGAACCACCGCAGAAATACGTAGCATTCATAACATATAAGAGGTTCTCAAAGAAGGTCACGCTCCAAGATTCCTAGCATTCCTAACATACCTGACATACCAACATTCTTCGCATACCAATCTCCCTATGTGTACAAGTCCGCGCCACGTGCTCGATCATTCGAGTGATAACCATGCCCGGACAACATCGACAGAGGAAACGCTGCAAAGCTGCTGGCACTTATTGCAGTGCGACAAAGAAAAAATTACTACTACTAAAACACCGTAAGGCGCTGCCTAAAATTTTAGCGGATGAAACACTGCCGCCCTCAAGAAGGATTTCGCTCATGCGGGCTCCGGCCAACGCGGAGGCCCCGATCAAGGAACCGTCCACGGAAACCGCCCTCGTACTGCCCCCGAACCGAACGGAACCCGAGCCTCGCGTGCAAATAGTGAGTGAATCTTGTTTAATAATAACGTACCACGAAGGGGATGCGGCCACTGCTGTAGACCAGCATTTTCAACGATCCCTGGCACCGGAAGGGGTGAGTATTGCTCGTCCTCATCCGCAGGAACCGCTGCCATTAGTCCCAACTGCCGCACAAGCGACAATTCCGCCGCCTCCACCAGTAATAGAAGTGCTGGACACCGCCACGGCGCTCCGCGTGGAGCATGGGACTCTGGAGGAATTATCCCTCTTCGACATGTGCGACGCACCAACCCCCCCTTTGCAAGCCCCTGATAGTGCCGGCATCGAGCAGGAACGGACCCAGACTGAGTGGCTCGACGCCCTGCTCGATGTCATCGAATTCTTTCAATAGTTACTTAATCCTTAATCCTACATCTAATTCATACTTACCCTAGTCTTACTTATACCTACCTTACTTAATTATTAACTCTATTTCTTACTTCTAAACTTAATTCTACGTAGCCTAGCCAAAAAAAAAGGGAAAAAAAACATGATTTAAGAAAACTATTACATACATATACCTTAATCGTTTATACTTACCTTATATATATATATTTCTAATTATTACTACTTACTATTATTTACAAGACAAGAAAACAAAGAAAAACACAAAAAGAAAACAAATCATTTAATTAATTAATTAACGAGCCGTGATGTAATCGGAGGACTGCCCCTGCGGCAATGCGACGTCCACCATTTACTGAGCCAAAACATAAAATATTTACCAAAACATAAAATATTTACCAAAACATAAAATATTTACCTTCTTATTTATCGTTCTAAAAGGTTTACCTGTGATTTCTCGTTCTAAAATATTTACCTTTTATTTATCGTTCGAAATATATATATATATACCTTTTTATTTTATTTCTTCTTATTAAAGAAAAGATTACAAATATATTCATTTATTTCATTTATTCATTCTTGACACCATAATGAAAACAATTTCAGTTTTCATCAAATCATATATTTCACTATCGATACAAAAAGGAAAAAAAAGGGCTTACTGACAGTTCTATAATACTCACCTTTTAGTTTTCATTCAAAAATACCTATTATGTTTATTTTATTTAATTAATGAAAACGATTCCAGCTTAATCATATATCTATTTCATTTATTTCATTATTGATACATAAAGGAAAACGAACTTATTTTCCATTCGAAAATACAAACCTAATTAATCTTATTCCATTTTATTAAGGAAAACAAGGCCAGTTTCATTCAAACATATATTTATTTCATTCTATTTGCTATTGATACATAATTGAAAACAAATTGATTTATCATTCAAAATATGTACCCTATTAATTTCATTCCACTTAATTAAGGAAAACAAATTATTTTACGATGCTTAAAGAAAACAATTTAATTAATTAATTAACGAGCTGTGATGTAATCGGTGGACTGCCCCCGCGGCAATGCGACGTCCCCATTTACTGAGCCAAATAGTCAAATTGCCAATTCAAAAAAAAGAAGAAAAAAAAAACGCGCCACAATATCTTCATCAAAAGGAAACGTCACGAAATATTTACCACAATATCTTCAAAAAAAAAAAACGTCACGAAATATTTACTCCAATATTCTCCACAATACTCTCCACAATATTTTCAAAAAACGTCACGAAATATTTACTTCATCTTAATTTCGTTCAAAACATAAGATACCTTGCCTAATTTTCGTTCTGAAATATATCTTGCTCGAAAATATAAAATACCAATACTTACCTCTCTATATAGCGCTCAAAAGAATATATACATATAGTCCATCCCATTCATTATTGATAATTAATTTTATTTATTCTACAGAATACATGCATAAACCACTTTATTACAGCTAATGAAAGAAACAACTTCATTTTTCGTTTAAATATATATTTATTTCAATTCATTATTCCCATATATATATATGAAAGAGAAGCACATTCAAATACACACATATATTTCATTTTGTTTTATTAATTCGAACATACGTTTCTTTCATTCCATTCACTATTGATAACTAATTCTATTTATATTACAGGATACATTTATAACCCATCTCATTTCAGCTAGTGAAGGAAAACCGCCTCACTTTTCGTTCAACCAAATATTTATCTTATTCTATTATTACGGATACATGAAAAGAAGCAGAATTATTCAACAATTCAGGTACAAGAGTATCCTTCATTTTATCTAACTCACCCAACATATATTTGCTTCATCTGACTCTTTAATAATATATGAAGGAAAACAAATATTCGCCATTCAAATACAGGTATGATCCAATTTATTTTAGTTCACCGAGAACAGCAAACTTATTTGTCGCTCAAACCGCATCTCCCACTAAAGAAATGCAGGCATTTCTTAAAATAAGGGGGGAGGTGTGACGTGCCGTCATTTTTCGCTGCGTGACGGGTCACATTTTTTCATCACTTATTTCCTAAATTCGCTGTAATGTATATAACCCGCTAAATTCGCTGTAGTATAATAATTTCATTTAATACATTTTCCTTCTAATATATCGTACACACCTCTTTCAAATACATAGTACATTCTCTTTTAATACATTTTCCATTTATTATGCAAAACACAACCCACATTTCCTTTTAGTACATTCTCCTGATACTACGCAATACACGCTTCCTTTTAACATATAATACATTTCATTCTAATACACTTTTTTACAATATAATAAACAATAATCCTTTTAAGATATAATACACTTCTTCTTAATAAGTAATATATTTCATTTTATTACACTTTCTTTTAATATGCAAAACAACACTTTTCCTTAATATAAATTACATTTCCTTTTATACATTCTTTTCATACATAAAACAATCTAAATATATATAATACAATTCCTTTCTAATACACTTTTCTTTTAATATATAAATCAATCCTTCTTTCAACATGTAATACACTACCCTATATTACACTTCTCACGATCGACTGCCTGTGAACAAATAAACTCTCTTATTACTCCAACCCATCACTACTCAAACAAGTACTTACCCTATATTATTCTTCTCATCATCGCCTGCCTGTGAAAGACTAAACTCTCTTATTACTCCAACCCATCACTACTCAAACAAGTATTCTTCTCATCATCGCCCACCTGTGAACAAATGAACTCTCTTATTACTCCAACCCAACACTCCTCAAGCAAAGTGCTTACCTAATATTAAACTTCACACCATCGACTGCCTGCGAACAAATAAATTTCTCCTATAAGACATTCACCTCGTATTTCTCTTCTCACCACCAATTACCTGCGAACAAACAAAACCTCTTATTATTCCAATTCGTCACTACACAAAACATCACACTTACCTTAAAACGAAGAACGACGACACTCGAGAGAAGCCCTCACCGCACGAGGAAGAAACCCCCTTCGCGTCCCGAGAGAAGCCCTCACTGCACGAGGAAGAAACCCCCTTCGCGTCCCGAGAGAAGCCCTCACTGCACGAGGAAGAAACCCCCTTCGCGTCCCGAGAGAAGCCCTCACTGCACGAGGAAGAAACCCCCTTCGCGTCCCGAGAGAAGCCCTCACTCCACGAGGAAGAAAACCCCTTTCGCGTCCTCTCGAGTATCTCACTACAACACGACGACATTAAATAACTAACACGAAGTCACAATATAACAATCTTATAATTAACTAATATAATTTATTTTAATCATAACAGGTCCACCCGGAAACAATGGAGAACCCCTGCCGGTTGAAAACCACTGGGATTCCAGAGCAGTAAACATACCACACATACCAACATACCACGCACACCAGACATCCCGCGCATACCAGGCATTCCTCGCATACCAGAAATTCCAGAGACGGATATAAATAAGCCGCCACCACCTGAATAATCAAGAAGAATAAGAATCGTCAATAAGAGTTAATCGTCAATACCAGTTAATCATCAGTTAGTTAGACAAGAGTTATACAGTAGTTAGAAGAGTTAGAAAGCAGTGGAAGAAGCAGCATAAGAACATACAGACAGTTGTGGAAGAAGCACCATAAGAACATACAGACAGTAGTGGAAGAAGCGGCATAAGAACATACAGAAAGTAGTAGAAGAAGAACAGTAACGAAAGAACATAGAATAATTCTGATTTATTTCAATTTATTCCATAAGGACTTAGAATATTTCTGATTTATTTCAGTTTATTCCATAAGAACTTAGAATATTTCCCGATTTATTTCTATTAATACTATAGCGAACATAAAATTATTCGAGCGATTTATTTTAAATATTACCTTAAGGAACATAGATAATTCTGTAATTTATTTCAATTAATATTATAACGAACATAAGGTTATTCGAGCAATTTATTTCAAATATTACCTTAAAGAACATAGATAATTACGCGAATTTACGTCAATAATTACCGTAAGGAACATAGACTTATTCAGTAATTTATTTCAATTAATACAATAACGAACTTAGAATTGTACGACGATACCTTAATGAACTTAGAGTATTTTAATGCATTATTTTTATTGATTGGAATATTTCCGCACCTTATATTTTAATAAATATAACGATTATATGTGTTCACCCGAGGATCGCAACCACGACACAGCAGCTCGGTGAGTCATTTTATTACCTTGTCCCGTACGAGATATCGTTCGCATACCGCAACATTAACTGAAATTTGAGGAGTTGGTATCCCCGCGGAGAAATCCTCCCGTAATAAAACCTCGACACCTTTCATTTCCTTTCCTACTTACCTTTCCCCCTTGGCGCGTGCGAATCTTGTATTCGACCCCGAGATTCTCCTCTCGTTTTCTATATACCTTTCCCCTCGGCGTGGCGAATCCTGTATTCGACCCCGAGGTTTTCCTTCGCTTTCCCCACTTACCTTTCCTCTCGGCGTGCGCGAACCTCGTATTCGACCCCGAGATTCTCCTTTCCTTTTCCATATACCTTCCCTCTCGGCGCGTGCGAATCCTGAATTCGACCCCGAGGTTTTCCTTTTCTTTTCCCACTTACCTTTCCTCTCGGCGTGCGCGAACCTCGTATTCGACCCCGAGATTCTCCTTTTCTTTTCCCACTTACCTTTCCTCTCGGCGTGCGCGAACCTCGTATTCGACCCCGAGATTCTCCTTTCCTTTTCCATATACCTTTCCTCCAGGCGTGCGCGAATCTTGAATTCGACCCCGAGGTTTTCCTTTTCTTGTCCCACTTACCTTTCCTCTCGGCGTGTGCGAATCTTGAATTCGACCCCGAGATTCCTTTTCTTCCCTACTTACCTTTTCCCTCTCGGCGCGTTGCGAATCCTGCATTCGACCCCGAGATTCCTTTCCTACTCAACTTACCTATTCCACTCGGTGCGTGCGAATTTTGTATTCGACCCCGAGGTTACGCGTTCATTTTCCTCAATTCACTTTCCGTTCCCCTTCTTGCGTGCGAACAGTATGTCCCCTCCGGAAGCAATATGGAACGTGACACAGGTATTCGTGCCAATTATCGATAGAAAGAACGATTGCCATGGCTGGGAAGTGAATCCTTACCTACCGCCGATGTAGAACGCTTCGAAACATCGTATATCAGGTATTCGTGCCAATTATCGATAGAAAGAACGATTGCCATGGCTGGGAAGTGAATCTTTACCTACCGCCGATGTAGAACGATGGGAAACATCAAATATCACATATTCGTGGCAATTATCGATAGTTAGAACGATTGCGAGTGCTGGGAAGTGAATGCTTAATTTCCATTGATGCAGAACGCTTGGAAACATCGAATATCACGCATTCGTTCCAATTATCGATAGAAAGAACGATTGCGAGGGCTGGGAAGTCAATCCTTACCTACCGCCGATGTAGAACGCTTCGAAACATCGTATATCAGGTATACGTGCCAATTATCGATAGAAAGAACGATTGCCATGGCTGGGAAGTGAATCTTTACCTACCGCCGATGTAGAACGATGGGAAACATCGAATATCACATATTCGTGGCAATTATCGATAGTTAGAATGATTGCGAGGGATGGGAAGTGAATCCTTACCTACAGCCGATGTAGAACGATGGGAAACATCAAATATCACATATTCGTTACAATTATCGATAGAAAGAACGATTGCGAGGGCTGGGAAGTGAATCCTTACCTACCGCCGATGTAGAACGCTTCGAAACATCGTATATCAGGTATTCGTGCCAATTATCGATAGAAAGAACGATTGCCATGGCTGGGAAGTGAATCTTTACCTACCGCCGATGTAGAACGCTTCGAAACATCGTATATCAGGTATTCGTGCCAATTATCGATAGAAAGAACGATTGCCATAGCTGGGAAGTGAATCTTTACCTACCGCCGATGTAGAACGATGGGAAACATCGAATATCACATAATCGTGGCAATTATCGATAGTTAGAACGATTGCGAGGGATGGGAAGTGAATCCTTACCTACCGCCGTTGTAGAACGCTTCGAAACATCGTGTATCAGGTATTCGTGACAATTATCGATAGAAAGCACGATTGCAGGGGCAGGGAAGTGAATCCTTATTTACCGTCGATGTCCAACGCTTCGAAATTTCGTATATCAGGTAGTCGTGCCAATCATCGATAGAAAGCACGATTGCAGGGGCAGGGAAGTGAATCCTTATTAACCGTCGATGCCGAGCGCTTCGAAACATCGTATATCAGGTATTCGTGACAATTATAGATAAAAAGAACGATTGCGAGGGCTGGGAAATGAATCCTTACCTACCGCCGATGTAGAACGCTACGAAACATCGTATATCACATATTCGTGCCAATTATCGATAGAAAGAACGATTGCCATGGCTGGGAAGTGAATCTTTACCTACCGCCGATGTAGAACGCTTCGAAACATCGTATATCAGGTATTCGTGCCAATTATCGATAGAAAGAACGATTGCCATAGCTGGGAAGTGAATCTTTACCTACCGCCGATGTAGAACGATGGGAAACATCGAATATCACATAATCGTGGCAATTATCGATAGTTAGAACGATTGCGAGGGATGGGAAGTGAATCCTTACCTACCGCCGTTGTAGAACGCTTCGAAACATCGTGTATCAGGTATTCGTGACAATTATCGATAGAAAGCACGATTGCAGGGGCAGGGAAGTGAATCCTTATTTACCGTCGATGTCCAACGCTTCGAAATTTCGTATATCAGGTAGTCGTGCCAATCATCGATAGAAAGCACGATTGCAGGGGCAGGGAAGTGAATCCTTATTAACCGTCGATGCCGAGCGCTTCGAAACATCGTATATCAGGTATTCGTGACAATTATAGATAAAAAGAACGATTGCGAGGGCTGGGAAATGAATCCTTACCTACCGCCGATGTAGAACGCTACGAAACATCGTATATCACATATTCGTGGCAATTATCGATAGTTAGAACGATTGCGAGGGATGGGAAGTGAATCCTTACCTACCGCCGATGTAGAACGCTTCGAAACATCGTATATCAGGTATACGTGCCAATTATCGATAGACAGAACGATTGCCATGGCTGGGAAGTGAATCTTTATCTACCGCCGATGTAGAACGATGGGAAACATCAAATATCACATATTCGTGGCCATTATCGATATTTAGAACGATTGGGAGGGCTTGGAAGTGAATCCTTACCTACAGCCGATGTAGAACGATGGGAAACATCAAATATCACATATTCGTGGCAATTATCTATAGTTAGAACGATTGCGAGTGCTGGGAAGTGAATCCTTACCTACCGCCGTTGTAGAACGCTTCGAAAAATCGTGTATGAGGTATTCGTGACAATTATCGATAGAAAGTAGGATTGCAGGGGCAGGGAAGAGAATCTTTACTTACCGTGGATGCCGAACACTTCGAAACATCGTATATCAGGTATTCGTGACAATTATAGATAAAAAGAACGATTGCGAGGGCTGGGAAATGAATCCTTACCTACGCCGATGTAGAACGCTTCGAAACATCGTATATCACATATTCGTGGCAATTATCGATAGTTAGAACGATTGCGAGTGCTGGGAAGTGAATCCTTAATTAACATCGATGCAGAACGCTTGGAAACATCGAATATCACGTATTCGTTCCAATTATCGATAGAAAGAACGATTGCGAGGGATGGGAAGTGAATCCTTACCTACCGCCGATGTAGAACGCTTCGAAACATCGTATATCAGGTATACGTGCCAATTATCGATAGAAAGAACGATTGCCATGGCTGGGAAGTGAATCTTTATCTACCGCCGATGTAGAACGATGGGAAACATCAAATATCACATATTCGTGGCCATTATCGATATTTAGAACGATTGGGAGGGCTTGGAAGTGAATCCTTACCTACAGCCGATGTAGAACGATGGGAAACATCAAATATCACATATTCGTGGCAATTATCTATAGTTAGAACGATTGCGAGTGCTGGGAAGTGAATCCTTAATTACTGTTACGTCCTAGGTAGGGCTCCGTAATGATTGATAGGACGTTTCTCGAAGTTGGTTGGATACGTCGCATTTTTGATCGTGACTAGTCCCTAGGGGTAGTCATCCTGTATCGGGACGTTAAGAAGTGTGGTGGTTTGTCGAGTGTGCGAGCCAGAGGTAGCGAGCGGATCTACCTTCTTCGTTGTAGGATATGGCTAGCACACATTGCTGGCGGTGGATGCGCGTAAATGAACTAAAGAACACTGTTTGGTAGATATTGAAGTAACTATATTCTAACACTTGTTGCTTACACTGGATTACAAGTTTGAACTAATAGAATTAACACGAGGTTACACGGCACTGCCTTCTGCGGTGAACTACTGTAACGGGGCTACTCATACCGCATCCGGCGGTAGATAGACTGTTTAACAATGTGAGTTGTACCACGACCGGTGGTAGACTGACTGTTTAGTGACTACATACTGACCGTAGACTACTGATTGAACTAACTGAGCACGTACCGCGTCGGACTCTACCCGGAAAACATCAGACTATCCGATAGACTGACTGTATTGGACTGCTCTTGACTACTGACACTTGACTGACTTTCTGCTGACTGCTCCGCTTATTTTATAGCAGTAATATGCTGATTGTGCAGTCTCGAAGAATGCTGACGCAGCTGGGAACGACCGTTGGCAACGGTTCCCGTACGTTCCTTATCTTTCGCAACGTGTGCATTCCTGAGTGGCAGTTGTTATCGCAATCGGAACGGATGCTGATGCGTCAATCTTTTGTGCAGTAACGAATGCTGACGCAGCTGGGAACGACCGTTGGTCAACGGTTCCCGTACGTGCCTTATCTTTTGCAACGTGTGCATTTATCTCCGTGGGAGCGGATGCTGACGCAGCTGGGAACGCCGTTGGTCAACGGTTCCCGTACGTGCCTTATCTTTCGCAACGTGTGCATTCTTGAGTTGCAGTTATTATCGCTATCGGAACGGATGCTGATGCGACAGTCTTATTGCACACGTGCAAGACAATGGAATCGTGATTATCTGACTCAGCACTCTTATGTTTAACGCTGAGTTGGTGTCTATACCTCTGCGCATGCATTTCCAGCAGCGAGAGCTCAGTCTGTTGCGCGACTCTGAACGAGACGGTAGTGTTAAGACATACATCAACGGTCGCGCTCCCTTTTTATCCTATATCACTCCGTGGTTCTTTGTGGTTACTCAAAAGGCTTTTCCCTTGATTTAAAGTACTTTTAATTGAATAAATATATTTGAATTGCATCTTTTGAGCAATCATACGGAACATTAGAAACTCTGTGCAGCATAAGTGATTTTGTGATATCTGTGATTCCAGATGCCGAGTTCTGAGATAGCCGCACGGCGTTTCTTTTGGTGAGTGACTTTTACTTATTTAAAGTGATACCATGTAGACGAATCAGTATGTTCACAATTCAACGGCATTTTAACTGAACTTTATTGTAGTTCTTAATTGAGTCATAGTCATGGCAAAACTTGGAGTACATATAGAACGTGCTGATTCGTTTGAGGTCTATAAATAGAAATAGTTACGTTCCGGGCAGTCCCGGGACGTGACATTACCATCGATGCAGAACGCTTGGAAACATCGAATATCACGTATTCGTTCCAATTATCGATAGAAAGAACGATTGCGAGGGCTGGGAAGTGAATCCTTACCTACCGCCGATGTAGAACGCTTCGAAACATCGTATATCAGGTATTCGTGCCAATTATCGATAGAAAGAACGATTGCCATGGCTGGGAAGTGAATCTTTACCTACCGCCGATGTAGAACGATGGGAAACATCGAATATCACATAATCGTGGCAATTATCGATAGTTAGAACGATTGCGAGGGATGGGAAGTGAATCCTTACCTACCGCCGTTGTAGAACGCTTCGAAACATCGTGTATCAGGTATTCGAGACAATTATCGATAGAAAGCACGATTGCAGGGGCAGGGAAGTAAATCCTTATTTACCGACGATGCCCAACGCTTCGAAATTTCGTATATCAGGTAGTCGTGCCAATCATCGATAGAAAGCACGATTGCAGGGGCAGGGAAGTGAATCCTTATTAACCGTCGATGCCGAACGCTTCGAAACATTGTATATCAGGTATTCGTGCCAATTATCGATAGAAAGAACGATTGCGAGGGCAGGGATGTGAATCTTTACTTACCGTGGATGCCGAACGCTTCGAAACATCATATATCAGGTATTCGTGCCAATTATCGATAGAAAGAACGATTGCCATGGCTGGTGTCACGTCCCGGGACTGCCCGGAACGTAACTATTTCTATTTATAGTCCTCAAACGAATCAGCACGTTCTAAACGTACTCCAAGCTATGCCTTGACTAAGATTCAATTAAGAAACACAATATAAAATAGGAATAATGCCGTAGAATTGTGAACATACTGATTTGTCTAAATGGTATCACTTAAAATAGGTAAAAGTCACTCACCAAAAGAAACGCCGTGGGGCTATCTCAGATCTCGGCATCTGGAATCACAGATATCACAAAATCACTTATGCTGCACTGCGGTTCTACTGTTCCGTATGATTGCTCCAAAGATGCAATACAAATATCTTTATTCAATTAAAACTACTTTAGAATCAAGGAAAAGACTTTTGAGTAACCACAAAGAACCACGGAGTGATATAGTTGATGTATGTCGTAACACTACCGTCTCGTTCAGAGTCGCGCAACAGACTGAGCTCTCGCTGCTGGAAGTGCATGCGCAGAGGTATAGACGCTAACTCAGCGTTAAACATAGGAGTGCTGAGTCAGATAATCACGATTCCATTGTCTTGCACGTGTGCAATAAGACTGTCGCATCAGCATCCGGTCCGAGAGCGATAATAACTGCAACCCAAGAATGCACACGTTGCGAAAGACAAGGCACGTACGGGAACCGTTGACCAACGGCGTTCCCAGCTGCGTCAGCATCCGCTCCCACGGACATAAATGCACACGTTGCAAAGATAAGGCACGTACGGGAACAGTTGAGCAACGGTCGTTCCCAGCTGCGTCAGCATTCTTCGAGACTGCACAATCAGCATATTACGGCTATAAAATAAGCGGAGCAGTCAACAGAAAGTCAGTCAAGTGTCAGCAGTCAAGTGTCAGTAGTCAAGAGCAGTCCAATTCAGTCTATCGCCGGACGCGGTGCGTGCTCAGTGAACAGTCTACGGTCAGTATGTAGTCAGTAAACAGTCAGTCTACCGCAATATGCGGTACGTGCTCAATGTCAGTTCTGACCCGAGAGTCAGCCGAGTAACATCAATCTACAGTCGACGTCAATCGTAGTGAGTACACACCAACAGTTCTGTTTAGGCAGCCGAGAATAATCGCGTTGTTAGTTCTAATTAAAATCATGTAACTCAGTGTAACTACCAAGTGATAGAATATAGTTGTTATCATGTTCATTAGACACAGTGTTCTTTAGTTCATTTACGCGCATCCACCGCCAACAATGTGTGCTAGCCATATCCTACAACGAAGAAGGTAGATCCGCTCGCTACCTCTGGCTCGCACACTCGACGAACAACCACACTGCTTAACGTCCCGATACAGGTTGACTACCCTTGGGGACTAGTCACGATCAAAAATGCGAACGTATCCAACCAACTTCGAGAAACGTCCTGTCAATCATTATGGAGCCCTAACTAGGACGTAACACTGGGAAGTGAATCTTTACCTACCGCCGATGTAGAACGGTGGGAAACATCGAATATCACATATTCGTGGCAATTATCGATAGTTAGAACGATTGCGAGGGATGGGAAGTGAATCCTTACCTACCGCCGATGTAGAACGCTTCGAAAAATCGTGTATGAGGTATTCGTGACAATTATCGATAGAAAGAAGGATTGCAGGGGCAGGGAAGAGAATCTTTACTTACCGTGGATGCCGAACACTTCGAAACATCGTATATCAGGTATTCGTGACAATTATAGATAAAAAGAACGATTGCGAGGGCTGGGAAATGAATCCTTACCTACGCCGATGTAGAACGCTTCGAAACATCATATATCACATATTCGTGGCAATTATCGATAGTTAGAACGATTGCGAGTGCTGGGAAGTGAATCCTTAATTAACATCGATGCAGAACGCTTGGAAACATCGAATATCACGTATTCGTTCCAATTATCGATAGAAAGAACGATTGCGAGGGCTGGGAAGTGAATCCTTACCTACCGCCGATGTAGAACGCTTCGAAACATCGTATATCAGGTATTCGTGCCAATTATCGATAGAAAGAACGATTTCCATGGCTGGGAAGTGAATCTTTACCTACCGCCGATGTAGAACGATGGGAAACATCGAATATCACATATTCGTGGCAATTATCGATAGTTAGAACGATTGCGAGGGATGGGAAGTGAATCCTTACCTACCGCCGATGTAGAACGCTTCGAATCATCGTGTATCTGGTATTTGTGTCAATTATCGATGGAATGAACGATTGCGAGGGCTGGGAAGGGAATCCTTACGTACCGCCGATGTAGAACAATGGGAAACATCGAATATCACGAATTCGTGCCAATTATCGATAGAAAGAACGATTGCCATGGCTGGGAAGTGAATCTTTATCTACCGCCGATGTACAACGATGGGAAACATCGAATATCACATATTCGTGGCAATTATCGATAGTTAGAACGATTGCGAGGGATGGGAAGTGAATCCTTCCCTACCGCCGATGTAGAACGCTTCGAATCATCGTGTATCTGGTATTTGTGTCAATTATCGATGGAATGAACGATTGCGAGGGCTGGGAAGGGAATCCTTACGTACCGCCGATGTAGAACAATGGGAAACATCGAATATCACGAATTCGTGCCAATTATCGATAGAAAGAACGATTGCCATGGCTGGGAAGTGAATCTTTATCTACCGCCGATGTACAACGATGGGAAACATCGAATATCACATATTCGTGGCAATTATCGATAGTTAGAACGATTGCGAGGGATGGGAAGTGAATCCTTACCTACCGCCGATGTAGAACGCTTCGAAAAATCGTGTATGAGGTATTCGTGACAATTATCGATAGAAAGAAGGATTGCAGGGGCAGGGAAGAGAATCTTTACTTACCGTGGATGCCGAACACTTCGAAACATCGTATATCAGGTATTCGTGACAATTATAGATAAAAAGAACGATTGCGAGGGCTGGGAAATGAATCCTTACCTACCGCCGATGTAGAACGCTACGAAACATCGTATATCACATATTCGTGGCAATTATCGATAGTTAGAACGATTGCGAGGGATGGGAAGTGAATCCTTACCTACCGCCGATGTAGAACGCTTCGAAACATCGTGTATCTGGTATTTGTGTCAATTATCGATGGAATGAACGATTGCGAGGGCTGGGAAGGGAATCCATACGTACCGCCGATGTAGAACAATGGGAAACATCGAATATCACGAATTCGTGCCAATTATCGATAGAAAGAACGATTGCCATGGCTGGAAAGTGAATCTTTATCTACCGCCGATGTACAACGATGGGAAACATCGAATATCACATATTCGTGGCAATTATCGATAGTTAGAACGATTGCGAGGGATGGGAAGTGAATCCTTACCTACCGCCGACGTAGAACGCTTCGAAACATCGTATATCACATATTCGTGGCAATTATCGATAGTTAGAATGATTGCGAGGGATGGGAAGTGAATCCTTACCTACCGCCGTTGTAGAACGCTTCGAAACATCGTGTATCAGGTATTCGTGACAATTATCGATAGAAAGCACGATTGCAGGGGCAGGGAAGTGAATCCTTATTTACCGTCGATGCCCAACGCCTCGAAACTTCGTATATCAGGTATTGTCACGTCCCGGGACTGCCCGGAACGTAACTATTTCTATTTCTAGACCTCAAACGAATCAGCACGTTCTATACATAATCCAAGTTGTGCCTTGACTAAGACTCAATTAAGAAATACAAGACAAAATAGGAATAATGCCGTTGAATTGTGAACATACTGATTCGTCTAGATGGTATCACTTAAAATAATTAAAAGTCACTCACCCAAAGAAACGCCGTGCAGCTATCTCAGAACTCGGCATCTTGAATCACAGAAATCACAATATCACTCATGCTGCACTGCGGTTCTAATGTTCGGTATGATTGCTCAAAATATGCAATACAAATATATTTATTCAATTAAAACTACTTTAGAATCAAGGAAAAGACTTTTGAGTAACCACAGAGAACCACGAAGTGACATAAGATAGAAAGGGAGCGCGACCGTTGATGTATGTCGGTAACACTACCGTCACGTTCAGAATCGCGCAACAGACTGAGCTCTCGCTGCTGGAAGTGCATGCGCTGAGGTATAGACGCCAACTCAGCGTTAAACATAAGAGTGCTGAGTCAGATAATCACGATTCCATTGTCTTGCACGTGTTACGTCCTAGGTAGGGCTCCGTAATGATTGACAGGACGTTTCTCGAAGTTGGTTGGATACGTCGCATTTTTGATCGTGACTAGTCCCCAAGGGTAGTCAACCTGTATCGGGACGTTAAGAAGTGGGTTGTGTGTCGATTGTGCGAGCCAGAGGTAGCGAGCGGATCTACCTTCTTCGTTGTAGGATATGGTTGGCACATATTGTTGGCGGTGGATGCGCGTAAATGAAGTAAAGAACACTGTGTCTAATGAACATGATAACAACTATATTCTATCACTTGGTAGTTACACTTTGTTACAAGATTTTAATTATAACTAACAACGCGATGTTACGCGGCTGCCTAAGCAGAACTGTTGGTGTGTACTCACTACGATTGGCGTCGACTGTAGATTGATGTTACTCGGCTGACTCTCGGGTCAGAACTGACTGTTTACTGACTACATACTGACCGTAGACTACTGACTGTACTGGAATACTGTCTACTTGAACTGAACTGTACATGAAGCACGCACTGCGTCCGGCGGTGGACTGGCTGTTTACGGACTACATACTGTCTGTAGACTGTTCACTGAGCATGCACCGTGGTGGACTTATGATACTTGACTGCTGACACTTGACTGCTGACACTTGACTGACTTTCTGCTGACTGCTCCGCTTATTTTATAGCAGTAATATGCTGATTGTGCAGTCTCGAAGAATGCTGACGCGGCTGGGAACGACCGTTTGCAACGGTTCCCGTACGTGCCTTATCTTTCGCAACGTGTGCATTCCTGAGTGGCAGTTGTTATCGCAATCGGAACGGATGCTGATGCGACAATCTTTTTGTGCAGTAACGAATGCTGACGCAGCTGGGAACGCCGTTGGTCAACGGTTCCCGTACGTGCCTTATCTTTTGCAACGTGTGCATTTATCTCCGTGGGAGCGGATGCTGACGCAGCTGGGAACGCCGTTGGTCAACGGTTCCCGTACGTGCCTTATCTTTTGCAACGTGTGCATTCTTGAGTTGCATTTGTTATCGCCCTCGGAACGAATGCTGATGCGACAGTCTTATTGCACACGTGCAAGACAATGGAATCGTGATTATCTGACTCAGCACTCCTATGTTTAACGCTGAGTTAGCGTCTATACCTCTGCGCATGCACTTCCAGCAGCGAGAGCTCAGTCTGTTGCGCGACTCTGAACGTGACGGCAGTGCTACCGACATACATCAACGGTCGCGCTCCCTTATTATCCCATGTCACTTAGTGGTTCATTATTATTACTCAAAAGCCTCTTCCCTTTGATTGAAAGTAGCCTTAATTGAACAAACATATTTGCACTGCATCTTTTGAGCAATCATACCGAACATTAGAACCGCAGTGCAGCATAAGTGATTTTGTAATTTCTGTGATTCCAGATGCCGAGTTCTGATATAGCTGCACAGCGTTTCTTTGGGTGAGTGAGTTTTACTTATTTTAAGCGATACCATATTTGACGAATCAGTATGTTCACAATTCAACGGCATTATTCCTATTTTATCTTGTATTTCTTAATTGAGTCTTAGTCAAGGCACAACTTGGATTATGTATAGAACATGCTGATTCGTTTGAGGTCTATAAATAGAAATAGTTACGTTCCGGGCAGTCCCGGGACGTGACACCTTCCCCCTTGGGAAGCAAATTTCTGTAAGAAATTTGCTAAGGGTTAGCTCGAATTGTTTTACGCGTTGATTTCGATGATGTTGTAGCAGCTGATGTCCCTGGGACGCATTTTATCATGTGGTGTGATGTCGTGTAGCGGCTACTTCCTTCGAGGGACGAAATCGTGAACTCCAGACTGCGCTGATGAGTTGGAATCCGGGTGCGTTTCTTATTTCGTCGTTTCTTCTTTGATGATTGTTTTCATCAGTTTATGATTTTGCTTGTTGATTTTTGATCAAAGCCATGCTAGATACTTGTACTGGCGCGTATTAATAAATATTTTGGAATATTTTCGCGATGAATATCTCGATTTCCAGAATATGCGTTCCTTCCAACGTTGCCCATGTAAATACAGCATTCTTGATTATGGTGCTCAAGCTTGGATGATCCCTCAATCGGCTTGATACGTTCTCGAGGGTCAGTCTTGATGGCGATACATATCCTTGATTTTTGGAGAGTTTTATTTCTTTGAATTTTCTCAGTGTTACCGTCCATGCGGCAATTTTTTAACTTGTTTGCGATTAACTTGATGGCGATGGCGATGGCGATGGCGCTTTTGATTTTGTAGTGTTATATTACCTTGACCTCCCCCAATGTTACTGCCTTATTCAGTAATTCTTTAACTTGATGGCGATACCCGCCCTTGATTTTGGAGAGTTTTCTTACTTTGACCTCCCCCAATGTTACTGCTTTATTCAGTAATTTTTTAACTTGATGGCGATACCCGCCCTTGATTTTGGAGAGTTCTATTACTTTTACCACCTCCAATGTTACTACTTTATGCAGTAATTTTTTAACTTGATGGCGATACCCGCCCTTGATTTTGGAGGGTTCTATTACTTTTACCACCTCCAATGTTACTACTTTATGCAGTAATTTTTTAACTTGATGGCGATACCCGCCCTTGATTCTTGGAGAGTTTTATTTCTTCGACCTCCCCTAATGTTACTTTCTGTACAGTAATTTGTTACCTTGATTCTTGACGCGCATCCCTCTTCTATTTCGGAATTCGCTGTATTACTTAATATGGCGTAGAGCATCTTTTGGGTATCGAGAGCCTCGAGTTTCTGGACCGTACACAAAATGTTCCCCTTTCGGCGCGTACATACGCGTAATTGATGCTGGCTCCGTGGTTGATTTAATAATTGAGATCCTAAGATCCCGTCCTCCTTGATCAGCGGCGAATCGTCCACGACGCGAGAATGAACTTGATGGCCCGCAACCTTTATTGACACTTTCCCTAGGGTGGTCAGGTTCGAAGCCGATTTGCCACGTATTTTCACATCTCGTTCGTTTATACTCGCCGTTCTGGTCAGGACTGTTTATCGATGCGATTAATTTCAGATCCGAAGCACAGCAACAAACTCGTTGTTCTTTCCACATTTTGGGATACTATTTACGTATATCGTGGAGATTACATTTAAACATTTCTGCGGTGTTTATTCCCGCGGAAACATATATTTTCTCAAGTCGCTCTCTGCTTCTACTGTGCACTTCTTTTGGTTCTTTTGTTCGGATTACCGATCTTATCCATTCTTTCTTCCGTGTTGAATTTATAGATTAATTCCCTGATTCGGTTTCTAGGTTCATCTTCTTTATTCGTTACTTCTGAGAGGTCCAGGGTTATTGCATTTTCTTCCTTACTGATGCGTTTAGGTGGTTGTTGGTAGATTATTAGCGTTTCCCCAACTTTCTTATTTCCGCAATTGGCTTTCACTGCAGTTCGAATGGACTCGTCCATTTTGACTCTGATAAAGATAACAGCTCTTAGGCCATTCACAAATGCTTCTTGTGATCTTGGTTAATTTTGAATTGTATCGTAAGCTGTACGCTTTCATGACCCTGCCTTTCTCTGTTCATTTTAGCTAGAAGCAGGTTTTCTACCGATCTTGAGTATCATGTTCTTATATTTGATAGATGGTACTCTCATCACTTTTAGTTACACTTCTTACCGCATGAGATCGCATACCATCAGAGCCACCAAAAATGTTATATCCTCGTTTTTGGCAACGAGTCTCGGAATTCCCTGATAACTTACGAAGAAATGCATGTGTACGAAACACATTGGTGTCTTCCGTCGTGTCGATCGTGGGTGAAGCATCGACGATTAGGTCGCCCCCTTCCCCCTCAGATTCAGGAAATTCTTACAGCCAGTTCCCGGGTCGAAGCTCGACGTCTTCCTCTACTGGTTCTTCGAGTACCGTGAACTGTTGCGATTTGTGCGTGTCGATGACTCGGTCCAGTCTTCTATTCTTCGAGTTAAAATTGTCGAATTTATCCTCCCACAGGGAGAGCTGTTGTAGCACTAGTTCTAGAGGCATTGCAGTCGTCTCGTCCGCCATTTCGTGATGCACCTCTTAACGTTTGCGACCGTATCCCACCGCTGTCACCAATTTTGTTACGTCCTAGGTAGGGCTCCGTAATGATTGACAGGACGTTTCTCGAAGTTGGTTGGATACGTCGCATTTTTGATCGTGACTAGTCCCCAAGGGTAGTCAACCTGTATCGGGACGTTAAGAAGTGGGTTGTGTGTCGATTGTGCGAGCCAGAGGTAGCGAGCGGATCTACCTTCTTCGTTGTAGGATATGGTTGGCACATATTGTTGGCGGTGGATGCGCGTAAATGAAGTAAAGAACACTGTGTCTAATGAACATGATAACAACTATATTCTATCACTTGGTAGTTACACTTTGTTACAAGATTTTAATTATAACTAACAACGCGATGTTACGCGGCTGCCTAAGCAGAACTGTTGGTGTGTACTCACTACGATTGGCGTCGACTGTAGATTGATGTTACTCGGCCGACTCTCGGGTCAGAACTGACTGTTTACTGACTACATACTGACCGTAGACTACTGACTGTACTGGAATACTGTCTACTTGAACTGAACTGTACATGAAGCACGCACTGCGTCCGGCGGTGGACTGGCTGTTTACGGACTACATACTGTCTGTAGACTGTTCACTGAGCATGCACCGTGGTGGACTTATGATACTTGACTGCTGACACTTGACTGCTGACACTTGACTGACTTTCTGCTGACTGCTCCGCTTATTTTATAGCAGTAATATGCTGATTGTGCAGTCTCGAAGAATGCTGACGCGGCTGGGAACGACCGTTTGCAACGGTTCCCGTACGTGCCTTATCTTTCGCAATGTGTGCATTCCTGAGTGGCAGTTGTTATCGCAATCGGAACGGATGCTGATGCGACAATCTTTTTGTGCAGTAACGAAGGCTGACGCAGCTGGGAACGCCGTTGGTCAACGGTTCCCGTACGTGCCTTATCTTTTGCAACGTGTGCATTTATCTCCGTGGGAGCGGATGCTGACGCAGCTGGGAACGCCGTTGGTCAACGGTTCCCGTACGTGCCTTATCTTTTGCAACGTGTGCATTCTTGAGTTGCATTTGTTATCGCCCTCGGAACGAATGCTGATGCGACAGTCTTATTACACACGTGCAAGACAATGGAATCGTGATTATCTGACTCAGCACTCCTATGTTTAACGCTGAGTTAGCGTCTATACCTCTGCGCATGCACTTCCAGCAGCGAGAGCTCAGTCTGTTGCGCGACTCTGAACGTGACGGCAGTGCTACCGACATACATCAACGGTCGCGCTCCCTTATTATCCCATGTCACTTAGTGGTTCATTATTATTACTCAAAAGCCTCTTCCCTTTGATTGAAAGTAGCCTTAATTGAACAAACATATTTGCACTGCATCTTTTGAGCAATCATACCGAACATTAGAACCGCAGTGCAGCATAAGTGATTTTGTAATTTCTGTGATTCCAGATGCCGAGTTCTGATATAGCTGCACAGCGTTTCTTTGGGTGAGTGAGTTTTACTTATTTTAAGCGATACCATATTTGACGAATCAGTATGTTCACAATTCAACGGCATTATTCCTATTTTATCTTGTATTTCTTAATTGAGTCTTAGTCAAGGCACAACTTGGATTATGTATAGAACATGCTGATTCGTTTGAGGTCTATAAATAGAAATAGTTACGTTCCGGGCAGTCCCGGGACGTGACACACGTGTGCAATAAGACTGTAGCATCAGCATCCGGTCCGAGAGCGATAATAACTGCAACCCAAGAATGCACACGTTGCGAAAGATAAGGCACGTACGGGAACCGTTGACCAACGGCGTTCCCAGCTGCGTCAGCATCCGCTCCCACGGACATAAATGCACACGTTGCAAAGATAAGGCACGTACGGGAACAGTTGACCAACGGCGTTCCCAGCTGCGTCAGCATCCGCTCCCACGGACATAAATGCACACGTTGCAAAGATAAGTCACGTACGGGAACAGTTGACCAACGGTCGTTCCCAGCTGCGTCAGCATTATTCGAGACTGCACAATCAGCATATTACTGCTATAAAATAAGCGGAGCAGTCAGCAGAAAGACAGTCAAGTGTCAGCAGTCAAGTGTCAGCAGTCAAGTGTCAGCAGTCTAGTGTCAGTAGACAAAGAGTAGTCCAGTTCGGTCAGTCGAACATGAACAGTCTATCGCCGGACGCAGTGCGTGCTCCATGTACAGTTCAGTTCAAGTAGACAGTAGTCTACGGTCAGTATGTAGTCAGTAACCAGTTAGTCTACCGCAATACGCGGTACGTGCTCAGTCAAGTGTCAGTAGTCAAGAGCAGTTCAATTCAGTCAGTCCATCACGAGCAGTCGACCACGAGTATTCCATGTACAATTCAGTCAGTCAGTCAGTAGACAGTGAGTAGTCAGTCAGTAAGCAGGCAGTGCAATTCGGTCTACCATATAACGTTTTACTATATCAACCAACAGTGTATTAAATAAAGTGACAAGTTAGTTTGGAACAGTGTTCTTTAGTTCATTTACGCGCATCCACCGCCAACAATGTGTGCTAGCCATATCCTACAACGAAGAAGGTAGATCCGCTCGCTACCTCTGGCTCGCACACTCGACAAACCACCATACTTCTTAACGTCCCGATACAGGATGACTACCCCTAGGGACTAGTCACGATCAAAAATGCAACGTATCCAACCATCTTCGAGAAACGTCCTGTCAATCATTATGGAGCCCTACCTAGGACGTAACAGTAGTCGTGCCAATCATCGATAGAAAGAACGATTGCGAGGGCTGGGAAGTGAATCCTTACCTACCGCCGATGTAGAACGCTTCGAAACATCGTATATCAGGTATTCGTGCCAATTATCGATAGAAAGAACGATTTCCATGGCTGGGAAGTGAATCTTTACCTACCGCCGATGTAGAACGATGGGAAACATCGAATATCACATATTCGTGGCAATTATCGATAGTTAGAACGATTGCGAGGGATGGGAAGTGAATCCTTACCTACCGCCGATGTAGAACGCTTCGAATCATCGTGTATCTGGTATTTGTGTCAATTATCGATGGAATGAACGATTGCGAGGGCTGGGAAGGGAATCCTTACGTACCGCCGATGTAGAACAATGGGAAACATCGAATATCACGAATTCGTGCCAATTATCGATAGAAAGAACGATTGCCATGGCTGGGAAGTGAATCTTTATCTACCGCCGATGTACAACGATGGGAAACATCGAATATCACATATTCGTGGCAATTATCGATAGTTAGAACGATTGCGAGGGATGGGAAGTGAATCCTTCCCTACCGCCGATGTAGAACGCTTCGAATCATCGTGTATCTGGTATTTGTGTCAATTATCGATGGAATGAACGATTGCGAGGGCTGGGAAGGGAATCCTTACGTACCGCCGATGTAGAACAATGGGAAACATCGAATATCACGAATTCGTGCCAATTATCGATAGAAAGAAAGATTGCCATGGCTGGGAAGTGAATCTTTATCTACCGCCGATGTAGAACGATGGGAAACATCAAATATCACATATTCGTGGCAATTATCGATAGTTAGAACGATTGCGAGGGATGGGAAGTGAATCCTTACCTACCGCCGATGTAGAACGATGGGAAACATCGAATATCACATAATCGTGGCAATTATCGATAGTTAGAACGATTGCGAGGGATGGGAAGTGAATCCTTACCTAGCGCCGATGTAGAACGCTTCGAAACATCGTATATCAGGTATTCGTGCCAATTATCGATAGAAAGAACGATTGCCATGGCTGGGAAGTGAATCTTTACCTACCGCCGATGTAGAACGATGGGAAACATCGAATATCACATATTCGTGGCAATTATCGATAGTTAGAACGATTGCGAGGGATGGGAAGTGAATCCTTACCTACCGCCGATGTAGAACGCTTCGAAACATCGTATATCACATATTCGTGGCAATTATCTATAGTTAGAACGATTGCGAGTGCTGGGAAGTGAATCCTTAATTAACATCGATGCAGAACGCTTGGAAACATCGAATATCACGTATTCGTTCCAATTATCGATAGAAAGAACGATTGCGAGGGCTGGGAAGTGAATCCTTACCTACCGCCGATGTAGAACGCTTCGAAACATCGTATATCAGGTATTCGTGCCAATTATCGATAGAAAGAACGATTTCCATGGCTGGGAAGTGAATCTTTACCTACCGCCGATGTAGAACGATGGGAAACATCGAATATCACATATTCGTGGCAATTATCGATAGTTAGAACGATTGCGAGGGATGGGAAGTGAATCCTTACCTACCGCCGATGTAGAACGCTTCGAATCATCGTGTATCTGGTATTTGTGTCAATTATCGATGGAATGAACGATTGCGAGGGCTGGGAAGGGAATCCTTACGTACCGCCGATGTAGAACAATGGGAAACATCGAATATCACGAATTCGTGCCAATTATCGATAGAAAGAACGATTGCCATGGCTGGGAAGTGAATCTTTATCTACCGCCGATGTACAACGATGGGAAACATCGAATATCACATATTCGTGGCAATTATCGATAGTTAGAACGATTGCGAGGGATGGGAAGTGAATCCTTCCCTACCGCCGATGTAGAACGCTTCGAATCATCGTGTATCTGGTATTTGTGTCAATTATCGATGGAATGAACGATTGCGAGGGCTGGGAAGGGAATCCTTACGTACCGCCGATGTAGAACAATGGGAAACATCGAATATCACGAATTCGTGCCAATTATCGATAGAAAGAAAGATTGCCATGGCTGGGAAGTGAATCTTTATCTACCGCCGATGTAGAACGATGGGAAACATCAAATATCACATATTCGTGGCAATTATCGATAGTTAGAACGATTGCGAGGGATGGGAAGTGAATCCTTACCTACCGCCGATGTAGAACGATGGGAAACATCGAATATCACATAATCGTGGCAATTATCGATAGTTAGAACGATTGCGAGGGATGGGAAGTGAATCCTTACCTAGCGCCGATGTAGAACGCTTCGAAACATCGTATATCAGGTATTCGTGCCAATTATCGATAGAAAGAACGATTGCCATGGCTGGGAAGTGAATCTTTACCTACCGCCGATGTAGAACGATGGGAAACATCAAATATCACATATTCGTGGCCATTATCGATAGTTAGAACGATTGGGAGGGCTGGGAAGTGAATCCTTACCTACCGCCGATGTAGAACGATGGGAAACATCGAATATCACATAATCGTGGCAATTATCGATAGTTAGAACGATTGCGAGGGATGGGAAGTGAATCCTTACCTAGCGCCGATGTAGAACGCTTCGAAACATCGTATATCAGGTATTCGTGCCAATTATCGATAGAAAGAACGATTGCCATGGCTGGGAAGTGAATCTTTACCTACCGCCGATGTAGAACGATGGGAAACAACGAATATCACATATTCGTGGCAATTATCGATAGTTAGAATGATTGCGAGTGTCACGTCCCGGGACTGCCCGGAACGTAACTATTTCTATTTCTAGACCTCTAACGAATCAGCACGTTCTATACGTAATCCAAGTTGTGTCTTGACTAAGACTCAATTAAGAAATACAATATAATTCAGTTAAAAGGCCGTTGAATTGTGAACATACTGATTCGTCAAATATGGTATCGCTTATAATAAGTAAAAGTCACTCACCAAAAGAAACGCCGTGCGGCTATCTCAGAACTCGGCATCTGGAATCACAGATATCACAAAATCACTTATGCTGCACAGAGTTTCTAATGTTCCGTATGATTGCTCAAAAGATGCAATTCAAATATATTTATTCAATTAAAACTACTTTAAATCAAGGGAAAAGCCTTTTGAGTAACCACAAAGAACCACGGAGTGATATAGGATAAAAAGGGAGCGCGACCGTTGATGTATGTCGTAACACTGCCGTCTCGTTCAGAGTCGCGCAACAGACTGAGCTCCCGCTGCTGGAAGTGCTAGCGCTGAGGTATAGACGCCAACTCAGCGTTAAACATAAGAGTGCTGAGTCAGATAATCACGATTCCATTGTCTTGCACGTGTGCAATAAGACTGTCGCATCAGCATCCGGTCCGAGAGCGATAATAACTGCAACCCAAGAATGCACACGTTGCGAAAGATAAGGCACGTACGGGAACCGTTGACCAACGGCGTTCCCAGCTGCGTCAGCATCCGCACCCACGGAGATAAATGCACACGTTGCAAAAGATAAGGCACGTACGGGAACCGTTGACCAACGGCGTTCCCAGCTGCGTCAGCATTCGTTACTGCACAAAAAGATTGTCGCATCAGCATCCGTTCCGATTGCGATAACAAATGCCAGTCAGGAATGCACACGTTGCGAAAGATAAGGCACGTACGGGAACCGTTGCAAACGGTCGTTCCCAGCTGCGTCAGCATTCTTCGAGACTGCACAATCAGCATATTACTGCTATAAAATAAGCGGAGCAGTCAGCAGTCGCCAGTCAAGTGTCAGCAGTCAAGTGTCAGCAGTCAAGTATCATAAGTCCACCACGGTGCATGCTTAGTGAACAGTCTACAGACAGTATGTAGTCACTAAACAGTCAGTCTACCACCGGTCGTGGTACAACTCACATCGTTAAACAGTCTACCTACCGCCGGATGCGGTATGAGTAGCCCCGTTACAGTAGTTCACCGCAGAAGGCAGTGCCGTGTAACCTCGTGTTAATTCTATTAGTTCAAACTTGTAATCCAGTGTGAGCAACAAGTGTTAGAATATAGTTACTTCAATATCTACCAAACAGTGTTCTTTAGTTCATTTACGCGCATCCACCGCCAACAATGTGTGCTAGCCATATCCTACAACGAAGAAGGTAGATCCGCTCGCTACCTCTGGCTCGCACACTCGACAAACCACCACACTTCTTAACGTCCCGATACAGGATGACTACCCCTAGGGACTAGTCACGATCAAAAATGCGACGTATCCAACCAACTTCGAGAAACGTCCTGTCAATCATTACGGAGCCCTACCTAGGACGTAACACGAGGGATGGGAAGTGAATCCTTAACTACAGCCGATGTAGAACGAAGGGAAACATTAAATATCACATATTCGTGGCAATTATCGATAGTTAGAACGATTGCGAGTGCTGGGAAGTGAATGCTTAATTTCCATTGATGCAGAACGCTTGGAAACATCGAATATCACGTATTCGTTCCAATTATCGAATAAAAGAACGATTGCGAGGGCTGGGAAGTGAATCCTTACCTACCGCCGATGTAGAACGCTTCGAAACATCGTATATCAGGTATTCGAGACAATTATCGATAGAAAGCACGATTGCAGCGGCAGGGAAGTGAATCCTTATTTACCGTCGATGCCCAACACTTCGAAATTTCGTATATCAGGTAGTCGTGCCAATCATCGATAGAAAGCACGATTGCAGGGGCAGGGAAGTGAATCCTTATTAACCGTCGATGCCGAACGCTTCGAAACATTGTATATCAGGTATTCGTGCCAATTATCGATAGAAAGAACGATTGCCATGGCTGGGAAGTGAATCTTTACCTACCGCCGATGTAGAACGGTGGGAAACATCGAATATCACATATTCGTGGCAATTATCGATAGTTAGAACGATTGCGAGGGATGGGAAGTGAATCCTTACCTACCGACGATGTAGAACGCTTCGAATCATCGTGTATCTGGTATTTGTGTCAATTATCGATGGAATGAACGATTGCGAGGGCTGGGAAGGGAATCCTTACGTACCGCCGATGTAGAACAATGGGAAACATCGAATATCACGAATTCGTGCCAATTATCGATAGAAAGAACGATTGCCATGGCTGGGAAGTGAATCTTTATCTACCGCCGATGTACAACGATGGGAAACATCGAATATCACATATTCGTGGCAATTATCGATAGTTAGAACGATTGCGAGGGATGGGAAGTGAATCCTTACCTACCGCCGATGTAGAACGCTTCGAAACATCGTATATCACATATTCGTGGCAATTATCGATAGTTAGAATGATTGCGAGGGATGGAAAGTGCATCCTTACCTACAGCCGATGTAGAACGATGGGAAACATCAAATATCACATATTCGTGGCCATTATCGATAGTTAGAACGATTGGGAGGGCTGGGAAGTGAATCCTTACCTACAGCCGATGTAGAACGATGGGAAACATCGAATATCACATAATCGTGGCAATTATCGATAGTTAGAACGATTGCGAGGGATGGGAAGTGAATCCTTACCTACCGCCGATGTAGAACGCTTCGAAACATCGTGTATCTGGTATTTGTGTCAATTATCGATGGAATGAACGATTGCGAGGGCTGGGAAGGGAATCCATACGTACCGCCGATGTAGAACAATGGGAAACATCGAATATCACGAATTCGTGCCAATTACCGATAGAAAGAACGATTGCCATGGCTGGGAAGTGAATCTTTATCTACCGCCGATGTACAACGATGGGAAACATCGAATATCACATATTCGTGGCAATTATCGATAGTTAGAACGATTGCGAGGGATGGGAAGTGAATCCTTACCTACCGCCGATGTAGAACGCTTCGAAACATCGTGTATCAGGTATTCGAGACAATTATCGATAGAAAGCACGATTGCAGGGGCAGGGAAGTGAATCCTTATTTACCGTCGATGCCCAACGCTTCGAAACTTCGTATATCAGGTAGTCGTGCCAATCATCGATAGAAAGCACGATTGCAGGGGCAGGGAAGTGAATCCTTATTAACCGTCGATGCCGAACGCTTCGAAACATTGTATATCAGGTATTCGTGCCAATTATCGATAGAAAGAACGATTGCCATGGCTGGGAAGTGAATCTTTACCTACCGCCGATGTAGAACGGTGGGAAACATCGAATATCACATATTCGTGGCAATTATCGATAGTTAGAACGATTGCGAGGGATGGGAAGTGAATCCTTACCTACCGACGATGTAGAACGCTTCGAATCATCGTGTATCTGGTATTTGTGTCAATTATCGATGGAATGAACGATTGCGAGGGCTGGGAAGGGAATCCTTACGTACCGCCGATGTAGAACAATGGGAAACATCGAATATCACGAATTCGTGCCAATTATCGATAGAAAGAACGATTGCCATGGCTGGGAAGTGAATCTTTATCTACCGCCGATGTACAACGATGGGAAACATCGAATATCACATATTCGTGGCAATTATCGATAGTTAGAACGATTGCGAGGGATGGGAAGTGAATCCTTACCTACCGCCGATGTAGAACGCTTCGAAACATCGTATATCACATATTCGTGGCAATTATCGATAGTTAGAATGATTGCGAGGGATGGAAAGTGCATCCTTACCTACAGCCGATGTAGAACGGTGGGAAACATCAAATATCACATATTCGTGGCCATTATCGATAGTTAGAACGATTGGGAGGGCTGGGAAGTGAATCCTTACCTACCGCCGATGTAGAACGATGGGAAACATCGAATATCACATAATCGTGGCAATTATCGATAGTTAGAACGATTGCGAGGGATGGGAAGTGAATCCTTACCTACCGCCGATGTAGAACGCTTCGAAACATCGTGTATCTGGTATTTGTGTCAATTATCGATGGAATGAACGATTGCGAGGGCTGGGAAGGGAATCCATACGTACCGCCGATGTAGAACAATGGGAAACATCGAATATCACGAATTCATGCCAATTACCGATAGAAAGAACGATTGCCATGGCTGGGAAGTGAATCTTTATCTACCGCCGATGTACAACGATGGGAAACATCGAATATCACATATTCGTGGCAATTATCGATAGTTAGAACGATTGCGAGGGATGGGAAGTGAATCCTTACCTACCGCCGATGTAGAACGCTTCGAAACATCGTATATCACATATTCGTGGCAATTATCGATAGTTAGAATGATTGCGAGGGATGGAAAGTGCATCCTTACCTACAGCCGATGTAGAACGGTGGGAAACATCAAATATCACATATTCGTGGCCATTATCGATAGTTAGAACGATTGGGAGGGCTGGGAAGTGAATCCTTACCTACCGCCGATGTAGAACGATGGGAAACATCGAATATCACATAATCGTGGCAATTATCGATAGTTAGAACGATTGCGAGGGATGGGAAGTGAATCCTTACCTACCGCCGATGTAGAACGCTTCGAAACATCGTGTATCTGGTATTTGTGTCAATTATCGATGGAATGAACGATTGCGAGGGCTGGGAAGGGAATCCATACGTACCGCCGATGTAGAACAATGGGAAACATCGAATATCACGAATTCGTGCCAATTACCGATAGAAAGAACGATTGCCATGGCTGGGAAGTGAATCTTTATCTACCGCCGATGTACAACGATGGGAAACATCGAATATCACATATTCGTGGCAATTATCGATAGTTAGAACGATTGCGAGGGATGGGAAGTGAATCCTTACCTACCGCCGATGTAGAACGCTTCGAAACATCGTATATCACATATTCGTGGCAATTATCGATAGTTAGAATGATTGCGAGGGATGGGAAGTGAATCCTTACCTACCGCCGTTGTAGAACGCTTCGAAACATCGTGTATCAGGTATTCGTGACAATTATCGATAGAAAGCACGATTGCAGGGGCAGGGAAGTGAATCCTTATTAACCGTCGATGCCGAACGCTTCGAAACATTGTATATCAGGTATTCGTGCCAATTATCGATAGAAAGAACGATTGCGAGGGCAGGGATGTGAATCTTTACTTACCGTGGATGCCGAACTCTTCGAAACATCATATATCAGGTATTCGTGCCAATCATCGATAGAAAGAACGATTGCCATGGCTGGGAAGTGAATCTTTACCTACCGCCGATGTAGAACGATGGGAAACATCGAATATCACATATTCGTGGCAATTATCGATAGTTAGAACGATTGCGAGGGATGGGAAGTGAATCCTTACCTACCGCCGATGTAGAACGCTTCGAAACATCGTATATCAGGTATTCGTGCCAATTATCGATAGAAAGAACGATTGCCATGGCTGGGAAGTGAATCTTTACCTACCGCCGATGTAGAACGATGGGAAGCATCGAATATCACATATTCGTGGCAATTATCGATAGTTAGAATGATTGCGAGGGATGGGAAGTGAATCCTTAACTACAGCCGATGTAGAACGATGGGAAACATCAAATATCACATATTCGTGGCAATTATCGATAGTTAGAACGATTGCGAGTGCTGGGAAGTGAATCCTTAGTTACCATCGATGCAGAACGCTTGGAAACATCGAATATCACGTATTCGTGCCAATTCTCGATAGAAAGAACGATTGCCAGGGCAGGGATGTGACTCTTTACTTACCGTGGATGCCGAACGCTACGAAACATCGTATATCAGGTATTCGTGGCAATTATCGATAGTTAGAACGATTGCGAGGGCTGGGAAGTGAATCCTTACCTACCGCCGATGTAGAACGCTTCGAAACATCGTATATCAGGTATACGTGCCAATTATCGATAGAAAGAACGATTGCCATGGCTGGGAAGTGAATCTTTATCTACCGCCGATGTAGAACGATGGGAAACATCAAATATCACATATTCGTGGCCATTATCGATATTTAGAACGATTGGGAGGGCTTGGAAGTGAATCCTTACCTACAGCCGATGTAGAACGATGGGAAACATCAAATATCACATATTCGTGGCAATTATCGATAGTTAGAACGATTGCGAGTGCTGGGAAGTGAATCCTTAATTACCATCGATGCAGAACGCTTGGAAACATCGAATATCACGTATTCGTTCCAATTATCGATAGAAAGAACGATTGCGAGGGCAGGGATGTGAATCTTTACTTACCGTGGATGCCGAACGCTTCGAAACATCATATATCAGGTATTCGTGCCAATTATCGATAGAAAGAACGATTGCCATGGCTGGGAAGTGAATCCTTACCTACCGCCGTTGTAGAACGCTTCGAAAAATCGTGTATGAGGTATTCGTGACAATTATCGATAGAAAGAACGATTGCGAGTGCTGGGAAGTGAATCCTTAACTACAGCCGATGTAGAACGAAGGGAAACATTAAATATCACATATTCGTGGCAATTATCGATAGTTAGAACGATTGCGAGTGCTGGGAAGTGAATGCTTAATTTCCATTGATGCAGAACGCTTGGAAACATCGAATATCACGTATTCGTTCCAATTATCGAATAAAAGAACGATTGCGAGGGCTGGGAAGTGAATCCTTACCTACCGCCGATGTAGAACGCTTCGAAACATCGTATATCAGGTATTCGTGACAATTATCGATAGAAAGCACGATTGCAGGGGCAGGGAAGTGAATCCTTATTTACCGTCGATGCCCAACGCTTCGAAATTTCGTATATCAGGTAGTCGTGCCAATCATCGATAGAAAGCACGATTGCAGGGGCAGGGAAGTGAATCCTTATTAACCGTCGATGCCGAACGCTTCGAAACATTGTATATCAGGTATTCGTGCCAATTATCGATAGAAAGAACGATTGCCATGGCTGGGAAGTGAATCTTTACCTACCGCCGATGTAGAACGGTGGGAAACATCGAATATCACATATTCGTGGCAATTATCGATAGTTAGAACGATTGCGAGGGATGGGAAGTGAATCCTTACCTACCGACGATGTAGAACGCTTCGAATCATCGTGTATCTGGTATTTGTGTCAATTATCGATGGAATGAACGATTGCGAGGGCTGGGAAGGGAATCCTTACGTACCGCCGATGTAGAACAATGGGAACCATCGAATATCACGAATTCGTGCCAATTATCGATAGAAAGAACGATTGCCATGGCTGGGAAGTGAATCTTTATCTACCGCCGATGTACAACGATGGGAAACATCGAATATCACATATTCGTGGCAATTATCGATAGTTAGAACGATTGCGAGGGATGGGAAGTGAATCCTTACCTACCGCCGATGTAGAACGCTTCGAAACATCGTATATCACATATTCGTGGCAATTATCGATAGTTAGAATGATTGCGAGGGATGGAAAGTGCATCCTTACCTACAGCCGATGTAGAACGGTGGGAAACATCAAATATCACATATTCGTGGCCATTATCGATAGTTAGAACGATTGGGAGGGCTGGGAAGTGAATCCTTACCTACCGCCGATGTAGAACGATGGGAAACATCGAATATCACATAATCGTGGCAATTATCGATAGTTAGAACGATTGCGAGGGATGGGAAGTGAATCCTTACCTACCGCCGATGTAGAACGCTTCGAAACATCGTGTATCTGGTATTTGTGTCAATTATCGATGGAATGAACGATTGCGAGGGCTGGGAAGGGAATCCATACGTACCGCCGATGTAGAACAATGGGAAACATCGAATATCACGAATTCGTGCCAATTACCGATAGAAAGAACGATTGCCATGGCTGGGAAGTGAATCTTTATCTACCGCCGATGTACAACGATGGGAAACATCGAATATCACATATTCGTGGCAATTATCGATAGTTAGAACGATTGCGAGGGATGGGAAGTGAATCCTTACCTACCGCCGATGTAGAACGCTTCGAAACATCGTGTATCAGGTATTCGTGACAATTATCGATAGAAAGCACGATTGCAGGGGCAGGGAAGTGAATCCTTATTTACCGTCGATGCCCAACGCTTCGAAACTTCGTATATCAGGTAGTCGTGCCAATCATCGATAGAAAGCACGATTGCAGGGGCAGGGAAGTGAATCCTTATTAACCGTCGATGCCGAACGCTTCGAAACATCGTGTATCAGGTATTCGTGCCAATTATCGATAGAAAGAACGATTGCCATGGCTGGGAAGTGAATCTTTACCTACCGCCGATGTAGAACGGTGGGAAACATCGAATATCACATATTCGTGGCAATTATCGATAGTTAGAACGATTGCGAGGGATGGGAAGTGAATCCTTACCTACCGACGATGTAGAACGCTTCGAATCATCGTGTATCTGGTATTTGTGTCAATTATCGATGGAATGAACGATTGCGAGGGCTGGGAAGGGAATCCTTACGTACCGCCGATGTAGAACAATGGGAAACATCGAATATCACGAATTCGTGCCAATTATCGATAGAAAGAACGATTGCCATGGCTGGGAAGTGAATCTTTATCTACCGCCGATGTACAACGATGGGAAACATCGAATATCACATATTCGTGGCAATTATCGATAGTTAGAACGATTGCGAGGGATGGGAAGTGAATCCTTACCTACCGCCGATGTAGAACGCTTCGAAACATCGTATATCACATATTCGTGGCAATTATCGATAGTTAGAATGATTGCGAGGGATGGAAAGTGCATCCTTACCTACAGCCGATGTAGAACGGTGGGAAACATCAAATATCACATATTCGTGGCCATTATCGATAGTTAGAACGATTGGGAGGGCTGGGAAGTGAATCCTTACCTACCGCCGATGTAGAACGATGGGAAACATCGAATATCACATAATCGTGGCAATTATCGATAGTTAGAACGATTGCGAGGGATGGGAAGTGAATCCTTACCTACCGACGATGTAGAACGCTTCGAATCATCGTGTATCTGGTATTTGTGTCAATTATCGATGGAATGAACGATTGCGAGGGCTGGGAAGGGAATCCTTACGTACCGCCGATGTAGAACAATGGGAAACATCGAATATCACATATTCGTGGCCATTATCGATATTTAGAACGATTGGGAGGGCTTGGAAGTGAATCCTTACCTACAGCCGATGTAGAACGATGGGAAACATCAAATATCACATATTCGTGGCAATTATCTATAGTTAGAACGATTGCGAGTGCTGGGAAGTGAATCCTTAATTACCATCGATGCAGAACGCTTGGAAACATCGAATATCACGTATTCGTTCCAATTATCGATAGAAAGAACGATTGCGAGGGCAGGGATGTGAATCTTTACTTACCGTGGATGCCGAACGCTTCGAAACATCATATATCAGGTATTCGTGCCAATTATCGATAGAAAGAACGATTGCCATGGCTGGGAAGTGAATCCTTACCTACCGCCGTTGTAGAACGCTTCGAAAAATCGTGTATGAGGTATTCGTGACAATTATCGATAGAAAGAACGATTGCGAGTGCTGGGAAGTGAATCCTTAACTACAGCCGATGTAGAACGAAGGGAAACATTAAATATCACATATTCGTGGCAATTATCGATAGTTAGAACGATTGCGAGTGCTGGGAAGTGAATGCTTAATTTCCATTGATGCAGAACGCTTGGAAACATCGAATATCACGTATTCGTTCCAATTATCGAATAAAAGAACGATTGCGAGGGCTGGGAAGTGAATCCTTACCTACCGCCGATGTAGAACGCTTCGAAACATCGTATATCAGGTATTCGAGACAATTATCGATAGAAAGCACGATTGCAGGGGCAGGGAAGTGAATCCTTATTTACCGTCGATGCCCAACGCTTCGAAATTTCGTATATCAGGTAGTCGTGCCAATCATCGATAGAAAGCACGATTGCAGGGGCAGGGAAGTGAATCCTTATTAACCGTCGATGCCGAACGCTTCGAAACATTGTATATCAGGTATTCGTGCCAATTATCGATAGAAAGAACGATTGCCATGGCTGGGAAGTGAATCTTTACCTACCGCCGATGTAGAACGATGGGAAACATCGAATATCACATATTCGTGGCAATTATCGATAGTTAGAACGATTGCGAGGGATGGGAAGTGAATCCTTACCTACCGACGATGTAGAACGCTTCGAATCATCGTGTATCTGGTATTTGTGTCAATTATCGATGGAATGAACGATTGCGAGGGCTGGGAAGGGAATCCTTACGTACCGCCGATGTAGAACAATGGGAAACATCGAGTATCACGAATTCGTGCCAATTATCGATAGAAAGAACGATTGCCATGGCTGGGAAGTGAATCTTTACCTACCGCCGATGTACAACGATGGGAAACATCGAATATCACGTATTCGTGGCAATTATCGATAGTTAGAACGATTGCGAGGGATGGGAAGTGAATCCTTACCTACCGCCGATGTAGAACGCTTCGAAACATCGTATATCACATATTCGTGGCAATTATCGATAGTTAGAATGATTGCGAGGGATGGAAAGTGCATCCTTACCTACAGCCGATGTAGAACGGTGGGAAACATCAAATATCACATATTCGTGGCCATTATCGATAGTTAGAACGATTGGGAGGGCTGGGAAGTGAATCCTTACCTACCGCCGATGTAGAACGATGGGAAACATCGAATATCACATAATCGTGGCAATTATCGATAGTTAGAACGATTGCGAGGGATGGGAAGTGAATCCTTACCTACCGCCGATGTAGAACGCTTCGAAACATCGTGTATCTGGTATTTGTGTCAATTATCGATGGAATGAACGATTGCGAGGGCTGGGAAGGGAATCCATACGTACCGCCGATGTAGAACAATGGGAAACATCGAATATCACGAATTCGTGCCAATTACCGATAGAAAGAACGATTGCCATGGCTGGGAAGTGAATCTTTATCTACCGCCGATGTACAACGATGTGAAACATCGAATATCACATATTCGTGGCAATTATCGATAGTTAGAACGATTGCGAGGGATGGGAAGTGAATCCTTACCTACCGCCGATGTAGAACGCTTCGAAACATCGTGTATCAGGTATTCGTGACAATTATCGATAGAAAGCACGATTGCAGGGGCAGGGAAGTGAATCCTTATTTACCGTCGATGCCCAACGCTTCGAAATTTCGTATATCAGGTAGTCGTGCCAATCATCGATAGAAAGCACGATTGCAGGGGCAGGGAAGTGAATCCTTATTAACCGTCGATGCCGAACGCTTCGAAACATTGTATATCAGGTATTCGTGCCAATTATCGATAGAAAGAACGATTGCCATGGCTGGGAAGTGAATCTTTACCTACCGCCGATGTAGAACGGTGGGAAACATCGAATATCACATATTCGTGGCAATTATCGATAGTTAGAACGATTGCGAGGGATGGGAAGTGAATCCTTACCTACCGACGATGTAGAACGCTTCGAATCATCGTGTATCTGGTATTTGTGTCAATTATCGATGGAATGAACGATTGCGAGGGCTGGGAAGGGAATCCTTACGTACCGCCGATGTAGAACAATGGGAAACATCGAGTATCACGAATTCGTGCCAATTATCGATAGAAAGAACGATTGCCATGGCTGGGAAGTGAATCTTTACCTACCGCCGATGTACAACGATGGGAAACATCGAATATCACATATTCGTGGCAATTATCGATAGTTAGAACGATTGCGAGGGATGGGAAGTGAATCCTTACCTACCGCCGATGTAGAACGCTTCGAAACATCGTATATCACATATTCGTGGCAATTATCGATAGTTAGAATGATTGCGAGGGATGGAAAGTGCATCCTTACCTACAGCCGATGTAGAACGGTGGGAAACATCAAATATCACATATTCGTGGCCATTATCGATAGTTAGAACGATTGGGAGGGCTGGGAAGTGAATCCTTACCTACCGCCGATGTAGAACGATGGGAAACATCGAATATCACATAATCGTGGCAATTATCGATAGTTAGAACGATTGCGAGGGATGGGAAGTGAATCCTTACCTACCGCCGATGTAGAACGCTTCGAAACATCGTGTATCTGGTATTTGTGTCAATTATCGATGGAATGAACGATTGCGAGGGCTGGGAAGGGAATCCATACGTACCGCCGATGTAGAACAATGGGAAACATCGAATATCACGAATTCATGCCAATTACCGATAGAAAGAACGATTGCCATGGCTGGGAAGTGAATCTTTATCTACCGCCGATGTACAACGATGGGAAACATCGAATATCACATATTCGTGGCAATTATCGATAGTTAGAACGATTGCGAGGGATGGGAAGTGAATCCTTACCTACCGCCGATGTAGAACGCTTCGAAACATCGTATATCACATATTCGTGGCAATTATCGATAGTTAGAATGATTGCGAGGGATGGAAAGTGCATCCTTACCTACAGCCGATGTAGAACGGTGGGAAACATCAAATATCACATATTCGTGGCCATTATCGATAGTTAGAACGATTGGGAGGGCTGGGAAGTGAATCCTTACCTACCGCCGATGTAGAACGATGGGAAACATCAAATATCACATATTCGTGGCAATTATCGATAGTTAGAACGATTGCGAGGGATGGGAAGTGAATCCTTACCTACCGCCGATGTAGAACGCTTCGAAACATCGTATATCTGGTATTTGTGTCAATTATCGATGGAATGAACGATTGCGAGGGCTGGGAAGGGAATCCATACGTACCGCCGATGTAGAACAATGGGAAACATCGAATATCACGAATTCGTGCCAATTACCGATAGAAAGAACGATTGCCATGGCTGGGAAGTGAATCTTTATCTACCGCCGATGTACAACGATGGGAAACATCGAATATCACATATTCGTGGCAATTATCGATAGTTAGAACGATTGCGAGGGATGGGAAGTGAATCCTTACCTACCGCCGATGTAGAACGCTTCGAAACATCGTATATCACATATTCGTGGCAATTATCGATAGTTAGAATGATTGCGAGGGATGGGAAGTGAATCCTTACCTACCGCCGTTGTAGAACGCTTCGAAACATCGTGTATCAGGTATTCGTGACAATTATCGATAGAAAGCACGATTGCAGGGGCAGGGAAGTGAATCCTTATTAACCGTCGATGCCGAACGCTTCGAAACATTGTATATCAGGTATTCGTGCCAATTATCGATAGAAAGAACGATTGCGAGGGCAGGGATGTGAATCTTTACTTACCGTGGATGCCGAACTCTTCGAAACATCATATATCAGGTATTCGTGCCAATCATCGATAGAAAGAACGATTGCCATGGCTGGGAAGTGAATCTTTACCTACCGCCGATGTAGAACGATGGGAAACATCGAATATCACATATTCGTGGCAATTATCGATAGTTAGAACGATTGCGAGGGATGGGAAGTGAATCCTTACCTAGCGCCGATGTAGAACGCTTCGAAACATCGTATATCAGGTATTCGTGCCAATTATCGATAGAAAGAACGATTGCCATGGCTGGGAAGTGAATCTTTACCTACCGCCGATGTAGAACGATGGGAAGCATCGAATATCACATATTCGTGGCAATTATCGATAGTTAGAATGATTGCGAGGGATGGGAAGTGAATCCTTAACTACAGCCGATGTAGAACGATGGGAAACATCAAATATCACATATTCGTGGCAATTATCGATAGTTAGAACGATTGCGAGTGCTGGGAAGTGAATCCTTAGTTACCATCGATGCAGAACGCTTGGAAACATCGAATATCACATATTCGTGCCAATTCTCGATAGAAAGAACGATTGCCAGGGCAGGGATGTGACTCTTTACTTACCGTGGATGCCGAACGCTACGAAACATCGTATATCAGGTATTCGTGGCAATTATCGATAGTTAGAACGATTGCGAGGGCTGGGAAGTGAATCCTTACCTACCGCCGATGTAGAACGCTTCGAAACATCGTATATCAGGTATACGTGCCAATTATCGATAGAAAGAACGATTGCCATGGCTGGGAAGTGAATCTTTATCTACCGCCGATGTAGAACGATGGGAAACATCAAATATCACATATTCGTGGCCATTATCGATATTTAGAACGATTGGGAGGGCTTGGAAGTGAATCCTTACCTACAGCCGATGTAGAACGATGGGAAACATCAAATATCACATATTCGTGGCAATTATCTATAGTTAGAACGATTGCGAGTGCTGGGAAGTGAATCCTTAATTACCATCGATGCAGAACGCTTGGAAACATCGAATATCACGTATTCGTTCCAATTATCGATAGAAAGAACGATTGCGAGGGCAGGGATGTGAATCTTTACTTACCGTGGATGCCGAACGCTTCGAAACATCATATATCAGGTATTCGTGCCAATTATCGATAGAAAGAACGATTGCCATGGCTGGGAAGTGAATCCTTACCTACCGCCGATGTAGAACGCTTCGAAAAATCGTGTATGAGGTATTCGTGACAATTATCGATAGAAAGAACGATTGCGAGTGCTGGGAAGTGAATCCTTAACTACAGCCGATGTAGAACGAAGGGAAACATTAAATATCACATATTCGTGGCAATTATCGATAGTTAGAACGATTGCGAGTGCTGGGAAGTGAATGCTTAATTTCCATTGATGCAGAACGCTTGGAAACATCGAATATCACGTATTCGTTCCAATTATCGAATAAAAGAACGATTGCGAGGGCTGGGAAGTGAATCCTTACCTACCGCCGATGTAGAACGCTTCGAAACATCGTATATCAGGTATTCGAGACAATTATCGATAGAAAGCACGATTGCAGGGGCAGGGAAGTGAATCCTTATTTACCGTCGATGCCCAACGCTTCGAAATTTCGTATATCAGGTAGTCGTGCCAATCATCGATAGAAAGCACGATTGCAGGGGCAGGGAAGTGAATCCTTATTAACCGTCGATGCCGAACGCTTCGAAACATTGTATATCAGGTATTCGTGCCAATTATCGATAGAAAGAACGATTGCCATGGCTGGGAAGTGAATCTTTACCTACCGCCGATGTAGAACGGTGGGAAACATCGAATATCACATATTCGTGGCAATTATCGATAGTTAGAACGATTGCGAGGGATGGGAAGTGAATCCTTACCTACCGACGATGTAGAACGCTTCGAATCATCGTGTATCTGGTATTTGTGTCAATTATCGATGGAATGAACGATTGCGAGGGCTGGGAAGGGAATCCTTACGTACCGCCGATGTAGAACAATGGGAAACATCGAATATCACGAATTCGTGCCAATTATCGATAGAAAGAACGATTGCCATGGCTGGGAAGTGAATCTTTATCTACCGCCGATGTACAACGATGGGAAACATCGAATATCACATATTCGTGGCAATTATCGATAGTTAGAACGATTGCGAGGGATGGGAAGTGAATCCTTACCTACCGCCGATGTAGAACGCTTCGAAACATCGTATATCACATATTCGTGGCAATTATCGATAGTTAGAATGATTGCGAGGGATGGAAAGTGCATCCTTACCTACAGCCGATGTAGAACGGTGGGAAACATCAAATATCACATATTCGTGGCCATTATCGATAGTTAGAACGATTGGGAGGGCTGGGAAGTGAATCCTTACCTACCGCCGATGTAGAACGATGGGAAACATCGAATATCACATAATCGTGGCAATTATCGATAGTTAGAACGATTGCGAGGGATGGGAAGTGAATCCTTACCTACCGCCGATGTAGAACGCTTCGAAACATCGTGTATCTGGTATTTGTGTCAATTATCGATGGAATGAACGATTGCGAGGGCTGGGAAGGGAATCCATACGTACCGCCGATGTAGAACAATGGGAAACATCGAATATCACGAATTCGTGCCAATTACCGATAGAAAGAACGATTGCCATGGCTGGGAAGTGAATCTTTATCTACCGCCGATGTACAACGATGGGAAACATCGAATATCACATATTCGTGGCAATTATCGATAGTTAGAACGATTGCGAGGGATGGGAAGTGAATCCTTACCTACCGCCGATGTAGAACGCTTCGAAACATCGTGTATCAGGTATTCGAGACAATTATCGATAGAAAGCACGATTGCAGGGGCAGGGAAGTGAATCCTTATTTACCGTCGATGCCCAACGCTTCGAAATTTCGTATATCAGGTAGTCGTGCCAATCATCGATAGAAAGCACGATTGCAGGGGCAGGGAAGTGAATCCTTATTAACCGTCGATGCCGAACGCTTCGAAACATTGAATATCAGGTATTCGTGCCAATTATCGATAGAAAGAACGATTGCCATGGCTGGGAAGTGAATCTTTACCTACCGCCGATGTAGAACGGTGGGAAACATCGAATATCACATATTCGTGGCAATTATCGATAGTTAGAACGATTGCGAGGGATGGGAAGTGAATCCTTACCTACCGACGATGTAGAACGCTTCGAATCATCGTGTATCTGGTATTTGTGTCAATTATCGATGGAATGAACGATTGCGAGGGCTGGGAAGGGAATCCTTACGTACCGCCGATGTAGAACAATGGGAAACATCGAATATCACGAATTCGTGCCAATTATCGATAGAAAGAACGATTGCCATGGCTGGGAAGTGAATCTTTATCTACCGCCGATGTACAACGATGGGAAACATCGAATATCACATATTCGTGGCAATTATCGATAGTTAGAACGATTGCGAGGGATGGGAAGTGAATCCTTACCTACCGCCGATGTAGAACGCTTCGAAACATCGTATATCACATATTCGTGGCAATTATCGATAGTTAGAATGATTGCGAGGGATGGAAAGTGCATCCTTACCTACAGCCGATGTAGAACGGTGGGAAACATCAAATATCACATATTCGTGGCCATTATCGATAGTTAGAACGATTGGGAGGGCTGGGAAGTGAATCCTTACCTACCGCCGATGTAGAACGATGGGAAACATCGAATATCACATAATCGTGGCAATTATCGATAGTTAGAACGATTGCGAGGGATGGGAAGTGAATCCTTACCTACCGCCGATGTAGAACGCTTCGAAACATCGTGTATCTGGTATTTGTGTCAATTATCGATGGAATGAACGATTGCGAGGGCTGGGAAGGGAATCCATACGTACCGCCGATGTAGAACAATGGGAAACATCGAATATCACGAATTCATGCCAATTACCGATAGAAAGAACGATTGCCATGGCTGGGAAGTGAATCTTTATCTACCGCCGATGTACAACGATGGGAAACATCGAATATCACATATTCGTGGCAATTATCGATAGTTAGAACGATTGCGAGGGATGGGAAGTGAATCCTTACCTACCGCCGATGTAGAACGCTTCGAAACATCGTATATCACATATTCGTGGCAATTATCGATAGTTAGAATGATTGCGAGGGATGGGAAGTGAATCCTTACCTACCGCCGATGTAGAACGGTGGGAAACATCGAATATCACATATTCGTGGCCATTATCGATAGTTAGAACGATTGGGAGGGCTGGGAAGTGAATCCTTACCTACCGCCGATGTAGAACGATGGGAAACATCGAATATCACATAATCGTGGCAATTATCGATAGTTAGAACGATTGCGAGGGATGGGAAGTGAATCCTTACCTACCGCCGATGTAGAACGCTTCGAAACATCGTGTATCTGGTATTTGTGTCAATTATCGATGGAATGAACGATTGCGAGGGCTGGGAAGGGAATCCATACGTACCGCCGATGTAGAACAATGGGAAACATCGAATATCACGAATTCGTGCCAATTACCGATAGAAAGAACGATTGCCATGGCTGGGAAGTGAATCTTTATCTACCGCCGATGTACAACGATGGGAAACATCGAATATCACATATTCGTGGCAATTATCGATAGTTAGAACGATTGCGAGGGATGGGAAGTGAATCCTTACCTACCGCCGATGTAGAACGCTTCGAAACATCGTATATCACATATTCGTGGCAATTATCGATAGTTAGAACGATTGCGAGGGATGGGAAGTGAATCCTTACCTACCGCCGTTGTAGAACGCTTCGAAACATCGTGTATCAGGTATTCGTGACAATTATCGATAGAAAGCACGATTGCAGGGGCAGGGAAGTGAATCCTTATTAACCGTCGATGCCGAACGCTTCGAAACATTGTATATCAGGTATTCGTGCCAATTATCGATAGAAAGAACGATTGCGAGGGCAGGGATGTGAATCTTTACTTACCGTGGATGCCGAACTCTTCGAAACATCATATATCAGGTATTCGTGCCAATCATCGATAGAAAGAACGATTGCCATGGCTGGGAAGTGAATCTTTACCTACCGCCGATGTAGAACGATGGGAAACATCGAATATCACATATTCGTGGCAATTATCGATAGTTAGAACGATTGCGAGGGATGGGAAGTGAATCCTTACCTAGCGCCGATGTAGAACGCTTCGAAACATCGTATATCAGGTATTCGTGCCAATTATCGATAGAAAGAACGATTGCCATGGCTGGGAAGTGAATCTTTACCTACCGCCGATGTAGAACGATGGGAAGCATCGAATATCACATATTCGTGGCAATTATCGATAGTTAGAATGATTGCGAGGGATGGGAAGTGAATCCTTAACTACAGCCGATGTAGAACGATGGGAAACATCAAATATCACATATTCGTGGCAATTATCGATAGTTAGAACGATTGCGAGTGCTGGGAAGTGAATCCTTAGTTACCATCGATGCAGAACGCTTGGAAACATCGAATATCACGTATTCGTGCCAATTCTCGATAGAAAGAACGATTGCCAGGGCAGGGATGTGACTCTTTACTTACCGTGGATGCCGAACGCTACGAAACATCGTATATCAGGTATTCGTGGCAATTATCGATAGTTAGAACGATTGCGAGGGCTGGGAAGTGAATCCTTACCTACCGCCGATGTAGAACGCTTCGAAACATCGTATATCAGGTATACGTGCCAATTATCGATAGAAAGAACGATTGCCATGGCTGGGAAGTGAATCTTTATCTACCGCCGATGTAGAACGATAGGAAACATCAAATATCACATATTCGTGGCCATTATCGATATTTAGAACGATTGGGAGGGCTTGGAAGTGAATCCTTACCTACAGCCGATGTAGAACGATGGGAAACATCAAATATCACATATTCGTGGCAATTATCGATAGTTAGAACGATTGCGAGTGCTGGGAAGTGAATCCTTAATTACCATCGATGCAGAACGCTTGGAAACATCGAATATCACGTATTCGTTCCAATTATCGATAGAAAGAACGATTGCGAGGGCTGGGAAGTGAATCCTTACCTACCGCCGATGTAGAACGCTTCGAAACATCGTATATCAGGTATTCGTGCCAATTATCGATAGAAAGAACGATTGCCATGGCTGGGAAGTGAATCTTTACCTACCGCCGATGTAGAACGATGGGAAACATCGAATATCACATAATCGTGGCAATTATCGATAGTTAGAACGATTGCGAGGGATGGGAAGTGAATCCTTACCTACCGCCGTTGTAGAACGCTTCGAAACATCGTGTATCAGGTATTCGAGACAATTATCGATAGAAAGCACGATTGCAGGGGCAGGGAAGTGAATCCTTATTTACCGTCGATGCCCAACGCTTCGAAATTTCGTATATCAGGTAGTCGTGCCAATCATCGATAGAAAGCACGATTGCAGGGGCAGGGAAGTGAATCCTTATTAACCGTCGATGCCGAACGCTTCGAAACATTGTATATCAGGTATTCGTGCCAATTATCGATAGAAAGAACGATTGCGAGGGCAGGGATGTGAATCTTTACTTACCGTGGATGCCGAACGCTTCGAAACATCATATATCAGGTATTCGTGCCAATTATCGATAGAAAGAACGATTGCCATGGCTGGGAAGTGAATCCTTACCTACCGCCGTTGTAGAACGCTTCGAAAAATCGTGTATGAGGTATTCGTGACAATTATCGATAGAAAGAACGATTGCGAGTGCTGGGAAATGAATCCTTACCTACGCCGATGTAGAACGTTTCGAAACATCGAATATCACATATTCGTGGCAATTATCGATAGTTAGAACGATTGCGAGGGCTGGGAAATGAATCCTTACCTACGCCGATGTAGAACGCTTCGAAACATCGTATATCACATATTCGTGGCAATTAGCGATAGTTAGAACGATTGCGAGTGCTGGGAAGTGAATCCTTAATTAACATCGATGCAGAACGCTTGGAAACATCGAATATCACGTATTCGTTCCAATTATCGATAGAAAGAACGATTGCGAGGGCTGGGAAGTGAATCCTTACCTACCGCCGATGTAGAACGCTTCGAAACATCGTATATCAGGTATTCGTGCCAATTATCGATAGAAAGAACGATTGCCATGGCTGGGAAGTGAATCTTTACCTACCGCCGATGTAGAACGATGGGAAACATCGAATATCACATATTCGTGGCAATTATCGATAGTTAGAACGATTGCGAGGGATGGGAAGTGAATCCTTACCTACCGCCGATGTAGAACGCTTCGAATCATCGTGTATCTGGTATTTGTGTCAATTATCGATGGAATGAACGATTGCGAGGGCTGGGAAGGGAATCCTTACGTACCGCCGATGTAGAACAATGGGAAACATCGAATATCACGAATTCGTGCCAATTATCGATAGAAAGAACGATTGCCATGGCTGGGAAGTGAATCTTTATCTACCGCCGATGTACAACGATGGGAAACATCGAATATCACATATTCGTGGCAATTATCGATAGTTAGAACGATTGCGAGGGATGGGAAGTGAATCCTTACCTACCGCCGATGTAGAACGCTTCGAATCATCGTGTATCTGGTATTTGTGTCAATTATCGATGGAATGAACGATTGCGAGGGCTGGGAAGGGAATCCTTACGTACCGCCGATGTAGAACAATGGGAAACATCGAATATCACGAATTCGTGCCAATTATCGATAGAAAGAACGATTGCCATGGCTGGGAAGTGAATCTTTATCTACCGCCGATGTACAACGATGGGAAACATCGAATATCACATATTCGTGGCAATTATCGATAGTTAGAACGATTGCGAGGGATGGGAAGTGAATCCTTACCTACCGCCGATGTAGAACGCTTCGAAAAATCGTGTATGAGGTATTCGTGACAATTATAGATAAAAAGAACGATTGCGAGGGCTGGGAAATGAATCCTTACCTACCGCCGATGTAGAACGCTACGAAACATCGTATATCACATATTCGTGGCAATTATCGATAGTTAGAACGATTGCGAGGGATGGGAAGTGAATCCTTACCAACCGCCGATGTAGAACGCTTCGAAACATCGTATATCACATATTCGTGGCAATTATCGATAGTTAGAATGATTGCGAGGGATGGAAAGTGCATCCTTACCTACAGCCGATGTAGAACGGTGGGAAACATCGAATATCACATAATCGTGGCAATTATCGATTGTTAGAACGATTGCGAGGGATGGGAAGTGAATCCTTACCTACCGCCGATGTAGAACGCTTCGAAACATCGTGTATCTGGTATTTGTGTCAATTATCGATGGAATGAACGATTGCGAGGGCTGGGAAGGGAATCCATACGTACCGCCGATGTAGAACAATGGGAAACATCGAATATCACGAATTCGTGCCAATTATCGATAGAAAGAACGATTGCCATGGCTGGAAAGTGAATCTTTATCTACCGCCGATGTACAACGATGGGAAACATCGAATATCACATATTCGTGGCAATTATCGATAGTTAGAACGATTGCGAGGGATGGGAAGTGAATCCTTACCTACCGCCGATGTAGAACGCTTCGAAACATCGTATATCACATATTCGTGGCAATTATCGATAGTTAGAATGATTGCGAGGGATGGGAAGTGAATCCTTACCTACCGCCGTTGTAGAACGCTTCGAAACATCGTGTATCAGGTATTCGTGACAATTATCGATAGAAAGCACGATTGCAGGGGCAGGGAAGTGAATCCTTATTTACCGTCGATGCCCAACGCCTCGAAACTTCGTATATCAGGTAGTCGTGCCAATCATCGATAGAAAGCACGATTGCAGGGGCAGGGAAGTGAATCCTTATTAACCGTCGATGCCGAACGCTTCGAAACATTGTATATCAGGTATTCGTGCCAATTATCGATAGAAAGAACGATTGCGAGGGCAGGGATGTGAATCTTTACTTACCGTGGATGCCGAACTCTTCGAAACATCATATATCAGGTATTCGTGCCAATCATCGATAGAAAGAACGATTGCCATGGCTGGGAAGTGAATCTTTACCTACCGCCGATGTAGAACGATGGGAAACATCGAATATCACATATTCGTGGCAATTATCGATAGTTAGAACGATTGCGAGGGATGGGAAGTGAGTCCTTACCTACCGCCGATGTAGAACGCTTCGAATCATCGTGTATCTGGTATTTGTGTCAATTATCGATGGAATGAACGATTGCGAGGGCTGGGAAGGGAATCCTTACGTACCCCCGATGTAGAACAATGGGAAACATCGAATATCACGAATTCGTGCCAATTATCGATAGAAAGAACGATTGCCATGGCTGGGAAGTGAATCTTTATCTACCGCCGATGTACAACGATGGGAAACATCGAATATCACATATTCGTGGCAATTATCGATAGTTAGGACGATTGCGAGGGATGGGAAGTGAATCCTTACCTACCGCCGATGTAGAACGCTTCGAAAAATCGTGTATGAGGTATTCGTGACAATTATCGATAGAAAGAAGGATTGCAGGGGCAGGGAAGAGAATCTTTACTTACCGTGGATGCCGAACACTTCGAAACATCGTATATCAGGTATTCGTGACAATTATAGATAAAAAGAACGATTGCGAGGGCTGGGAAATGAATCCTTACCTAACGCCGATGTAGAACGCTACGAAACATCGTATATCACATATTCGTGGCAATTATCGATAGTTAGAACGATTGCGAGGGATGGGAAGTGAATCCTTACCTACCGCCGATGTAGAACGCTTCGAAACATCGTATATCAGGTATACGTGCCAATTATCGATAGAAAGAACGATTGCCATGGCTGGGAAGTGAATCTTTATCTACCGCCGATGTAGAACGATGGGAAACATCAAATATCACATATTCGTGGCCATTATCGATATTTAGAACGATTGGGAGGGCTTGGAAGTGAATCCTTACCTACAGCCGATGTAGAACGATGGGAAACATCAAATATCACATATTCGTGGCAATTATCTATAGTTAGAACGATTGCGAGTGCTGGGCAGTGAATCCTTAATTACCATCGATGCAGAACGCTTGGAAACATCGAATATCACGTATTCGTTCCAATTATCGATAGAAAGAACGATTGCGAGGGCTGGGAAGTGAATCCTTACCTACCGCCGATGTAGAACGCTTCGAAACATCGTATATCAGGTATTCGTGCCAATTATCGATAGAAAGAACGATTGCCATGGCTGGGAAGTGAATCTTTACCTACTGCCGATGTAGAACGATGGGAAACATCGAATATCACATAATCGTGGCAATTATCGATAGTTAGAACGATTGCGAGGGATGGGAAGTGAATCCTTACCTACCGCCGTTGTAGAACGCTTCGAAACATCGTGTATCAGGTATTCGAGACAATTATCGATAGAAAGCACGATTGCAGGGGCAGGGAAGTGAATCCTTATTTACCGTCGATGCCCAACGCTTCGAAATTTCGTATATCAGGTAGTCGTGCCAATCATCGATAGAAAACACGATTGCAGGGGCAGGGAAGTGAATCCTTATTAACCGTCGATGCCGAACGCTTCGAAACATTGTATATCAGGTATTCGTGCCAATTATCGATAGAAAGAACGATTGCGAGGGCAGGGATGTGAATCTTTACTTACCGTGGATGCCGAACGCTTCGAAACATCATATATCAGGTATTCGTGCCAATTATCGATAGAAAGAACGATTGCCATGGCTGGGAAGTGAATCTTTACCTACCGCCGATGTAGAACGGTGGGAAACATCGAATATCACATATTCGTGGCAATTATCGATAGTTAGAACGATTGCGAGGGATGGGAAGTGAATCCTTACCTACCGCCGATGTAGAACGCTTCGAAAAATCGTGTATGAGGTATTCGTGACAATTATCGATAGAAAGAAGGATTGCAGGGGCAGGGAAGAGAATCTTTACTTACCGTGGATGCCGAACACTTCGAAACATCGTATATCAGGTATTCGTGACAATTATAGATAAAAAGAACGATTGCGAGGGCTGGGAAATGAATCCTTACCTACGCCGATGTAGAACGCTTCGAAACATCGTATATCACATATTCGTGGCAATTATCGATAGTTAGAACGATTGCGAGTGCTGGGAAGTGAATCCTTAATTAACATCGATGCAGAACGCTTGGAAACATCGAATATCACGTATTCGTTCCAATTATCGATAGAAAGAACGATTGCGAGGGCTGGGAAGTGAATCCTTACCTACCGCCGATGTAGAACGCTTCGAAACATCGTATATCAGGTATTCGTGCCAATTATCGATAGAAAGAACGATTGCCATGGCTGGGAAGTGAATCTTTACCTACCGCCGATGTAGAACGATGGGAAACATCGAATATCACATATTCGTGGCAATTATCGATAGTTAGAACGATTGCGAGGGATGGGAAGTGAATCCTTACCTACCGCCGATGTAGAACGCTTCGAATCATCGTGTATCTGGTATTTGTGTCAATTATCGATGGAATGAACGATTGCGAGGGCAGGGAAGAGAATCTTTACTTACCGTGGATGCCGAACACTTCGAAACATCGTATATCAGGTATTCGTGACAATTATAGATAAAAAGAACGATTGCGAGGGCTGGGAAATGAATCCTTACCTACGCCGATGTAGAACGCTTCGAAACATCGTATATCACATATTCGTGGCAATTATCGATAGTTAGAACGATTGCGAGTGCTGGGAAGTGAATCCTTAATTAACATCGATGCAGAACGCTTGGAAACATCGAATATCACGTATTCGTTCCAATTATCGATAGAAAGAACGATTGCGAGGGCTGGGAAGTGAATCCTTACCTACCGCCGATGTAGAACGCTTCGAAACATCGTATATCAGGTATTCGTGCCAATTATCGATAGAAAGAACGATTGCCATGGCTGGGAAGTGAATCTTTACCTACCGCCGATGTAGAACGATGGGAAACATCGAATATCACATATTCGTGGCAATTATCGATAGTTAGAATGATTGCGAGGGATGGGAAGTGAATCCTTACCTACCGCCGTTGTAGAACGCTTCGAAACATCGTGTATCAGGTATTCGTGACAATTATCGATAGAAAGCACGATTGCAGGGGCAGGGAAGTGAATCCTTATTTACCGTCGATGCCCAACGCCTCGAAACTTCGTATATCAGGTAGTCGTGCCAATCATCGATAGAAAGCACGATTGCAGGGGCAGGGAAGTGAATCCTTATTAACCGTCGATGCCGAACGCTTCGAAACATTGTATATCAGGTATTCGTGCCAATTATCGATAGAAAGAACGATTGCGAGGGCAGGGATGTGAATCTTTACTTACCGTGGATGCCGAACTCTTCGAAACATCATATATCAGGTATTCGTGCCAATCATCGATAGAAAGAACGATTGCCATGGCTGGGAAGTGAATCTTTACCTACCGCCGATGTAGAACGATGGGAAACATCGAATATCACATATTCGTGGCAATTATCGATAGTTAGAACGATTGCGAGGGATGGGAAGTGAGTCCTTACCTACCGCCGATGTAGAACGCTTCGAATCATCGTGTATCTGGTATTTGTGTCAATTATCGATGGAATGAACGATTGCGAGGGCTGGGAAGGGAATCCTTACGTACCCCCGATGTAGAACAATGGGAAACATCGAATATCACGAATTCGTGCCAATTATCGATAGAAAGAACGATTGCCATGGCTGGGAAGTGAATCTTTATCTACCGCCGATGTACAACGATGGGAAACATCGAATATCACATATTCGTGGCAATTATCGATAGTTAGGACGATTGCGAGGGATGGGAAGTGAATCCTTACCTACCGCCGATGTAGAACGCTTCGAAAAATCGTGTATGAGGTATTCGTGACAATTATCGATAGAAAGAAGGATTGCAGGGGCAGGGAAGAGAATCTTTACTTACCGTGGATGCCGAACACTTCGAAACATCGTATATCAGGTATTCGTGACAATTATAGATAAAAAGAACGATTGCGAGGGCTGGGAAATGAATCCTTACCTACCGCCGATGTAGAACGCTACGAAACATCGTATATCACATATTCGTGGCAATTATCGATAGTTAGAACGATTGCGAGGGATGGGAAGTGAATCCTTACCTACCGCCGATGTAGAACGCTTCGAAACATCGTATATCAGGTATACGTGCCAATTATCGATAGAAAGAACGATTGCCATGGCTGGGAAGTGAATCTTTATCTACCGCCGATGTAGAACGATGGGAAACATCAAATATCACATATTCGTGGCCATTATCGATATTTAGAACGATTGGGAGGGCTTGGAAGTGAATCCTTACCTACAGCCGATGTAGAACGATGGGAAACATCAAATATCACATATTCGTGGCAATTATCTATAGTTAGAACGATTGCGAGTGCTGGGCAGTGAATCCTTTATTACCATCGATGCAGAACGCTTGGAAACATCGAATATCACGTATTCGTTCCAATTATCGATAGAAAGAACGATTGCGAGGGCTGGGAAGTGAATCCTTACCTACCGCCGATGTAGAACGCTTCGAAACATCGTATATCAGGTATTCGTGCCAATTATCGATAGAAAGAACGATTGCCATGGCTGGGAAGTGAATCTTTACCTACTGCCGATGTAGAACGATGGGAAACATCGAATATCACATAATCGTGGCAATTATCGATAGTTAGAACGATTGCGAGGGATGGGAAGTGAATCCTTACCTACCGCCGTTGTAGAACGCTTCGAAACATCGTGTATCAGGTATTCGAGACAATTATCGATAGAAAGCACGATTGCAGGGGCAGGGAAGTGAATCCTTATTTACCGTCGATGCCCAACGCTTCGAAATTTCGTATATCAGGTAGTCGTGCCAATCATCGATAGAAAGCACGATTGCAGGGGCAGGGAAGTGAATCCTTATTAACCGTCGATGCCGAACGCTTCGAAACATTGTATATCAGGTATTCGTGCCAATTATCGATAGAAAGAACGATTGCGAGGGCAGGGATGTGAATCTTTACTTACCGTGGATGCCGAACGCTTCGAAACATCATATATCAGGTATTCGTGCCAATTATCGATAGAAAGAACGATTGCCATGGCTGGGAAGTGAATCTTTACCTACCGCCGATGTAGAACGGTGGGAAACATCGAATATCACATATTCGTGGCAATTATCGATAGTTAGAACGATTGCGAGGGATGGGAAGTGAATCCTTACCTACCGCCGATGTAGAACGCTTCGAAAAATCGTGTATGAGGTATTCGTGACAATTATCGATAGAAAGAACGATTGCAGGGGCAGGGAAGAGAATCTTTACTTACCGTGGATGCCGAACACTTCGAAACATCGTATATCAGGTATTCGTGACAATTATAGATAAAAAGAACGATTGCGAGGGCTGGGAAATGAATCCTTACCTACGCCGATGTAGAACGCTTCGAAACATCGTATATCACATATTCGTGGCAATTATCGATAGTTAGAGTGATTGCGAGTGCTGGGAAGTGAATCCTTAATTAACATCGATGCAGAACGCTTGGAAACATCGAATATCACGTATTCGTTCCAATTATCGATAGAAAGAACGATTGCGAGGGCTGGGAAGTGAATCCTTACCTACCGCCGATGTAGAACGCTTCGAAACATCGTATATCAGGTATTCGTGCCAATTATCGATAGAAAGAACGATTGCCATGGCTGGGAAGTGAATCCTTACCTACCGCCGATGTAGAACGATGGGAAACATCGAATATCACATATTCGTGGCAATTATCGATAGTTAGAACGATTGCGAGGGCTGGGAAGTGAATCCTTACCTACCGCCGATGTAGAACGCTTCGAATCATCGTGTATCTGGTATTTGTGTCAATTATCGATGGAATGAACGATTGCGAGGGCTGGGAAGGGAATCCTTACGTACCGCCGATGTAGAACAATGGGAAACATCGAATATCACGAATTCGTGCCAATTATCGATAGAAAGAACGATTGCCATGGCTGGGAAGTGAATCTTTATCTACCGCCGATGTACAACGATGGGAAACATCGAATATCACATATTCGTGGCAATTATCGATAGTTAGAACGATTGCGAGGGATGGGAAGTGAATCCTTACCTACCGCCGATGTAGAACGCTTCGAATCATCGTGTATCTGGTATTTGTGTCAATTATCGATGGAATGGACGATTGCGAGGGCTGGGAAGGGAATCCTTACGTACCGCCGATGTAGAACAATGGGAAACATCGAATATCACGAATTCGTGCCAATTATCGATAGAAAGAACGATTGCCATGGCTGGGAAGTGAATCTTTATCTACCGCCGATGTACAACGATGGGAAACATCGAATATCACATATTCGTGGCAATTCTCGATAGTTAGAACGATTGCGAGGGATGGGAAGTGAATCCTTACCTACCGCCGATGTAGAACGCTTCGAAAAATCGTGTATGAGGTATTCGTGACAATTATCGATAGAAAGAAGGATTGCAGGGGCAGGGAAGAGAATCTTTACTTACCGTGGATGCCGAACACTTCGAAACATCGTATATCAGGTATTCGTGACAATTATAGATAAAAAGAACGATTGCGAGGGCTGGGAAATGAATCCTTACCTACCGCCGATGTAGAACGGTGGGAAACATCAAATATCACATATTCGTGGCCATTATCGATAGTTAGAACGATTGGGAGGGCTGGGAAGTGAATCCTTACCTACCGCCGATGTAGAACGATGGGAAACATCGAATATCACATAATCGTGGCAATTATCGATAGTTAGAACGATTGCGAGGGATGGGAAGTGAATCCTTACCTACCGCCGATGTAGAACGCTTCGAAACATCGTGTATCTGGTATTTGTGTCAATTATCGATGGAATGAACGATTGCGAGGGCTGGGAAGGGAATCCATACGTACCGCCGATGTAGAACAATGGGAAACATCGAATATCACGAATTCGTGCCAATTATCGATAGAAAGAACGATTGCCATGGCTGGAAAGTGAATCTTTATCTACCGCCGATGTACAACGATGGGAAACATCGAATATCACATATTCGTGGCAATTATCGATAGTTAGAACGATTGCGAGGGATGGGAAGTGAATCCTTACCTACCGCCGATGTAGAACAATGGGAAACATCGAATATCACGAATTCGTGCCAATTATCGATAGAAAGAACGATTGCCATGGCTGGAAAGTGAATCTTTATCTACCGCCGATGTACAACGATGGGAAACATCGAATATCACATATTCGTGGCAATTATCGATAGAAAGAACGATTGCGAGGGCTGGGAAGTGAATCCTTACCTACCGCCGATGTAGAACGCTTCGAAACATCGTATATCAGGTATTCGTGCCAATTATCGATAGAAAGAACGATTGCCATGGCTGGGAAGTGAATCTTTACCCACCGCCGATGTAGAACGATGGGAAACATCGAATATCACATATTCGTGGCAATTATCGATAGTTAGAACGATTGCGAGGGATGGGAAGTGAATCCTTACCTACCGCCGATGTAGAACGCTTCGAATCATCGTGTATCTGGTATTTGTGTCAATTATCGATGGAATGAACGATTGCGAGGGCTGGGAAGGGAATCCTTACGTACCGCCGATGTAGAACAATGGGAAACATCGAATATCACGAATTCGTGCCAATTATCGATAGAAAGAACGATTGCCATGGCTGGGAAGTGAATCTTTATCTACCGCCGATGTACAACGATGGGAAACATCGAATATCACATATTCGTGGCAATTATCGATAGTTAGAACGATTGCGAGGGATGGGAAGTGAATCCTTACCTACCGCCGATGTAGAACGCTTCGAATCATCGTGTATCTGGTATTTGTGTCAATTATCGATGGAATGGACGATTGCGAGGGCTGGGAAGGGAATCCTTACGTACCGCCGATGTAGAACAATGGGAAACATCGAATATCACGAATTCGTGCCAATTATCGATAGAAAGAACGATTGCCATGGCTGGGAAGTGAATCTTTATCTACCGCCGATGTACAACGATGGGAAACATCGAATATCACATATTCGTGGCAATTCTCGATAGTTAGAACGATTGCGAGGGATGGGAAGTGAATCCTTACCTACCGCCGATGTAGAACGCTTCGAAAAATCGTGTATGAGGTATTCGTGACAATTATCGATAGAAAGAAGGATTGCAGGGGCAGGGAAGAGAATCTTTACTTACCGTGGATGCCGAACACTTCGAAACATCGTATATCAGGTATTCGTGACAATTATAGATAAAAAGAACGATTGCGAGGGCTGGGAAATGAATCCTTACCTACCGCCGATGTAGAACGGTGGGAAACATCAAATATCACATATTCGTGGCCATTATCGATAGTTAGAACGATTGGGAGGGCTGGGAAGTGAATCCTTACCTACCGCCAATGTAGAACGATGGGAAACATCGAATATCACATAATCGTGGCAATTATCGATAGTTAGAACGATTGCGAGGGATGGGAAGTGAATCCTTACCTACCGCCGATGTAGAACGCTTCGAAACATCGTGTATCTGGTATTTGTGTCAATTATCGATGGAATGAACGATTGCGAGGGCTGGGAAGGGAATCCATACGTACCGCCGATGTAGAACAATGGGAAACATCGAATATCACGAATTCGTGCCAATTATCGATAGAAAGAACGATTGCCATGGCTGGAAAGTGAATCTTTATCTACCGCCGATGTACAACGATGGGAAACATCGAATATCACATATTCGTGGCAATTATCGATAGTTAGAACGATTGCGAGGGATGGGAAGTGAATCCTTACCTACCGCCGATGTAGAACGATGGGAAACATCGAATATCACATAATCGTGGCAATTATCGATAGTTAGAACGATTGCGAGGGATGGGAAGTGAATCCTTACCTACCGCCGATGTAGAACGCTTCGAAACATCGTGTATCTGGTATTTGTGTCAATTATCGATGGAATGAACGATTGCGAGGGCTGGGAAGGGAATCCATACGTACCGCCGATGTAGAACAATGGGAAACATCGAATATCACGAATTCGTGCCAATTATCGATAGAAAGAACGATTGCCATGGCTGGAAAGTGATTCTTTATCTACCGCCGATGTACAACGATGGGAAACATCGAATATCACATATTCGTGGCAATTATCGATAGTTAGAACGATTGCGAGGGATGGGAAGTGAATCCTTACCTACCGCCGATGTAGAACGCTTCGAAACATCGTATATCACATATTCGTGGCAATTATCGATAGTTAGAATGATTGCGAGGGATGGGAAGTGAATCCTTACCTACCGCCGTTGTAGAACGCTTCGAAACATCGTGTATCAGGTATTCGTGACAATTATCGATAGAAAGCACGATTGCAGGGGCAGGGAAGTGAATCCTTATTTACCGTCGATGCCCAACGCCTCGAAACTTCGTATATCAGGTAGTCGTGCCAATCATCGATAGAAAGCACGATTGCAGGGGCAGGGAAGTGAATCCTTATTAACCGTCGATGCCGAACGCTTCGAAACATTGTATATCAGGTATTCGTGCCAATTATCGATAGAAAGAACGATTGCGAGGGCAGGGATGTGAATCTTTACTTACCGTGGATGCCGAACTCTTCGAAACATCATATATCAGGTATTCGTGCCAATCATCGATAGAAAGAACGATTGCCATGGCTGGGAAGTGAATCTTTACCTACCGCCGATGTAGAACGATGGGAAACATCGAATATCACATATTCGTGGCAATTATCGATAGTTAGAACGATTGCGAGGGATGGGAAGTGAGTCCTTACCTACCGCCGATGTAGAACGCTTCGAATCATCGTGTATCTGGTATTTGTGTCAATTATCGATGGAATGAACGATTGCGAGGGCTGGGAAGGGAATCCTTACGTACCCCCGATGTAGAACAATGGGAAACATCGAATATCACGAATTCGTGCCAATTATCGATAGAAAGAACGATTGCCATGGCTGGGAAGTGAATCTTTATCTACCGCCGATGTACAAAGATGGGAAACATCGAATATCACATATTCGTGGCAATTATCGATAGTTAGGACGATTGCGAGGGATGGGAAGTGAATCCTTACCTACCGCCGATGTAGAACGCTTCGAAAAATCGTGTATGAGGTATTCGTGACAATTATCGATAGAAAGAAGGATTGCAGGGGCAGGGAAGAGAATCTTTACTTACCGTGGATGCCGAACACTTCGAAACATCGTATATCAGGTATTCGTGACAATTATAGATAAAAAGAACGATTGCGAGGGCTGGGAAATGAATCCTTACCTACCGCCGATGTAGAACGCTACGAAACATCGTATATCACATATTCGTGGCAATTATCGATAGTTAGAACGATTGCGAGGGATGGGAAGTGAATCCTTACCTACCGCCGATGTAGAACGCTTCGAAACATCGTATATCAGGTATACGTGCCAATCATCGATAGAAAGCACGATTGCAGGGGCAGGGAAGTGAATCCTTATTAACCGTCGATGCCGAACGCTTCGAAACATTGTATATCAGGTATTCGTGCCAATTATCGATAGAAAGAACGATTGCGAGGGATGGGAAGTGAATCCTTACCTACCGCCGATGTAGAACGCTTCGAAACATCGTATATCAGGTATACGTGCCAATTATCGATAGAAAGAACGATTGCCATGGCTGGGAAGTGAATCTTTATCTACCGCCGATGTACAACGATGGGAAACATCGAATATCACATATTCGTGGCAATTATCGATAGTTAGAACGATTGCGAGGGATGGGAAGTGAATCCTTACCTACCGCCGATGTAGAACGCTTCGAATCATCGTGTATCTGGTATTTGTGTCAATTATCGATGGAATGGACGATTGCGAGGGCTGGGAAGGGAATCCTTACGTACCGCCGATGTAGAACAATGGGAAACATCGAATATCACGAATTCGTGCCAATTATCGATAGAAAGAACGATTGCCATGGCTGGGAAGTGAATCTTTATCTACCGCCGATGTACAACGATGGGAAACATCGAATATCACATATTCGTGGCAATTCTCGATAGTTAGAACGATTGCGAGGGATGGGAAGTGAATCCTTACCTACCGCCGATGTAGAACGCTTCGAAAAATCGTGTATGAGGTATTCGTGACAATTATCGATAGAAAGAAGGATTGCAGGGGCAGGGAAGAGAATCTTTACTTACCGTGGATGCCGAACACTTCGAAACATCGTATATCAGGTATTCGTGACAATTATAGATAAAAAGAACGATTGCGAGGGCTGGGAAATGAATCCTTACCTACCGCCGATGTAGAACGGTGGGAAACATCAAATATCACATATTCGTGGCCATTATCGATAGTTAGAACGATTGGGAGGGCTGGGAAGTGAATCCTTACCTACCGCCGATGTAGAACGATGGGAAACATCGAATATCACATAATCGTGGCAATTATCGATAGTTAGAACGATTGCGAGGGATGGGAAGTGAATCCTTACCTACCGCCGATGTAGAACGCTTCGAAACATCGTGTATCTGGTATTTGTGTCAATTATCGATGGAATGAACGATTGCGAGGGCTGGGAAGGGAATCCATACGTACCGCCGATGTAGAACAATGGGAAACATCGAATATCACGAATTCGTGCCAATTATCGATAGAAAGAACGATTGCCATGGCTGGAAAGTGAATCTTTATCTACCGCCGATGTACAACGATGGGAAACATCGAATATCACATATTCGTGGCAATTATCGATAGTTAGAACGATTGCGAGGGATGGGAAGTGAATCCTTACCTACCGCCGATGTAGAACAATGGGAAACATCGAATATCACGAATTCGTGCCAATTATCGATAGAAAGAACGATTGCCATGGCTGGAAAGTGAATCTTTATCTACCGCCGATGTACAACGATGGGAAACATCGAATATCACATATTCGTGGCAATTATCGATAGAAAGAACGATTGCGAGGGCTGGGAAGTGAATCCTTACCTACCGCCGATGTAGAACGCTTCGAAACATCGTATATCAGGTATTCGTGCCAATTATCGATAGAAAGAACGATTGCCATGGCTGGGAAGTGAATCTTTACCTACCGCCGATGTAGAACGATGGGAAACATCGAATATCACATATTCGTGGCAATTATCGATAGTTAGAACGATTGCGAGGGATGGGAAGTGAATCCTTACCTACCGCCGATGTAGAACGCTTCGAATCATCGTGTATCTGGTATTTGTGTCAATTATCGATGGAATGAACGATTGCGAGGGCTGGGAAGGGAATCCTTACGTACCGCCGATGTAGAACAATGGGAAACATCGAATATCACGAATTCGTGCCAATTATCGATAGAAAGAACGATTGCCATGGCTGGGAAGTGAATCTTTATCTACCGCCGATGTACAACGATGGGAAACATCGAATATCACATATTCGTGGCAATTATCGATAGTTAGAACGATTGCGAGGGATGGGAAGTGAATCCTTACCTACCGCCGATGTAGAACGCTTCGAATCATCGTGTATCTGGTATTTGTGTCAATTATCGATGGAATGGACGATTGCGAGGGCTGGGAAGGGAATCCTTACGTACCGCCGATGTAGAACAATGGGAAACATCGAATATCACGAATTCGTGCCAATTATCGATAGAAAGAACGATTGCCATGGCTGGGAAGTGAATCTTTATCTACCGCCGATGTACAACGATGGGAAACATCGAATATCACATATTCGTGGCAATTCTCGATAGTTAGAACGATTGCGAGGGATGGGAAGTGAATCCTTACCTACCGCCGATGTAGAACGCTTCGAAAAATCGTGTATGAGGTATTCGTGACAATTATCGATAGAAAGAAGGATTGCAGGGGCAGGGAAGAGAATCTTTACTTACCGTGGATGCCGAACACTTCGAAACATCGTATATCAGGTATTCGTGACAATTATAGATAAAAAGAACGATTGCGAGGGCTGGGAAATGAATCCTTACCTACCGCCGATGTAGAACGGTGGGAAACATCAAATATCACATATTCGTGGCCATTATCGATAGTTAGAACGATTGGGAGGGCTGGGAAGTGAATCCTTACCTACCGCCAATGTAGAACGATGGGAAACATCGAATATCACATAATCGTGGCAATTATCGATAGTTAGAACGATTGCGAGGGATGGGAAGTGAATCCTTACCTACCGCCGATGTAGAACGCTTCGAAACATCGTGTATCTGGTATTTGTGTCAATTATCGATGGAATGAACGATTGCGAGGGCTGGGAAGGGAATCCATACGTACCGCCGATGTAGAACAATGGGAAACATCGAATATCACGAATTCGTGCCAATTATCGATAGAAAGAACGATTGCCATGGCTGGAAAGTGAATCTTTATCTACCGCCGATGTACAACGATGGGAAACATCGAATATCACATATTCGTGGCAATTATCGATAGTTAGAACGATTGCGAGGGATGGGAAGTGAATCCTTACCTACCGCCGATGTAGAACGATGGGAAACATCGAATATAACATAATCGTGGCAATTATCGATAGTTAGAACGATTGCGAGGGATGGGAAGTGAATCCTTACCTACCGCCGATGTAGAACGCTTCGAAACATCGTGTATCTGGTATTTGTGTCAATTATCGATGGAATGAACGATTGCGAGGGCTGGGAAGGGAATCCATACGTACCGCCGATGTAGAACAATGGGAAACATCGAATATCACGAATTCGTGCCAATTATCGATAGAAAGAACGATTGCCATGGCTGGAAAGTGAATCTTTATCTACCGCCGATGTACAACGATGGGAAACATCGAATATCACATATTCGTGGCAATTATCGATAGTTAGAACGATTGCGAGGGATGGGAAGTGAATCCTTACCTACCGCCGATGTAGAACGCTTCGAAACATCGTATATCACATATTCGTGGCAATTATCGATAGTTAGAATGATTGCGAGGGATGGGAATTGAATCCTTACCTACCGCCGTTGTAGAACGCTTCGAAACATCGTGTATCAGGTATTCGTGACAATTATCGATAGAAAGCACGATTGCAGGGGCAGGGAAGTGAATCCTTATTTACCGTCGATGCCCAACGCCTCGAAACTTCGTATATCAGGTAGTCGTGCCAATCATCGATAGAAAGCACGATTGCAGGGGCAGGGAAGTGAATCCTTATTAACCGTCGATGCCGAACGCTTCGAAACATTGTATATCAGGTATTCGTGCCAATTATCGATAGAAACAACGATTGCGAGGGCAGGGATGTGAATCTTTACTTACCGTGGATGCCGAACTCTTCGAAACATCATATATCAGGTATTCGTGCCAATCATCGATAGAAAGAACGATTGCCATGGCTGGGAAGTGAATCTTTACCTACCGCCGATGTAGAACGATGGGAAACATCGAATATCACATATTCGTGGCAATTATCGATAGTTAGAACGATTGCGAGGGATGGGAAGTGAGTCCTTACCTACCGCCGATGTAGAACGCTTCGAATCATCGTGTATCTGGTATTTGTGTCAATTATCGATGGAATGAACGATTGCGAGGGCTGGGAAGGGAATCCTTACGTACCCCCGATGTAGAACAATGGGAAACATCGAATATCACGAATTCGTGCCAATTATCGATAGAAAGAACGATTGCCATGGCTGGGAAGTGAATCTTTATCTACCGCCGATGTACAAAGATGGGAAACATCGAATATCACATATTCGTGGCAATTATCGATAGTTAGGACGATTGCGAGGGATGGGAAGTGAATCCTTACCTACCACCGATGTAGAACGCTTCGAAAAATCGTGTATGAGGTATTCGTGACAATTATCGATAGAAAGAAGGATTGCAGGGGCAGGGAAGAGAATCTTTACTTACCGTGGATGCCGAACACTTCGAAACATCGTATATCAGGTATTCGTGACAATTATAGATAAAAAGAACGATTGCGAGGGCTGGGAAATGAATCCTTACCTACCGCCGATGTAGAACGCTACGAAACATCGTATATCACATATTCGTGGCAATTATCGATAGTTAGAACGATTGCGAGGGATGGGAAGTGAATCCTTACCTACCGCCGATGTAGAACGCTTCGAAACATCGTATATCAGGTATACGTGCCAATTATCGATAGAAAGAACGATTGCCATGGCTGGGAAGTGAATCTTTATCTACCGCCGATGTAGAACGATGGGAAACATCAAATATCACATATTCGTGGCCATTATCGATATTTAGAACGATTGGGAGGGCTTGGAAGTGAATCCTTACCTACAGCCGATGTAGAACGATGGGAAACATCAAATATCACATATTCGTGGCAATTATCTATAGTTAGAACGATTGCGAGTGCTGGGAAGTGAATCCTTAATTACCATCTATGCAGAACGCTTGGAAACATCGAATATCACGTATTCGTTCCAATTATCGATAGAAAGAACGATTGCGAGGGCTGGGAAGTGAATCCTTACCTACCGCCGATGTAGAACGCTTCGAAACATCGAATATCACATATTCGTGGCAATTCTCGATAGTTAGAACGATTGCGAGGGATGGGAAGTGAATCCTTACCTACCGCCGATGTAGAACGCTTCGAAAAATCGTGTATGAGGTATTCGTGACAATTATCGATAGAAAGAAGGATTGCAGGGGCAGGGAAGAGAATCTTTACTTACCGTGGATGCCGAACACTTCGAAACATCGTATATCAGGTATTCGTGACAATTATAGATAAAAAGAACGATTGCGAGGGCTGGGAAATGAATCCTTACCTACCGCCGATGTAGAACGGTGGGAAACATCAAATATCACATATTCGTGGCCATTATCGATAGTTAGAACGATTGGGAGGGCTGGGAAGTGAATCCTTACCTACCGCCGATGTAGAACGATGGGGAACATCGAATATCACATAATCGTGGCAATTATCGATAGTTAGAACGATTGCGAGGGATGGGAAGTGAATCCTTACCTACCGCCGATGTAGAACGCTTCGAAACATCGTGTATCTGGTATTTGTGTCAATTATCGATGGAATGAACGATTGCGAGGGCTGGGAAGGGAATCCATACGTACCGCCGATGTAGAACAATGGGAAACATCGAATATCACGAATTCGTGCCAATTATCGATAGAAAGAACGATTGCCATGGCTGGAAAGTGAATCTTTATCTACCGCCGATGTACAACGATGGGAAACATCGAATATCACATATTCGTGGCAATTATCGATAGTTAGAACGATTGCGAGGGATGGGAAGTGAATCCTTACCTACCGCCGATGTAGAACGATGGGAAACATCGAATATCACATAATCGTGGCAATTATCGATAGTTAGAACGATTGCGAGGGATGGGAAGTGAATCCTTACCTACCGCCGATGTAGAACGCTTCGAAACATCGTGTATCTGGTATTTGTGTCAATTATCGATGGAATGAACGATTGCGAGGGCTGGGAAGGGAATCCATACGTACCGCCGATGTAGAACAATGGGAAACATCGAATATCACGAATTCGTGCCAATTATCGATAGAAAGAACGATTGCCATGGCTGGAAAGTGAATCTTTATCTACCGCCGATGTACAACGATGGGAAACATCGAATATCACATATTCGTGGCAATTATCGATAGTTAGAACGATTGCGAGGGATGGGAAGTGAATCCTTACCTACCGCCGATGTAGAACGCTTCGAAACATCGTATATCACATATTCGTGGCAATTATCGATAGTTAGAATGATTGCGAGGGATGGGAAGTGAATCCTTACCTACCGCCGTTGTAGAACGCTTCGAAACATCGTGTATCAGGTATTCGTGACAATTATCGATAGAAAGCACGATTGCAGGGGCAGGGAAGTGAATCCTTATTTACCGTCGATGCCCAACGCTTCGAAACTTCGTATATCAGGTAGTCGTGCCAATCATCGATAGAAAGCACGATTGCAGGGGCAGGGAAGTGAATCCTTATTAACCGTCGATGCCGAACGCTTCGAAACATTGTATATCAGGTATTCGTGCCAATTATCGATAGAAAGAACGATTGCGAGGGCAGGGATGTGAATCTTTACTTACCGTGGATGCCGAACTCTTCGAAACATCATATATCAGGTATTCGTGCCAATCATCGATAGAAAGAACGATTGCCATGGCTGGGAAGTGAATCTTTACCTACCGCCGATGTAGAACGATGGGAAACATCGAATATCACATATTCGTGGCAATTATCGATAGTTAGAACGATTGCGAGGGATGGGAAGTGAGTCCTTACCTACCGCCGATGTAGAACGCTTCGAATCATCGTGTATCTGGTATTTGTGTCAATTATCGATGGAATGAACGATTGCGAGGGCTGGGAAGGGAATCCTTACGTACCCCCGATGTAGAACAATGGGAAACATCGAATATCACGAATTCGTGCCAATTATCGATAGAAAGAACGATTGCCATGGCTGGGAAGTGAATCTTTATCTACCGCCGATGTACAAAGATGGGAAACATCGAATATCACATATTCGTGGCAATTATCGATAGTTAGAACGATTGCGAGGGATGGGAAGTGAATCCTTACCTACCGCCGATGTAGAACGCTTCGAAAAATCGTGTATGAGGTATTCGTGACAATTATCGATAGAAAGAAGGATTGCAGGGGCAGGGAAGAGAATCTTTACTTACCGTGGATGCCGAACACTTCGAAACATCGTATATCAGGTATTCGTGACAATTATAGATAAAAAGAACGATTGCGAGGGCTGGGAAATGAATCCTTACCTACCGCCGATGTAGAACGCTACGAAACATCGTATATCACATATTCGTGGCAATTATCGATAGTTAGAACGATTGCGAGGGATGGGAAGTGAATCCTTACCTACCGCCGATGTAGAACGCTTCGAAACATCGTATATCAGGTATACGTGCCAATTATCGATAGAAAGAACGATTGCCATGGCTGGGAAGTGAATCTTTATCTACCGCCGATGTAGAACGATGGGAAACATCAAATATCACATATTCGTGGCCATTATCGATATTTAGAACGATTGGGAGGGCTTGGAAGTGAATCCTTACCTACAGCCGATGTAGAACGATTGGAAACATCAAATATCACATATTCGTGGCAATTATCTATAGTTAGAACGATTGCGAGTGCTGGGAAGTGAATCCTTAATTACCATCGATGCAGAACGCTTGGAAACATCGAATATCACGTATTCGTTCCAATTATCGATAGAAAGAACGATTGCGAGGGCTGGGAAGTGAATCCTTACCTACCGCCGATGTAGAACGCTTCGAAACATCGTATATCAGGTATTCGTGCCAATTATCGATAGAAAGAACGATTGCCATGGCTGGGAAGTGAATCTTTACCTACTGCCGATGTAGAACGATGGGAAACATCGAATATCACATATCAAAAGTAATCAGTAATCATTCGGTCGGGTCAGACGTGTTTACATTGTGCTCCTCAAATTATTACGTTGGTGACAGCATAGTGCCGTCTAAATCCAATTAGCAACTCTTAATCCGTTTAGTGATCCTTGTAACCAAACAGCATTATCTTGTTTTAAGTGGATATATTGAACAATTCCTTCTCGGTTCCTAAGATACATTAATCTCAGAGCTCGATTTGACAACCAACTCATACATAAAGAAGTGAATTCGACAATGTCAAACTCAAGTAAGTGCAGTGGATGCAAAGCTCACGTGGCAAACCCGGTTAAATGCCCGGATTGTGGGATTCTATCCCATCCAGGAGACAGGTGTCTAGCCCGGACAGGCCATCCATGGAGCTTTGAAAAATTGACCAACTGTAAACGTCCTCCCACAATGCCATCTGGTGTCACGGATCCTAATCACGGCCAATTATCAACAGAAGGTTCGTCGGTAGCAATGTGCCCATCATTGGATAATATAAGAGACTTGATCAGGCAAGAGCTCTCCACGTTTCAGAGTAATATTATTACTGAACTGAGAATGGAAGTAGCGAACCTAAATCACACGATTACAAATCTAAACCAAAGAATCACTGCACTTGAAAACAAAGGCAGCTTGTCCTCACCGATTGACTCTACCGCCTTAACCAATGACATTTTGAACGAGTTGAACGAGCGGCAAGATAGATCAAGAAATATAATAATCCACGGACTAGAGGAGGGAGCGACAGGTCCCGGTGAGGATGCTCGCACATCGGACATGGCAGGAGCGATGGACATCCTTGAAAAAATACTACCAGGAACACACAAGATCTTGCGAAGTCAAAGATTGGGGAGAACGAATGGTCACAACACACGACCGTTAAGAGTAGTGTTGGGGTCAGCTAATGAGGTCATCTCTATCCTTAAAAACAAGAAAAATTACTCGGGACCCGAAAGAATTTCCGACGATAAAACACCTTCGCAAATGCAACATCTCAAAGATCTGAGGGGCAAGCTTAGGGATTTACACGATAATGGTGAAACCAACAAAACCATTAGATTCATTAGAGGAATACCCAAAATCTGGAATACATCGTCTCCTAAATCAAAAAACTAACAAAAAAATTAAATATCTATTATCAAAACGTTCGGGGTCTAAGAACTAAAAAAAAGGTTATTCTTCGGAATGTCATCACTTCGGCGATATCCTACGATGTTATCATCTTAGTGGAAACTTGGCTGCACCCGGCAATAACATCTGAAGAGCTAGGATTAACAGATTACACAATACATCGACTGGACAGAAATCCCAACACGAGTAACCACAACAGAGGAGGAGGAGTTCTAATCGCGGTCTCGAAAAATATTCAAAGCTCCAACATTTATTCTATTAGTCAAACAGTCGAGCATATTTTTATTAAGATTAACATTAGACAGCAATGCATTATATTAGGATCGGTATACATTCCCCCAGCATCTGATACGAACCTCTACCACACTCATTTCGAAGACATAGGGAGACTGCTTGCATTACATCCACACTGTCAATTCGTATGTATAGGAGACTACAATTGCCCTCAAATCTCCCACTTCCTACCTACCCCATCTTCAGAGGAATCAGATGTCACAGGGAATTATTCCCACCACAATAACGAAATATTTAATGTAATCATGAATACTTGCTCTCTCCATAATCTCTTCCAGTTAAACACAAAGTTAAATTCCAATGATGCATTGCTGGACCTAATCTTCGCGAACTCTTCGGCACAAGTTGAGTATGCATGCGATGCGTTAGTCCCCATGGATGCATATCATCCCGCCCTTTCGTTATCTATTACTCTCCAAGATATTCACTCGAATAAACAAGTTCCGAGATATGACTATGATTTCGGGAAGGGCGATTATAATGGTATACGAGAATACTTAAACTCTGTGCACTGGGACTCGCAAATGGAAGGTTTATCGGTCGAAGATTCAGTCTCCTTCCTATATTCGACACTATACCACGCGATCGAATCATTTATTCCAGTAAGAAAATACTATGATACACAATTTCCGACGTGGTGCACACCGGAACTTAAGCACCTCATAAGAGCCAAAAAACTAGCACATGCAACTTATAAAAAGACCAATAGATATTCCGACTATTTGAATTTCAGTAAACTTAGATCCGATTGTAAAGCACTGTCGAAATCTTGCCACTCTAACTACATATCCTCAGTTGAGGCACGTATTCCATATGATATCAAATCTTTCTGGAAATACATTAATAAAAACAGAAAAACCAACGCCATCCCAAATTCCATGCAGCTGAACGAGCTGCAGTTATCGAACGACAACGATATCGCTGATCTATTTGCTGATCACTTCGAGTCGGTCTACGGATCCCCAACTCCATCCTCCTCAATTCCAGATCCCAACTCTCAGTTACTAGATCTTGCGGATATACAACTCAATATAAGCGACGTTCTCAAGGAAATTGAGAACATCAATATCAATAAGGCTCCCGGTTCCGATGTGATTCCACCTTTATTTCTTAAAAAATGCAAATTCATCCTATCAAGACCATTGTGGATAATTTTTAATCTTTCTCTGAGCGCAGGATATTTTCCGAAGATATGGAAATCGAGTATAATCCCTCCAATCTATAAATCGGGAACCAGATCGACAGTAACAAATTACAGACCAGTCTCTCTACTGAACTCAATAGCAAAAATTTTCGAAGGAATTATCTGTAAAAAACTCCAACCACAAATTTCATCCATTCTCAGTGAACATCAACACGGCTTTATAAAAGGACGCTCCACCTCCACAAATCTAGCGATATATTGTAACGACCTTTGCAAATCACTTGACAGTGCCTTACAAACGGACTCCGTGTATTTTGACTTCAGGAAAGCCTTTGACAGAGTCAATCACTGTTTGTTGATCGATAAGTTAGCATCTCTAGGTATAAGGGGAAAGCTCCTCCAGTGGATCTTTTCATATTTAAACGGGCGGGTTCAAGTTGTCAGAATCAGAAAGAGTTTCTCGAGGCATATAGTCCCAACTACAGGCGTTCCTCAAGGATCACACCTGGGTCCGCTGCTCTTTCTGCTCTTTATTAATGATATTGAATCTAGCATCCAATTCTCTAACATTTTACTCTTTGCGGACGACATCAAGTTATACCACCAAATACGCTCGACAGCTGACTGTCACAGGTTGCAATGTGATGTCAACAGCATATCGAAATGGTGCTCCGACAACAATATGGAACTAAATATGGGAAAATGTCATGCTATTCGACTCACTAAGAAAAAAGATCCCATATCTTTCCAGTATTGTGTTCTCGGTGAACCATTACCTTTTTACACCTCTGTTCAGGACCTAGGGGTGACCATAAGCAACACGTTTTCGTTTGACGCACACATCCAGAATATCAGGAAAAAAGCTTTGAACACCCTAGGGTTCATATTTAGAAATAGTGATAACTTCAAAAACACAAATACAATTCGATACCTATACATAGCGCTAGTAAGACCCATTCTGGAGTTCGCATCTATAATTTGGTCACCGCAAACGAAAAAAGATATTTATAATTTGGAAAAAATTCAACACCAGTTACTACGTCGACTGGCTTTCAAAGAAGGGCACACATTGTCTCATCATAATCATGATTATAAAGCCTTAATGAATAAATTTAGTCTCGAACCGCTAGAAACCAGAAGAAAAGTAGCAGAACTGAATTTTTTCCAAGCAGTCATTAACGGGAATATCACCTGCTCGGAACTATTATCCAGAATAGATTTCAATACACCACCACTGAACATAAGAGCCCCTCTCCTATTCAGAACATCCCTGCTAAAATATACCACGTCAGATCCCCTAAATAGAATGCACAAAACAGCCAATCTCTACTTCCGCAATATCAACTTCTTTGACACCAGCGCCGCAAATTTCAAGAAAGAACTATATAGACATTTAAGGGATGATCGCTTCGAAACGCTACACTAAGTGATGAGCATTCGAAATTAAACTAAGATTTAGACTAAGATTAGAATCAGATTCAAAATGATTACTATATTGTAAAGCAAATATGTTACCATTGTACAAAAAGGGTTACTACCCGTTAATAAATCAAATCAAATATCACATAATCGTGGCAATTATCGATAGTTAGAACGATTGCGAGGGATGGGAAGTGAATCCTTACCTACCGCCGTTGTAGAACGCTTCGAAACATCGTGTATCAGGTATTCGAGACAATTATCGATAGAAAGCACGATTGCAGGGGCAGGGAAGTGAATCCTTATTTACCGTCGATGCCCAACGCTTCGAAATTTCGTATATCAGGTAGTCGTGCCAATCATCGATAGAAAGCATGATTGCAGGGGCAGGGAAGTGAATCCTTATTAACCGTCGATGCCGAACGCTTCGAAACATTGTATATCAGGTATTCGTGCCAATTATCGATAGAAAGAACGATTGCGAGGGCAGGGATGTGAATCTTTACTTACCGTGGATGCCGAACGCTTCGAAACATCATATATCAGGTATTCGTGCCAATTATCGATAGAAAGAACGATTGCCATGGCTGGGAAGTGAATCTTTACCTACCGCCGATGTAGAACGGTGGGAAACATCGAATATCACATATTCGTGGCAATTATCGATAGTTAGAACGATTGCGAGGGATGGGAAGTGAATCCTTACCTACCGCCGATGTAGAACGCTTCGAAAAATCGTGTATGAGGTATTCGTGACAATTATCGATAGAAAGAAGGATTGCAGGGGCAGGGAAGAGAATCTTTACTTACCGTGGATGCCGAACACTTCGAAACATCGTATATCAGGTATTCGTGACAATTATAGATAAAAAGAACGATTGCGAGGGCTGGGAAATGAATCCTTACCTACGCCGATGTAGAACGCTTCGAAACATCGTATATCACATATTCGTGGCAATTATCGATAGTTAGAACGATTGCGAGTGCTGGGAAGTGAATCCTTAATTAACATCGATGCAGAACGCTTGGAAACATCGAATATCACGTATTCGTTCCAATTATCGATAGAAAGAACGATTGCGAGGGCTGGGAAGTGAATCCTTACCTACCGCCGATGTAGAACGCTTCGAAACATCGTATATCAGGTATTCGTGCCAATTATCGATAGAAAGAACGATTGCCATGGCTGGGAAGTGAATCTTTACCTACCGCCGATGTAGAACGATGGGAAACATCGAATATCACATATTCGTGGCAATTATCGATAGTTAGAACGATTGCGAGGGATGGGAAGTGAATCCTTACCTACCGCCGATGTAGAACGCTTCGAATCATCGTGTATCTGGTATTTGTGTCAATTATCGATGGAATGAACGATTGCGAGGGCTGGGAAGGGAATCCTTACGTACCGCCGATGTAGAACAATGGGAAACATCGAATATCACGAATTCGTGCCAATTATCGATAGAAAGAACGATTGCCATGGCTGGGAAGTGAATCTTTATCTACCGCCGATGTACAACGATGGGAAACATCGAATATCACATATTCGTGGCAATTATCGATAGTTAGAACGATTGCGAGGGATGGGAAGTGAATCCTTACCTACCGCCGATGTAGAACGCTTCGAATCATCGTGTATCTGGTATTTGTGTCAATTATCGATGGAATGAACGATTGCGAGGGCTGGGAAGGGAATCCTTACGTACCGCCGATGTAGAACAATGGGAAACATCGAATATCACGAATTCGTGCCAATTATCGATAGAAAGAACGATTGCCATGGCTGGGAAGTGAATCTTTATCTACCGCCGATGAACAACGATGGGAAACATCGAATATCACATATTTGTGGCAATTCTCGATAGTTAGAACGATTGCGAGGGATGGGAAGTGAATCCTTACCTACCGCCGATGTAGAACGCTTCGAAAAATCGTGTATGAGGTATTCGTGACAATTATCGATAGAAAGAAGGATTGCAGGGGCAGGGAAGAGAATCTTTACTTACCGTGGATGCCGAACACTTCGAAACATCGTATATCAGGTATTCGTGACAATTATAGATAAAAAGAACGATTGCGAGGGCTGGGAAATGAATCCTTACCTACCGCCGATGTAGAACGGTGGGAAACATCAAATATCACATATTCGTGGCCATTATCGATAGTTAGAACGATTGGGAGGGCTGGGAAGTGAATCCTTACCTACCGCCGATGTAGAACGATGGGAAACATCGAATATCACATAATCGTGGCAATTATCGATAGTTAGAACGATTGCGAGGGATGGGAAGTGAATCCTTACCTACCGCCGATGTAGAACGCTTCGAAACATCGTGTATCTGGTATTTGTGTCAATTATCGATAGAATGAACGATTGCGAGGGCTGGGAAGGGAATCCATACGTACCGCCGATGTAGAACAATGGGAAACATCGAATATCACGAATTCGTGCCAATTATCGATAGAAAGAACGATTGCCATGGCTGGAAAGTGAATCTTTATCTACCGCCGATGTACAACGATGGGAAACATCGAATATCACATATTCGTGGCAATTATCGATAGTTAGAACGATTGCGAGGGATGGGAAGTGAATCCTTACCTACCGCCGATGTAGAACGATGGGAAACATCGAATATCACATAATCGTGGCAATTATCGATAGTTAGAACGATTGCGAGGGATGGGAAGTGAATCCTTACCTACCGCCTATGTAGAACGCTTCGAAACATCGTGTATCTGGTATTTGTGTCAATTATCGATGGAATGAACGATTGCGAGGGCTGGGAAGGGAATCCATACGTACCGCCGATGTAGAACAATGGGAAACATCGAATATCACGAAGTCGTGCCAATTATCGATAGAAAGAACGATTGCCATGGCTGGGAAGTGAATCTTTATCTACCGCCGATGTACAACGAAGGGAAACATCGAATATCACATATTCGTGGCAATTATCGATAGTTAGAACGATTGCGAGGGATGGGAAGTGAATCCTTACCTACCGCCGATGTAGAACGCTTCGAAACAGCGTATATCACATATTCGTGGCAATTATCGATAGTTAGAATGATTGCGAGGGATGGGAAGTGAATCCTTACCTACCGCCGTTGTAGAACGCTTCGAAACATCGTGTATCAGGTATTCGTGACAATTATCGATAGAAAGCACGATTGCAGGGGCAGGGAAGTGAATCCTTATTTACCGTCGATGTAGAACGGTGGGAAACACCAAATATCACATATTCGTGGCCATTATCGATAGTTAGAACGATTGGGAGGGCTGGGAAGTGAATCCTTACCTACCGCCGATGTAGAACGATGGGAAACATCGAATATCACATAATCGTGGCAATTATCGATAGTTAGAACGATTGCGAGGGATGGGAAGTGAATCCTTACCTACCGCCGATGTAGAACGCTTCGAAACATCGTGTATCTGGTATTTGTGTCAATTATCGATGGAATGAACGATTGCGAGGGCTGGGAAGGGAATCCATACGTACCGCCGATGTAGAACAATGGGAAACATCGAATATCACGAATTCGTGCCAATTATCGATAGAAAGAACGATTGCCATGGCTGGAAAGTGAATCTTTATCTACCGCCGATGTACAACGATGGGAAACATCGAATATCATATATTCGTGGCAATTATCGATAGTTAGAACGATTGCGAGGGATGGGAAGTGAATCCTTACCTACCGCCGATGTAGAACGATGGGAAACATCGAATATCACATAATCGTGGCAATTATCGATAGTTAGAACGATTGCGAGGGATGGGAAGTGAATCCTTACCTACCGCCGATGTAGAACGCTTCGAAACATCGTGTATCTGGTATTTGTGTCAATTATCGATGGAATGAACGATTCCGAGGGCTGGGAAGGGAATCCATACGTACCGCCGATGTAGAACAATGGAAAACATCGAATATCACGAATTCGTGCCAATTATCGATAGAAAGAACGATTGCCATGGCTGGGAAGTGAATCTTTATCTACCGCCGATGTACAACGAAGGGAAACATCGAATATCACATATTCGTGGCAATTATCGATAGTTAGAACGATTGCGAGGGATGGGAAGTGAATCCTTACCTACCGCCGTTGTAGAACGCTTCGAAACATCGTGTATCAGGTATTCGTGACAATTATCGATAGAAAGCACGATTGCAGGGGCAGGGAAGTGAATCCTTATTTACCGTCGATGCCCAACGCCTCGAAACTTCGTATATCAGGTAGTCGTGCCAATCATCGATAGAAAGCACGATTGCAGGGGCAGGGAAGTGAATCCTTATTAACCGTCGATGCCGAACGCTTCGAAACATTGTATATCAGGTATTCGTGCCAATTATCGATAGAAAGAACGATTGCGAGGGCAGGGATGTGAATCTTTACTTACCGTGGATGCCGAACTCTTCGAAACATCATATATCAGGTATTCGTGCCAATCATCGATAGAAAGAACGATTGCCATGGCTGGGAAGTGAATCTTTACCTACCGCCGATGTAGAACGATGGGAAACATCGAATATCACATATTCGTGGCAATTATCGATAGTTAGAACGATTGCGAGGGATGGGAAGTGAATCCTTACCTACCGCCGATGTAGAACGCTTCGAAACATCGTGTATCTGGTATTTGTGTCAATTATCGATGGAATGAACGATTGCGAGGGCTGGAAAGGGAATCCTTACGTACCGCCGATGTAGAACAATGGGAAACATCGAATATCACGAATTCGTGCCAATTATCGATAGAAAGAACGATTGCCATGGCTGGGAAGTGAATCTTTATCTACCGCCGATGTACAACGATGGGAAACATCGAATATCACATATTCGTGGCAATTATCGATAGTTAGAACGATTGCGAGGGATGGGAAGTGAATCCTTACCTACCGCCGATGTAGAACGCTTCGAAACATCGTGTATCTGGTATTTGTGTCAATTATCGATGGAATGAACGATTGCGAGGGCTGGGAAGGGAATCCTTACGTACCGCCGATGTAGAACAATGGGAAACATCGAATATCACGAATTCGTGCCAATTATCGATAGAAAGAACGATTGCCATGGCTGGGAAGTGAATCTTTACCTACCGCCGATGTAGAACGATGGGAAACATCGAATATCACATATTCGTGGCAATTATCGATAGTTAGAATGATTGCGAGGGATGGGAAGTGAATCCTTTCCTACAGCCGATGTAGAACGATGGGAAACATCAAATATCACATATTCGTGGCAATTATCGATAGTTAGAACGATTGCCAGGGCAGGGATGTGACTCTTTACTTACCGTGGATGCCGAACGCTACGAAACATCGTATATCAGGTAGTCGTGCCAATCATCGATAGAAAGCACGATTGCAGGGGCAGGGAAGTGAATCCTTATTAACCGTCGATGCCGAACGCTTCGAAACATTGTATATCAGGTATTCGTGCCAATTATCGATAGAAAGAACGATTGCGAGGGCAGGGATGTGAATCTTTACTTACCGTGGATGCCGAACGCTTCGAAACATCATATATCAGGTATTCGTGCCAATTATCGATAGAAAGAACGATTGCCATGGCTGGGAAGTGAATCTTTACCTACCGCCGATGTAGAACGGTGGGAAACATCGAATATCACATATTCGTGGCAATTATCGATAGTTAGAACGATTGCGAGGGATGGGAAGTGAATCCTTACCTACCGCCGATGTAGAACGCTTCGAAAAATCGTGTATGAGGTATTCGTGACAATTATCGATAGAAAGAAGGATTTCAGGGGCAGGGAAGAGAATCTTTACTTACCGTGGATGCCGAACACTTCGAAACATCGTATATCAGGTATTCGTGACAATTATAGATAAAAAGAACGATTGCGAGGGCTGGGAAATGAATCCTTACCTACGCCGATGTAGAACGCTTCGAAACATCGTATATCACATATTCGTGGCAATTATCGATAGTTAGAACGATTGCGAGTGCTGGGAAGTGAATCCTTAATTAACATCGATGCAGAACGCTTGGAAACATCGAATATCACGTATTCGTTCCAATTATCGATAGAAAGAACGATTGCGAGGGCTGGGAAGTGAATCCTTACCTACCGCCGATGTAGAACGCTTCGAAACATCGTATATCAGGTATTCGTGCCAATTATCGATAGAAAGAACGATTGCCATGGCTGGGAAGTGAATCTTTACCTACCGCCGATGTAGAACGATGGGAAACATCGAATATCACATATTCGTGGCAATTATCGATAGTTAGAACGATTGCGAGGGATGGGAAGTGAATCCTTACCTACCGCCGATGTAGAACGCTTCGAATCATCGTGTATCTGGTATTTGTGTCAATTATCGATGGAATGAACGATTGCGAGGGCTGGGAAGGGAATCCTTACGTACCGCCGATGTAGAACAATGGGAAACATCGAATATCACGAATTCGTGCCAATTATCGATAGAAAGAACGATTGCCATGGCTGGGAAGTGAATCTTTATCTACCGCCGATGTACAACGATGGGAAACATCGAATATCACATATTCGTGGCAATTATCGATAGTTAGAACGATTGCGAGGGATGGGAAGTGAATCCTTACCTACCGCCGATGTAGAACGCTTCGAATCATCGTGTATCTGGTATTTGTGTCAATTATCGATGGAATGAACGATTGCGAGGGCTGGGAAGGGAATCCTTACGTACCGCCGATGTAGAACAATGGGAAACATCGAATATCACGAATTCGTGCCAATTATCGATAGAAAGAACGATTGCCATGGCTGGGAAGTGAATCTTTATCTACCGCCGATGTACAACGATGGGAAACATCGAATATCACATATTCGTGGCAATTCTCGATAGTTAGAACGATTGCGAGGGATGGGAAGTGAATCCTTACCTACCGCCGATGTAGAACGCTTCGAAAAATCGTGTATGAGGTATTCGTGACAATTATTATTATTATTATTATTATTATTATTAAACGGGCTAATGCCCTTTTTCGTAAATGTACATAGGTAAACTGTCGCGGGTTTTTACAATTACAATTACAAGTAATTGTACAAATCTTTTAAATGTCGCAGGGTACAACAACGTTTAACAAGGTAGTTTAACTACAGTTTAAGTATCGCTGGATATAGGGTTACACTGGTAGCAAAAGTCGTACGCTTAATCTAGTGCTTAATCTAATGCTTAGTCTATGTTTAATCTAATCTAATCTAATGCTTAATCGAATGCTTAATCTATGCTTAGCGATGCTTGGTCTAAGTGGCCGCGAAGAGCCCCCCTTACCTGTGATTTGAACAGGGGTAGGGAGCCTTCGAAGAAGTTTATTTTGTGGGAGAATTTGTTTGCAAGCTTCGAAAGTCTGGTAATGACGTCGGTGTGGCTGAACCTGGAGTTATAAAATTGAGGTGCAAACGTAAACGTAGAGGGGTGCCTGTGTAATCTATTCGGTACATGTAGGTTAATCCTCTCTAGGATCTGAGGACAATATATGTGCCCATGGAGTATCTTGTAGAAATACACAAGGTCATGTGCGATTCGCCTACTTTCTAAGGTGGATAGGTTCAGAGTACTCATGATGTTCGAGTAGTCATGGTCGGTGATGGCCATTGGTTGGCCAAGTTTGTAGGCTGTATGCCTAAGCATTTTATGCTGCACTGATTCTATTTGTTTCTTGTATTTATTATAATGCGGGGACCAGATGCATGATGCGAATTCCAAATGGGGAAGGACGAGGCTGTAGTATAGGGACCTGAATGTGCTGATGTGTCTAAAGTCGGAGGAGAATCTGATGATAAAGCCGAGGGATTTATTAGCTGCGGAGACTGCTTGTGAAATATGCTTGGAGAAGGACAGTGAGGAATCTATGGTAACGCCTAGATCACGAACAATATTGACCACTGAGAGTGAAGATTGCTGGAGGTTATAGGAAAATACTATGGGGTTCTTTCGGCGCGTGAAACGGATAGTATTACATTTATTTATGTTTAAGGAGAGTTTGTTGAGTCGGCACCAGTTCTCCAAGCTTAATAAGTCAGTTTGCAGTTGTGACGCGTCTTGTGCGGTGTTGATTATCCGGAATATTTTGAGATCGTCGGCAAACAATAAGCAATTACTATGGGTGATTATGTTAGGGATATCGTTTATGAACAGTGTGAAAAGTAATGGTCCTAGGTGGGATCCTTGAGGAATTCCTGAAGTGATTTGGATGGGGAACGAGAGAGCATCATTAAATCTTGTTCTGGCAGTGCGATTTGCCAGATAGCTTTCAAGCCACTTCAAAAGGGGGCCGCGAATTCCGATTGCTGATAGTTTAGATATTAGCACCGCATGGTGAACTGTGTCAAATGCTTTCTTAAAATCAGTATAAACGGCGTCGACTTGAAGGTTACGATCAAGCGCGGAGGACACATAGCCACAGAAGGTTGATAAGTTAGTGGTCACAGATCTCCCTGGAAAAAAGCCATGTTGTTCGACGCAAATAATATTCGAGACTATCGAGAAAAGTTTATCGGTCACAATTCCCTCGAACAATTTTGGCATGATGTTTAAGATGGAGATCGGTCTGTAGTTTTGTATATTGGAAGTGTCCCCTGCTTTATGAATGGGAGTTAGTAGGCTAGATTTCCATCGCTGGGGGAAGTAACCAAGTTCCAGTGATCTAGTGAATATGATCCATAGTGGGCGTGATAGGATAAATTTGCAGGCTTTTATTAGGGAGCAAGGTATGGCATCGTCACCTGGACCTTTGTTTAGGTTGAGCTTGGAGATTGATTCAAGGATTTCGCTGATTGATATGGTCAGGCTGGTAATGTCGATGGTGCTCTGCCCTGTTGCAGATGGTAGTGGCCCACATGCTGATTGAAATACCGATTGAAAATGTATGGAGAATAGATTCGCGATCTCGACATTGGTGACGGCAGTGTCGTTCCCGAGTGTAGCGGCGGTCGGAAGATTCCTTGAGCGAGCCTTCTTATTAACGAAACTCCAGAAGGCTTTAATGTTTCTGGGAATACTGGATTCAATTTGTTCGCAATACTGTTTATAGCACTCCTTGGACTTGCGTTTGCATACTGATCGCAGCAGGGTAAACGCATGGTAGTGTGTTAAAGAGCTGGTACGTTTGTATTCACGGTGAGCTGTCTTCTTGTCTGCTATAAGTTTCCTTAACTCATGAGTGACCCATAACGGATATTTAATATGTGCACTATTGATAAATTTTGGTACATATTGTTCAATAGCCAAGTACAGCTTCTCATACAGGAAGTCCACGCATTCATCTATTGTAAGATAGTGCATAACATTGTCCCAGTCAACTGAACTGAGGAGGCTATTAATGGATGCGTAGTCCGCATATTTGAAGTTGTACCTAATGCTAGAGCGGTTTCTGCAGGACATTGAGTCATCGAGGGGGTGTATGCGCGTGCAGATGGCAGGATGATAGGGATCGCAGGGGATAAGCTCATCGTTTGCTAATTCGACGGTTAAGTTACTAATGTTACTAAAGCATAGATCAAGCATACTATCGTAAGAGTTTGATACATTATTACATTGATGTAGATTGTGGTAATTTTGTAACTCTACTAGATGGGTTACAGCTTCGCTTTGAGCAGCAGATACAATACCATGGGCTGATGCACCAAACGTGCCAAGGGAGTCGGTGTACCAGACAATGCGGGGAAGGTTGTAGTCTCCAAATAGTAGCATTTTTGTATGCGGATGTGCCATGGCTACATAGTTGACGGCCTGGCAATAGTCTCCATATAGTTGTGGATGTGAAGCAGGTGGAAGGTAGACAGCGCTAAAAATGTAGTGCTCAACCCCCAGGCTTATTTTAACAAATAGTTGCTCTAGATGGTTGGAATTAACATGCAGTTGTGTGCTGGGGAATGTGTTTTTGACTGCGATGAGGACGCCTCCCCCACGCTTATGGGAACTAGTGAGGGTATTTCTGTCGACACGGTAGGTGGTGTATTCAGATAGTCCAAGTTCCGAGGATGATATGTTATCGGTGAGCCATGTTTCAGAGAATATTATGATATCGTATTGGTGCATGGCTGAAAACACAGAGCATGCCAATGTGGTCAGCTTGGTACGCAGCCCCCGAACATTTTGGTAGTAGATCAGGGGGCTGACTTTCCGTTTTTTGAGGAGGGTACGGAACTTTTTACAATTTTTGGTGTTCCTCTTATGTACCGGATTGTTAAGTTTGTCTCGCCACCTTCATGTAGTGTTTTCAATTCGGATCGTAACGATTCTAGGTGCTCGCGCTGATTTATCGTCTGATCAACTGAGATTTTTAGTCGAGGGTTATTGCTCTTGTTTCTGCTTCTGACTATTTGCAAGGCCATTGCAGGAGACGGGAGTACTGCACAAACCGGTCTGTTTATCGAACGATTGTTTATCGATATTATCGATAGAAAGAAGGATTGCAGGGGCAGGGAAGAGAATCTTTACTTACCGTGGATGCCGAACACTTCGAAACATCGTATATCAGGTATTCGTGACAATTATAGATAAAAAGAACGATTGCGAGGGCTGGGAAATGAATCCTTACCTACCGCCGATGTAGAACGGTGGGAAACATCAAATATCACATATTCGTGGCCATTATCGATAGTTAGAACGATTGGGAGGGCTGGGAAGTGAATCCTTACCTACCGCCGATGTAGAACGATGGGAAACATCGAATATCACATAATCGTGGCAATTATCGATAGTTAGAACGATTGCGAGGGATGGGAAGTGAATCCTTACCTACCGCCGATGTAGAACGATGGGAAACATCGAATATCACATAATCGTGGCAATTATCGATAGTTAGAACGATTGCGAGGGATGGGAAGTGAATCCTTACCTACCGCCTATGTAGAACGCTTCGAAACATCGTGTATCTGGTATTTGTGTCAATTATCGATGGAATGAACGATTGCGAGGGCTGGGAAGGGAATCCATACGTACCGCCGATGTAGAACAATGGGAAACATCGAATATCACGAAGTCGTGCCAATTATCGATAGAAAGAACGATTGCCATGGCTGGGAAGTGAATCTTTATCTACCGCCGATGTACAAGGAAGGGAAACATCGAATATCACATATTCGTGGCAATTATCGATAGTTAGAACGATTGCGAGGGATGGGAAGTGAATCCTTACCTACCGCCGATGTAGAACGCTTCGAAACAGCGTATATCACATATTCGTGGCAATTATCGATAGTTAGAATGATTGCGAGGGATGGGAAGTGAATCCTTACCTACCGCCGTTGTAGAACGCTTCGAAACATCGTGTATCAGGTATTCGTGACAATTATCGATAGAAAGCACGATTGCAGGGGCAGGGAAGTGAATCCTTATTTACCGTCGATGTAGAACGGTGGGAAACACCAAATATCACATATTCGTGGCCATTATCGATAGTTAGAACGATTGGGAGGGCTGGGAAGTGAATCCTTACCTACCGCCGATGTAGAACGATGGGAAACATCGAATATCACATAATCGTGGCAATTATCGATAGTTAGAACGATTGCGAGGGATGGGAAGTGAATCCTTACCTACCGCCGATGTAGAACGCTTCGAAACATCGTGTATCTGGTATTTGTGTCAATTATCGATGGAATGAACGATTGCGAGGGCTGGGAAGGGAATCCATACGTACCGCCGATGTAGAACAATGGGAAACATCGAATATCACGAATTCGTGCCAATTATCGATAGAAAGAACGATTGCCATGGCTGGAAAGTGAATCTTTATCTACCGCCGATGTACAACGATGGGAAACATCGAATATCATATATTCGTGGCAATTATCGATAGTTAGAACGATTGCGAGGGATGGGAAGTGAATCCTTACCTACCGCCGATGTAGAACGATGGGAAACATCGAATATCACATAATCGTGGCAATTATCGATAGTTAGAACGATTGCGAGGGATGGGAAGTGAATCCTTACCTACCGCCGATGTAGAACGCTTCGAAACATCGTGTATCTGGTATTTGTGTCAATTATCGATGGAATGAACGATTGCGAGGGCTGGGAAGGGAATCCATACGTACCGCCGATGTAGAACAATGGGAAACATCGAATATCACGAATTCGTGCCAATTATCGATAGAAAGAACGATTGCCATGGCTGGGAAGTGAATCTTTATCTACCGCCGATGTACAACGAAGGGAAACATCGAATATCACATATTCGTGGCAATTATCGATAGTTAGAACGATTGCGAGGGATGGGAAGTGAATCCTTACCTACCGCCGTTGTAGAACGCTTCGAAACATCGTGTATCAGGTATTCGTGACAATTATCGATAGAAAGCACGATTGCAGGGGTAGGGAATTGAATCCTTATTTACCGTCGATGCCCAACGCCTCGAAACTTCGTATATCAGGTATTCGTGCCAATTATCGATAGAAAGAACGATTGCGAGGGCAGGGATGTGAATCTTTACTTACCGTGGATGCCGAACTCTTCGAAACATCATATATCAGGTATTCGTGCCAATCATCGATAGAAAGAACGATTGCCATGGCTGGGAAGTGAATCTTTACCTACCGCCGATGTAGAACGATGGGAAACATCGAATATCACATATTCGTGGCAATTATCGATAGTTAGAACGATTGCGAGGGATGGGAAGTGAATCCTTACCTACCGCCGATGTAGAACGCTTCGAAACATCGTGTATCTGGTATTTGTGTCAATTATCGATGGAATGAACGATTGCGAGGGCTGGAAATGGAATCCTTACGTACCGCCGATGTAGAACAATGGGAAACATCGAATATCACGAATTCGTGCCAATTATCGATAGAAAGAACGATTGCCATGGCTGGGAAGTGAATCTTTATCTACCGCCGATGTACAACGATGGGAAACATCGAATATCACATATTCGTGGCAATTATCGATAGTTAGAACGATTGCGAGGGATGGGAAGTGAATCCTTACCTACCGCCGATGTAGAACGCTTCGAAACATCGTGTATCTGGTATTTGTGTCAATTATCGATGGAATGAACGATTGCGAGGGCTGGGAAGGGAATCCTTACGTACCGCCGATGTAGAACAATGGGAAACATCGAATATCACGAATTCGTGCCAATTATCGATAGAAAGAACGATTGCCATGGCTGGGAAGTGAATCTTTACCTACCGCCGATGTAGAACGATGGGAAACATCGAATATCACATATTCGTGGCAATTATCGATAGTTAGAATGATTGCGAGGGATGGGAAGTGAATCCTTTCCTACAGCCGATGTAGAACGATGGGAAACATCAAATATCACATATTCGTGGCAATTATCGATAGTTAGAACGATTGCGAGTGCTGGGAAGTGAATCCTTAGTTACCATCGATGCAGAACGCTTGGAAACATCGAATATCACGTATTCGTGCCAATTCTCGATAGAAAGAACGATTGCCAGGGCAGGGATGTGACTCTTTACTTACCGTGGATGCCGAACGCTACGAAACATCGTATATCAGGTAGTCGTGCCAATCATCGATAGAAAGCACGATTGCAGGGGCAGGGAAGTGAATCCTTATTAACCGTCGATGCCGAACGCTTCGAAACATTGTATATCAGGTATTCGTGCCAATTATCGATAGAAAGAACGATTGCGAGGGCAGGGATGTGAATCTTTACTTACCGTGGATGCCGAACGCTTCGAAACATCATATATCAGGTATTCGTGCCAATTATCGATAGAAAGAACGATTGCCATGGCTGGGAAGTGAATCTTTACCTACCGCCGATGTAGAACGGTGGGAAACATCGAATATCACATATTCGTGGCAATTATCGATAGTTAGAACGATTGCGAGGGATGGGAAGTGAATCCTTACCTACCGCCGATGTAGAACGCTTCGAAAAATCGTGTATGAGGTATTCGTGACAATTATCGATAGAAAGAAGGATTTCAGGGGCAGGGAAGAGAATCTTTACTTACCGTGGATGCCGAACACTTCGAAACATCGTATATCAGGTATTCGTGACAATTATAGATAAAAAGAACGATTGCGAGGGCTGGGAAATGAATCCTTACCTACGCCGATGTAGAACGCTTCGAAACATCGTATATCACATATTCGTGGCAATTATCGATAGTTAGAACGATTGCGAGTGCTGGGAAGTGAATCCTTAATTAACATCGATGCAGAACGCTTGGAAACATCGAATATCACGTATTCGTTCCAATTATCGATAGAAAGAACGATTGCGAGGGCTGGGAAGTGAATCCTTACCTACCGCCGATGTAGAACGCTTCGAAACATCGTATATCAGGTATTCGTGCCAATTATCGATAGAAAGAACGATTGCCATGGCTGGGAAGTGAATCTTTACCTACCGCCGATGTAGAACGATGGGAAACATCGAATATCACATATTCGTGGCAATTATCGATAGTTAGAACGATTGCGAGGGATGGGAAGTGAATCCTTACCTACCGCCGATGTAGAACGCTTCGAATCATCGTGTATCTGGTATTTGTGTCAATTATCGATGGAATGAACGATTGCGAGGGCTGGGAAGGGAATCCTTACGTACCGCCGATGTAGAACAATGGGAAACATCGAATATCACGAATTCGTGCCAATTATCGATAGAAAGAACGATTGCCATGGCTGGGAAGTGAATCTTTATCTACCGCCGATGTAGAACGATGGGAAACATCGAATATCACATATTCGTGGCAATTATCGATAGTTAGAACGATTGCGAGGGATGGGAAGTGAATCCTTACCTACCGCCGATGTAGAACGCTTCGAAAAATCGTGTATGAGGTATTCGTGACAATTATCGATAGAAAGAAGGATTGCAGGGGCAGGGAAGAGAATCTTTACTTACCGTGGATGCCGAACACTTCGAAACATCGTATATCAGGTATTCGTGACAATTATAGATAAAAAGAACGATTGCGAGGGCTGGGAAGTGAATCCTTACCTACCGCCGATGTAGAACGGTGGGAAACATCAAATATCACATATTCGTGGCCATTATCGATAGTTAGAACGATTGGGAGGGCTGGGAAGTGAATCCTTACCTACCGCCGATGTAGAACGATGGGAAACATCGAATATCACATAATCGTGGCAATTATCGATAGTTAGAACGATTGCGAGGGATGGGAAGTGAATCCTTACCTACCGCCGATGTAGAACGCTTCGAAACATCGTGTATCTGGTATTTGTGTCAATTATCGATGGAATGAACGATTGCGAGGGCTGGGAAGGGAATCCATACGTACCGCCGATGTAGAACAATGGGAAACATCGAATATCACGAATTCGTGCCAATTATCGATAGAAAGAACGATTGCCATGGCTGGAAAGTGAATCTTTATCTACCGCCGATGTACAACGATGGGAAACATCGAATATCACATATTCGTGGCAATTATCGATAGTTAGAACGATTGCGAGGGATGGGAAGTGAATCCTTACCTACCGCCGATGTAGAACGATGGGAAACATCGAATATCACATAATTGTGGCAATTATCGATAGTTAGAACGATTGCGAGGGATGGGAAGTGAATCCTTACCTACCGCCGATGTAGAACGCTTCGAAACATCGTGTATCTGGTATTTGTGTCAATTATCGATGGAATGAACGATTGCGAGGGCTGGAAAGGGAATCCTTACGTACCGCCGATGTAGAACAATGGGAAACATCGAATATCACGAATTCGTGCCAATTATCGATAGAAAGAACGATTGCCATGGCTGGGAAGTGAATCTTTATCTACCGCCGATGTACAACGAAGGGAAACATCGAATATCACATATTCGTGGCAATTATCGATAGTTAGAACGATTGCGAGGGATGGGAAGTGAATCCTTACCTACCGCCGATGTAGAACGCTTCGAAACATCGTATATCACATATTCGTGGCAATTATCGATAGTTAGAATGATTGCGAGGGATGGGAAGTGAATCCTTACCTACCGCCGTTGTAGAACGCTTCGAAACATCGTGTATCAGGTATTCGTGACATTTATCGATAGAAAGCACGATTGCAGGGGCAGGGAAGTGAATCCTTATTTACCGTCGATGTAGAACGGTGGGAAACATCAAATATCACATATTCGTGGCCATTATCGATAGTTAGAACGATTGGGAGGGCTGGGAAGTGAATCCTTACCTACCGCCGATGTAGAACGATGGGAAACATCGAATATCACATAATCGTGGCAATTATCGATAGTTAGAACGATTGCGAGGGATGGGAAGTGAATCCTTACCTACCGCCGATGTAGAACGCTTCGAAACATCGTGTATCTGGTATTTGTGTCAATTATCGATGGAATGAACGATTGCGAGGGCTGGGAAGGGAATCCATACGTACCGCCGATGTAGAACAATGGGAAACATCGAATATCACGAATTCGTGCCAATTATCGATAGAAAGAACGATTGCCATGGCTGGAAAGTGAATCTTTATCTACCGCCGATGTACAACGATGGGAAACATCGAATATCACATATTCGTGGCAATTATCGATAGTTAGAACGATTGCGAGGGATGGGAAGTGAATCCTTACCTACCGCCGATGTAGAACGATGGGAAACATCGAATATCACATAATCGTGGCAATTATCGATAGTTAGAACGATTGCGAGGGATGGGAAGTGAATCCTTACCTACCGCCGATGTAGAACGCTTCGAAACATCGTGTATCTGGTATTTGTGTCAATTATCGATGGAATGAACGATTGCGAGGGCTGGGAAGGGAATCCATACGTACCGCCGATGTAGAACAATGGGAAACATCGAATATCACGAATTCGTGCCAATTATCGATAGAAAGAACGATTGCCATGGCTGGGAAGTGAATCTTTATCTACCGCCGATGTACAACGAAGGGAAACATCGAATATCACATATTCGTGGCAATTATCGATAGTTAGAACGATTGCGAGGGATGGGAAGTGAATCCTTACCTACCGCCGATGTAGAACGCTTCGAAACATCGTATATCACATATTCGTGGCAATTATCGATAGTTAGAATGATTGCGAGGGATGGGAAGTGAATCCTTACCTACCGCCGTTGTAGAACGCTTCGAAACATCGTGTATCAGGTATTCGTGACAATTATCGATAGAAAGCACGATTGCAGGGGCAGGGAAGTGAATCCTTATTTACCGTCGATGCCCAACGCCTCGAAACTTCGTATATCAGGTAGTCGTGCCAATCATCGATAGAAAGCACGATTGCAGGGGCAGGGAAGTGAATCCTTATTAACCGTCGATGCCGAACGCTTCGAAACATTGTATATCAGGTATTCGTGCCAATTATCGATAGAAAGAACGATTGCGAGGGCAGGGATGTGAATCTTTACTTACCGTGGATGCCGAACTCTTCGAAACATCATATATGAGGTATTCGTGCCAATCATCGATAGAAAGAACGATTGCCATGGCTGGGAAGTGAATCTTTACCTACCGCCGATGTAGAACGATGGGAAACATCGAATATCACATATTCGTGGCAATTATCGATAGTTAGAACGATTGCGAGGGATGGGAAGTGAATCCTTACCTACCGCCGATGTAGAACGATGGGAAACATCGAATATCACATAATCGTGGCAATTATCGATAGTTAGAACGATTGCGAGGGATGGGAAGTGAATCCTTACCTACCGCCGATGTAGAACGCTTCGAAACATCGTGTATCTGGTATTTGTGTCAATTATCGATGGAATGAACGATTGCGAGGGCTGGGAAGGGAATCCTTACGTACCGCCGATGTAGAACAATGGGAAACATCGAATATCACGAATTCGTGCCAATTATCGATAGAAAGAACGATTGCCATGGCTGGGAAGTGAATCTTTATCTACCGCCGATGTACAACGATGGGAAACATCGAATATCACATATTCGTGGCAATTATCGATAGTTAGAACGATTGCGAGGGATGGGAAGTGAATCCTTACCTACCGCCGATGTAGAACGCTTCGAAACATCGTGTATCTGGTATTTGTGTCAATTATCGATGGAATGAACGATTGCGAGGGCTGGGAAGGGAATCCTTACGTACCGCCGATGTAGAACAATGGGAAACATCGAATATCACGAATTCGTGCCAATTATCGATAGAAAGAACGATTGCCATGGCTGGGAAGTGAATCTTTATCTACCGCCGATGTACAACGATGGGAAACATCGAATATCACATATTCGTGGCAATTATCGATAGTTAGAACGATTGCGAGGGATGGGAAGTGAATCCTTACCTACCGCCGATGTAGAACGATGGGAAACATCGAATATCACATAATCGTGGCAATTATCGATAGTTAGAACGATTGCGAGGGATGGGAAGTGAATCCTTACCTACCGCCGATGTAGAACGCTTCGAAACATCGTGTATCTGGTATTTGTGTCAATTATCGATGGAATGAACGATTGCGAGGGCTGGGAAGGGAATCCTTACGTACCGCCGATGTAGAACAATGGGAAACATCGAATATCACGAATTCGTGCCAATTATCGATAGAAAGATCGATTGCCATGGCTGGGAAGTGAATCTTTATCTACCGCCGATGTACAACGATGGGAAACATCGAATATCACATATTCGTGGCAATTATCGATAGTTAGAACGATTGCGAGGGATGGGAAGTGAATCCTTACCTAGCGACGATGTAGAACGCTTCGAAACATCGTATATCAGGTATTCGTGCCAATTATCGATAGAAAGAACGATTGCCATGGCTGGGAAGTGAATCTTTACCTACCGCCGATGTAGAACGATGGGAAACATCGAATATCACATATTCGTGGCAATTATCGATAGTTAGAATGATTGCGAGGGATGGGAAGTGAATCCTTACCTACAGCCGATGTAGAACGATGGGAAACATCAAATATCACATATTCGTGGCAATTATCGATAGTTAGAACGATTGCGAGTGCTGGGAAGTGAATCCTTAGTTACCATCGATGCAGAACGCTTGGAAACATCGAATATCACGTATTCGTGCCAATTCTCGATAGAAAGAACGATTGCCAGGGCAGGGATGTGACTCTTTACTTACCGTGGATGCCGAACGCTACGAAACATCGTATATCAGGTATTCGTGGCAATTATCGATAGTTAGAACGATTGCGAGGGCTGGGAAGTGAATCCTTACCTACCGCCGATGTAGAACGCTTCGAAACATCGTATATCAGGTATACGTGCCAATTATCGATAGAAAGAACGATTGCCATGGCTGGGAAGTGAATCTTTATCTACCGCCGATGTAGAACGATGGGAAACATCAAATATCACATATTCGTGGCCATTATCGATATTTAGAACGATTGGGAGGGCTTGGAAGTGAATCCTTACCTACAGCCGATGTAGAACGATGGGAAACATCAAATATCACATATTCGTGGCAATTATCTATAGTTAGAACGATTGCGAGTGCTGGGAAGTGAACCCTTAATTACCATCGATGCAGAACGCTTGGAAACATCGAATATCACGTATTCGTTCCAATTATCGATAGAAAGAACGATTGCGAGGGCTGGGAAGTGAATCTTTACCTACCGCCGATGTAGAACGATGGGAAAAATCGAATATCACATAATCGTGGCAATTATCGATAGTTAGAACGATTGCGAGGGATGGGAAGTGAATCCTTACCTACCGCCGTTGTAGAACGCTTCGAAACATCGTGTATCAGGTATTCGAGACAATTATCGATAGAAAGCACGATTGCAGGGGCAGGGAAGTGAATCCTTATTTACCGTCGATGCCCAACGCTTCGAAATTTCGTATATCAGGTAGTCGTGCCAATCATCGATAGAAAGCACGATTGCAGGGGCAGGGAAGTGAATCCTTATTAACCGTCGATGCCGAACGCTTCGAAACATTGTATATCAGGTATTCGTGCCAATTATCGATAGAAAGAACGATTGCGAGGGCAGGGATGTGAATCTTTACTTACCGTGGATGCCGAACGCTTCGAAACATCATATATCAGGTATTCGTGCCAATTATCGATAGAAAGAACGATTGCCATGGCTGGGAAGTGAATCTTTACCTACCGCCGATGTAGAACGGTGGGAAACATCGAATATCACATATTCGTGGCAATTATCGATAGTTAGAACGATTGCGAGGGATGGGGAGTGAATCCTTACCTACCGCCGATGTAGAACGCTTCGAAAAATCGTGTATGAGGTATTCGTGACAATTATCGATAGAAAGAAGGATTGCAGGGGCAGGGAAGAGAATCTTTTTTTACCGTGGATGCCGAACACTTCGAAACATCGTATATCAGGTATTCGTGACAATTATAGATAAAAAGAACGATTGCGAGGGCTGGGAAATTAATCCTTACCTACGCCGATGTAGAACGCTTCGAAACATCGTATATCACATATTCGTGGCAATTATCGATAGTTAGAACGATTGCGAGTGCTGGGAAGTGAATCCTTAATTAACATCGATGCAGAACGCTTGGAAACATCAAATATCACATATTCGTGGCAATTATCGATAGTTAGAACGATTGCGAGTGCTGGGAAGTGAATGCTTAATTTCCATTGATGCAGAACGCTTGGAAACATCGAATATCACGCATTCGTTCCAATTATCGATAGAAAGAACGATTGCGAGGGCTGGGAAGTGAATCCTTACCTACCGCCGATGTAGAACGCTTCGAAACATCGTATATCAGGTATTCGTGCCAATTATCGATAGAAAGAACGATTGCCATGGCTGGCAAGTGAATCTTTACCTACCGCCGATGTAGAACGATGGGAAACATCGAATATCACATATTCGTGGCAATTATCGATAGTTAGAATGATTGCAAGGGATGGGAAGTGAATCCTTACCTACAGCCGATGTAGAACGATGGGAAACATCAAATATCACATATTCGTGGCAATTATCGATAGTTAGAACGATTGTGAGTGCTGGGAAGTGAATGCTTAATTTCCATTGATGCAGAACGCTTGGAAACATCGAATATCACGTATTCGTGCCAATTATCGATAGAAAGAACAATTGCGAGGGCTGGGAAGTGAATCCTTACCTACCGCCGATGTAGAACGCTTCGAAACATCGTATATCAGGTATTCGTGCCAATTATCGATAGAAAGAACGATTGCCATGGCTGGGAAGTGAATCTTTACCTACCGCCGATGTAGAACGATGGGAAACATCAAATATCACGCATTCGTTCCAATTATCGATAGAAAGAACGATTGCGAGGGCTGGGAAGTGAATCCTTAACTACCGCCGATGTAGAACGCTTCGAAACATCGTGTATCAGGTATTCGAGACAATTATCGATAGAAAGCACGATTGCAGGGGCAGGGAAGTGAATCCTTATTTACCGTCGATGCCCAACGCTTCGAAATTTCGTATATCAGGTAGTCGTGCCAATCATCGATAGAAAGCACGATTGCAGGGGCTGGGAAGTGAATCCTTATTAACCGTCGATGCCGAACGCTTCGAAACATTGTATATCAGGTATTCGTGCCAATTATCGATAGAAAGAACGATTGCGAGGGCAGGGATGTGAATCTTTACTTACCGTGGATGCCGAACGCTTCGAAACATCATATATCAGGTATTCGTGCCAATTATCGATAGAAAGAACGATTGCCATGGCTGGGAAGTATATCTTTACCTACCGCCGATGTAGAACGGTGGGAAACATCGAATATCACATATTCGTGGCAATTATCGATAGTTAGAACGATTGCGAGGGATGGGAAGTGAATCCTTACCTACCGCCGTTGTAGAACGCTTCGAAAAATCGTGTATAAGGTATTCGTGACAATTATCGATAGAAAGAAGGATTGCAGGGGCAGGGAAGAGAATCTTTACTTACCGTGGATGCCGAACACTTCGAAACATCGTATATCAGGTATTCGTGACAATTATAGATAAAAAGAACGATTGCGAGGGCTGGGAAATGAATCCTTACCTACGCCGATGTAGAACGCTTCGAAACATCGTATATCACATATTCGTGGCAATTATCGATAGTAAGAACGATTGCGAGTGCTGGGAAGTGAATCCTTAATTAACATCGATGCAGAACGCTTGGAAACATCGAATATCACGTATTCGTTCCAATTATCGATAGAAAGAACGATTGCGAGGGCTGGGAAGTGAATCCTTACCTACCGCCGATGTAGAACGCTTCGAAACATCGTATATCAGGTATTCGTGCCAATTATCGATAGAAAGAACGATTGCCATGGCTGGGAAGTGAATCTTTACCTACCGCCGATGTAGAACGATGGGAAACATCGAATATCACATATTCGTGGCAATTATCGATAGTTAGAACGATTGCGAGGGATGGGAAGTGAATCCTTAATTAACATCGATGCAGAACGCTTGGAAACATCGAATATCACGTATTCGTTCCAATTATCGATAGAAAGAACGATTGCGAGGGCTGGGAAGTGAATCCTTACCTACCGCCGATGTAGAACGCTTCGAAACATCGTATGTCAGGTATTCGTGCCAATTATCGATAGAAAGAACGATTGCCATGGCTGGGAAGTGAATCTTTACCTACCGCCGATGTAGAACGATGGGAAACATCAAATATCACGCATTCGTTCCAATTATCGATAGAAAGAACGATTGCGAGGGCTGGGAAGTGAATCCTTACCTACCGCCGATGTAGAACGCTTCGAAACATCGTATATCAGGTATACGTGCCAATTATCGATAGAAAGAACGATTGCCATGGCTGGGAAGTGAATCTTTACCTACCGCCGATGTAGAACGATGGGAAACATCGAATATCACATATTCGTGGCAATTATCGATAGTTAGAATGATTGCGAGGGATGGGAAGTGAATCCTTACCTACCGCCGATGTAGAACGCTTCGAAACATCGTATATCAGGTATTCGTGCCAATTATCGATAGTTAGTACGATTGCGAGTGCTGGGAAGTGAATCCTTAATTACCATCGATGCAGAACGCTTGGAAACATCGAATATCACGTATTCGTGCCAATTATCGATAGAAAGAACGATTGCGAGGGCTGGGAAGTGAATCCTTACCTACCGCCGATGTAGAACGCTTCGAAACATCGTATATCAGGTATACGTGCCAATTATCGATAGAAAGAACGATTGCCATGGCTGGGAAGTGAATCTTTATCTACCGCCGATGTACAACGATGGGAAACATCGAATATCACGTATTCGTTCCAATTATCGATAGAAAGAACGATTGCGAGGGCTGGGAAGTGAATCCTTACCTACCGCCGATGTAGAACGCTTCGAAACATCGTATATCAGGTATTCGTGCCAATTATCGATAGTTAGTACGATTGCGAGTGCTGGGAAGTGAATCCTTAATTACCATCGATGCAGAACGCTTGGAAACATCGAATATCACGTATTCGTGCCAATTATCGATAGAAAGAACGATTGCGAGGGCTGGGAAGTGAATCCTTACCTACCGCCGATGTAGAACGCTTCGAAACATCGTATATCAGGTATACGTGCCAATTATCGATAGAAAGAACGATTGCCATGGCTGGGAAGTGAATCTTTACCTACCGCCGATGTAGAACGATGGGAAACATCGAATATCACATATTCGTGGCAATTATCGATAGTTAGAATGATTGCGAGGGATGGGAAGTGAATCCTTACCTACAGCCGATGTAGAACGATGGGAAACATCAAATATCACATATTCGTTCCAATTATCGATAGAAAGAACGATTGCGAGGGCTGGGAAGTGAATCCTTACCTACCGCCGATGTAGAACGCTTCGAAACATCGTATATCAGGTATTCGTGCCAATTATCGATAGAAAGAACGATTGCCATGGCTGGGAAGTGAATCTTTACCTACCGCCGATGTAGAACGATGGGAAACATCGAATATCACATATTCGTGGCAATTATCGATAGTTAGAATGATTGCGAGGGATGGGAAGTGAATCCTTACCTACCGCCGATGTAGAACGATGGGAAACATCGAATATCACATATTCGTGGCAATTATCGATAGTTAGAATGATTGCGAGGGATGGGAAGTGAATCCTTACCTACAGCCGATGTAGAACGATGGGAAACATCAAATATCACATATTCGTTCCAATTATCGATAGAAAGAACGATTGCGAGGGCTGGGAAGTGAATCCTTACCTACCGCCGATGTAGAACGCTTCGAAACATCGTATATCAGGTATTCGTGCCAATTATCGATAGAAAGAACGATTGCCATGGCTGGGAAGTGAATCTTTACCTACCGCCGATGTAGAACGATGGGAAACATCGAATATCACATAATCGTGGCAATTATCGATAGTTAGTACGATTGCGAGTGCTGGGAAGTGAATCCTTAATTACCATCGATGCAGAACGCTTGGAAACATCGAATATCACGTATTCGTGCCAATTATCGATAGAAAGAACGATTGCGAGGGCTGGGAAGTGAATCCTTACCTACCGCCGATGTAGAACGCTTCGAAACATCGTATATCAGGTATACGTGCCAATTATCGATAGAAAGAACGATTGCCATGGCTGGGAAGTGAATCTTTACCTACCGCCGATGTAGAACGATGGGAAACATCGAATATCACATATTCGTGGCAATTATCGATAGTTAGAATGTTTGCGAGGGATGGGAAGTGAATCCTTACCTACAGCCGATGTAGAACGATGGGAAACATCAAATATCACATATTCGTTCCAATTATCGATAGAAAGAACGATTGCGAGGGCTGGGAAGTGAATCCTTACCTACCGCCGATGTAGAACGCTTCGAAACATCGTATATCAGGTATTCGTGCCAATTATCGATAGAAAGAACGATTGCCATGGCTGGGAAGTGAATCTTTACCTACCGCCGATGTAGAACGATGGGAAACATCGAATATCACATAATCGTGGCAATTATCGATAGTTAGTACGATTGCGAGTGCTGGGAAGTGAATCCTTAATTACCATCGATGCAGAACGCTTGGAAACATCGAATATCACGTATTCGTGCCAATTATCGATAGAAAGAACGATTGCGAGGGCTGGGAAGTGAATCCTTACCTACCGCCGATGTAGAACGCTTCGAAACATCGTATATCAGGTATACGTGCCAATTATCGATAGAAAGAACGATTGCCATGGCTGGGAAGTGAATCTTTACCTACCGCCGATGTAGAACGATGGGAAACATCGAATATCTCATATTCGTGGCAATTATCGATAGAAAGAACGATTGCCATGGCTGGGAAGTGAATCCTTACCTACCGCCGATGTAGAACGCTTCGAAACATCGTATATCAGGTATTCGTGCCAATTATCGATAGAAAGAACGATTGCCATGGCTGGGAAGTGAATCTTTACCTACCATCGATGTAGAACGCTTCGAAACATCGTATATCAGGTATTCGTGCCAATTATCGATAGAAAGAACGATTGCCATAGCTGGGAAGTGAATCTTTACCTACCGCCGATGTAGAACGATGGGAAACATCGAATATCACATAATCGTGGCAATTATCGATAGTTAGAACGATTGCGAGGGATGGGAAGTGAATCCTTACCTACCGCCGTTGTAGAACGCTTCGAAACATCGTGTATCAGGTATTCGTGACAATTATCGATAGAAAGCACGATTGCAGGGGCAGGGATGTGAATCTTTACTTACCGTGGATGCCGAACGCTACGAAACATTGTATATCAGGTATTCGTGGCAATTATCGATAGTTAGAACGATTGCGAGGGCTGGGAAGTGAATCCTTACCTACAGCCGATGTACAACGATGGGAAACATCGAATATCACATATTCGTGGCAATTATCGATAGTTAGAACGATTGCGAGGGATGGGAAGTGAATCCTTACCTACCGCCGATGTAGAACGCTTCGAATCATCGTGTATCTGGTATTTGTGTCAATTATCGATGGAATGAACGATTGCGAGGGCTGGGAAGGGAATCCTTACGTACCGCCGATGTAGAACAATGGGAAACATCGAATATCACGAATTCGTGCCAATTATCGATAGAAAGAACGATTGCCATGGCTGGGAAGTGAATCGTTATCTACCGCCGATGTACAACGATGGGAAACATCGAATATCACATATTCGTGGCAATTATCGATAGTTAGGACGATTGCGAGGGATGGGAAGTGAATCCTTACCTACCGCCGATGTAGAACGCTTCGAAAAATCGTGTATGAGGTATTCGTGACAATTATAGATAAAAAGAACGATTGCGAGGGCTGGGAAATGAATCCTTACCTACCGCCGATGTAGAACGCTACGAAACATCGTATATCACATATTCGTGGCAATTATCGATAGTTAGAACGATTGCGAGGGATGGGAAGTGAATCCTTACCTACCGCCGATGTAGAACGCTTCGAAACATCGTATATCAGGTATACGTGCCAATTATCGATAGAAAGAACGATTGCCATGGCTGGGAAGTGAATCTTTATCTACCGCCGATGTAGAACGATGGGAAACATCAAATATCACATATTCGTGGCCATTATTGATATTTAGAACGATTGGGAGGGCTTGGAAGTGAATCCTTACCTACAGCCGATGTAGAACGATGGGAAACATCAAATATCACATATTCGTGGCAATTATCTATAGTTAGAACGATTGCGAGTGCTGGGAAGTGAATCCTTAATTACTGTTACGTCCTAGGTAGGGCTCCGTAATGATTGATAGGACGTTTCTCGAAGTTGGTTGGATACGTCGCATTTTTGATCGTGACTAGTCCCTAGGGGTAGTCATCCTGTATCGGGACGTTAAGAAGTGTGGTGGTTTGTCGAGTGTGCGAGCCAGAGGTAGCGAGCGGATCTACCTTCTTCGTTGTAGGATATGGCTAGCACACATTGCTGGCGGTGGTTGCGCGTAAATGAACTAAAGAACACTGTTTGGTAGATATTGAAGTAACTATATTCTAACACTTGTTGCTTACACTGGATTACAAGTTTGAACTAATAGAATTAACACGAGGTTACACGGCACTGCCTTCTGCGGTGAACTACTGTAACGGGGCTACTCATACCGCATCCGGCGGTAGATAGACTGTTTAACAATGTGAGTTGTACCACGACCGGTGGTAGACTGACTGTTTAGTGACTACATACTGACCGTAGACTACTGATTGAACTAACTGAGCACGTACCGCGTCGGACTCTACCCGGAAAACATAAGACTATCCGATAGACTGACTGTATTGGACTGCTCTTGACTACTAACACTTGACTGACTTTCTGTTGACTGCTCCGCTTATTTTATAGCAGTAATATGCTGATTGTGCAGTCTCGAAGAATGCTGACGCAGCTGGGAACGACCGTTGGCAACGGTTCCCGTACGTTCCTTATCTTTCGCAACGTGTGCATTCCTGAGTGGCAGTTGTTATCGCAATCGGAACGGATGCTGATGCGTCAATCTTTTGTGCAGTAACGAATGCTGACGCAGCTGGGAACGACCGTTGGTCAACGGTTCCCGTACGTGCCTTATCTTTTGCAACGTGTGCATTTATCTCCGTGGGAGCGGATGCTGACGCAGCTGGGAACGCCGTTGGTCAACGGTTCCCGTACGTGCCTTATCTTTCGCAACGTGTGCATTCTTGAGTTGCAGTTATTATCGCTATCGGAACGGATGCTGATGCGACAGTCTTATTGCACACGTGCAAGACAATGGAATCGTGATTATCTGACTCAGCACTCTTATGTTTAACGCTGAGTTGGTGTCTATACCTCTGCGCATGCATTTCCAGCAGCGAGAGCTCAGTCTGTTGCGCGACTCTGAACGAGACGGTAGTGTTAAGACATACATCAACGGTCGCGCTCCCTTTTTATCCTATATCACTCCGTGGTTCTTTGTGGTTACTCAAAAGGCTTTTCCCTTGATTTAAAGTACTTTTAATTGAATAAATATATTTGAATTGCATCTTTTGAGCAATCATACGGAACATTAGAAACTCTGTGCAGCATAAGTGATTTTGTGATATCTGTGATTCCAGATGCCGAGTTCTGAGATAGCCGCACGGCGTTTCTTTTGGTGAGTGACTTTTACTTATTTAAAGTGATACCATGTAGACGAATCAGTATGTTCACAATTCAACGGCATTTTAACTGAATTTTATTGTAGTTCTTAATTGAGTCATAGTCATGGCAAAACTTGGAGTATATATAGAACGTGCTGATTCGTTTGAGGTCTATAAATAGAAATAGTTACGTTCCGGGCAGTCCCGGGACGTGACACCTTCCCCCTTGGGAAGCAAATTTCTGTAAGAAATTTGCTGAATGTCAGCTCGAAATGTTTCGCGCGTTGATTTCAACGATGATGTAGCAGCTGATGTCCCTCGGGCGTATTTTATCATGTGGTGTGATGTCGCGTAGCGGCTACTCCCTTCGAGCGACGAAATCGTGAACTCCAGACTGCGCTGATGAGTTGGAAACCGGGTGCGTTTCTTATTTCGTCGTTTCTTCTATGATGATTGTTTTCATCAATTTATGATTTTGCTTGTTGATTTTTGATCCAAGCCATGCTAGATACTTGTACTGGCGCGTATTATTTTTTGGAATATTTTCGCGATGAGTAACTCGATTTCCAGAATATTCGTTCCTTCCAACGTTGCCCATGTAAATATAGCATTCTTGATTATGGTGCTCAAGCTTGGATGATCCCTCAATCGGCTTGAAACGTTCTCGAGGGTCAGTCTTGATGGCGATACATATCCTTGATTTTTGGAGAGTTTTATTTCTTTGAACTTTCTCAATGTTACCGTCCATGCGGCAATTTTTTAACTTGATGGTGATTAACACATTGGCGACGGGGGATTTCGAATACGGTTCAAAAATGACGCGTTTTCGCGTCATCCGTCGCCAATGTGTTAACTTGATGGCGATGGCCATGGCGATGGCGATGGCGATGGCGCGTTTGATTTTGGGGAGTTATATTACCTTGACCTCCCCCAATGTTACTGCTTGAAATCAGTAACCTTTTAACTTGATGTCGATTCCCGCCTTTGATTATGGAGAGTTTTATTACGATGACCTCCCCCAATGTTACTGCCTTATTCAGTAATTCTTTAACTTGATGGCGATACCAACCCCTTGATTTTGGAGAGTTTTATTACTTTGACCTCCCCCAATGTTACTGCTTTATTGAGTAATTTTTTAACTTGTTGGCGATACCCGCCCTTGATTTTGGAGAGTTCTATTACTTTTACCTCCTCCAATGTTACTACTTTATGCAGTAATTTTTTAACTTGATGGCGATACCCGCCCTTGATTTTTGGAGAGTTTTATTTCATCGACCTCCCCCAATGTTACTTTCTGTACAGTAATTTTTTACCTTGATTCTTGACGCGCATCCCTCTTCTATTTCGAAATTCGCTGTATTACTTAATATGGCGTAGAGCATCTTTTGGGGATCGAGAGCCTCGAATTTCTGGACCGTACACAAAATATTCCCCTTTCGGCGCGTATATACGCGTAATTGATGTTGGCTCCGTGGTTGATTTAATAATTGAGATCCTAAGATCCCGTCCTCCTTGATCAGCGGCGAATCGTCCACGACGCGAGAATGAACTTGATGGCCCGCAACCTTTATTGACACTTTCCCTAGGGTGGTCAGGTTCGACGCCGATTTGCCACGTATATTATCACATCTCGGTCGATTTATACTCGCCATTCTGGTCAGGCCTGACGTCATGATTAGATTAATTTCAGATCCGGAGTACGGCAATAAACTCGTTGTTCGTTGCACATCTGGGGGCAATTTAAATGCTCCTGGGTCCTTGCGTTTAGATCCTTCTTGAAGCCTTTAGGTGGATGTTGGTAGATTATTTGCGTTTCCCCAACTTTCTTACTTCCGCAATTGGCTTTCATTGCGGCTCGAAATGTCTCGTCTTGATCCCTATGATTCACTAACTTGACCCTGGTAAAAACTTCGGCTCGTAACCCGTTCGCAGATGCTGCTCGAATGTCTTGGTCAATTTCGAATTGCTTCGTAAACTGTGCGCTCCCTTGATCCTGCCTTTCTGTGTTCATTTTAGCTAGAAGCAGGTTTTCTAACGATCTTGAGTATCCTTTCCTTATATTTGATAGATGGTACTCTCATCACTTTTAGTTACACTTATTAACGTATGCGATCGCATCCAATAGCTGCCACCAAAAATGTTATATCCTCGTTTTTGGCAACGAGTCTCGGACTTCCCTGATAACTTACGAAGAAATGCATGTGTACGAAACACATTGGTGTCTTCCGTCTTGTCGATCGTAGGTGAAGCATTGACGATTAGGTCGTCCCCTTCCCCCTCAGATTCGGAAAATTCTTACAACCTGTTCCCGGGTCGAAGCTGGAATTCTTCCTCTGCTGGTTCTTCGAGTCCCGTCGACTGCTTTGGTTCATGCGTGTCGAAGGCTCGGTCCAGTATCCTATTCACTGAGTTCAAATTGTCGAATGTATCTTCCCACAGGGAGAGCTGTTGTAGCACAAGTTCTAGTGGCGTTGCAGTTGCCTCGTCCGCCATTTCGCGATACACCTCTTAACGTTTGCGACCGTATCCCACCGCTGTCACCAATTTTGTTACGTCCTAGGTAGGGCTCCGTAATGATTGATAGGACGTTTCTCGAAGTTGGTTGGATACGTCGCATTTTTGATCGTGACTAGTCCCTAGGGGTAGTCGTCCTGTATCGGGACGTTAAGAAGTGTGGTGGTTTGTCGAGTGTGCGAGCCAGAGGTAGCGAGCGGATCTACCTTCTTCGTTGTAGGATATGGCTAGCACACATTGCTGGCGGTGGATGCGCGTAAATGAACTAAAGAACACTGTTTGGTAGATATTGAAGTAACTATATTCTAACACTTGTTGCTTACACTGGATTACAAGTTTGAACTAATAGAATTAACACGAGGTTACACGGCACTGCCTTCTGCGGTGAACTACTGTAACGGGGCTACTCATACCGCATCCGGCGGTAGATAGACTGTTTAACAATGTGAGTTGTACCACGACCGGTGGTAGACTGACTGTTTAGTGACTACATACTGACCGTAGACTACTGATTGAACTAACTGAGCACGTACCGCGTCGGACTCTACCCGGAAAACATCAGACTATCCGATAGACTGACTGTATTGGACTGCTCTTGACTACTGACACTTGACTGACTTTCTGCTGACTGCTCCGCTTATTTTATAGCAGTAATATGCTGATTGTGCAGTCTCGAAGAATGCTGACGCAGCTGGGAACGACCGTTGGCAACGGTTCCCGTACGTTCCTTATCTTTCGCAACGTGTGCATTCCTGAGTGGCAGTTGTTATCGCAATCGGAACGGATGCTGATGCGTCAATCTTTTGTGCAGTAACGAATGCTGACGCAGCTGGGAACGACCGTTGGTCAACGGTTCCCGTACGTGCCTTATCTTTTGCAACGTGTGCATTTATCTCCGTGGGAGCGGATGCTGACGCAGCTGGGAACGCCGTTGGTCAACGGTTCCCGTACGTGCCTTATCTTTCGCAACGTGTGCATTCTTGAGTTGCAGTTATTATCGCTATCGGAACGGATGCTGATGCGACAGTCTTATTGCACACGTGCAAGACAATGGAATCGTGATTATCTGACTCAGCACTCTTATGTTTAACGCTGAGTTGGTGTCTATACCTCTGCGCATGCATTTCCAGCAGCGAGAGCTCAGTCTGTTGCGCGACTCTGAACGAGACGGTAGTGTTAAGACATACATCAACGGTCGCGCTCCCTTTTTATCCTATATCACTCCGTGGTTCTTTGTGGTTACTCAAAAGGCTTTTCCCTTGATTTAAAGTAGTTTTAATTGAATAAATATATTTGAATTGCATCTTTTGAGCAATCATACGGAACATTAGAAACTCTGTGCAGCATAAGTGATTTTGTGATATCTGTGATTCCAGATGCCGAGTTCTGAGATAGCCGCACGGCGTTTCTTTTGGTGAGTGACTTTTACTTATTTAAAGTGATACCATGTAGACGAATCAGTATGTTCACAATTCAACGGCATTTTAACTGAATTTTATTGTAGTTCTTAATTGAGTCATAGTCATGGCAAAACTTGGAGTACATATAGAACGTGCTGATTCGTTTGAGGTCTATAAATAGTGTTACGTCCTAGTTAGGGCTCCGTAATAATTGACAGGACGTTTCTCGAAGTTGGTTGGATACGTCGCATTTTTGATCGTGACTAGTCCCTAGGGGTAGTCAACCTGTATCGGGACGTTAAGAAGTGTGGTTGTGTGTCGAGTGTGCGAGCCAGAGGTAGCGAGCGGATCTACCTTCTTCGTTGTAGGAGATGGCTAGCACACATTGTTGGCGGTAGATGCGCGTAAATGAACTAAAGAACACTGTGTCTAATGAACATGATAACAACTATATTCTATCACTTGGTAGTTACACTGTGTTACAAGATTTTAATTATAACTAACAACGCGATGTTACGCGGCTGCCTAAGCAGAACTGTTGGTGTGTACTCACTACGATTGGCGTCGACTGTAGATTGATGTTACTCGGCTGACTCTCGGGTCAGAACTGACTGTTTACTGACTACATACTGACCGTAGACTACTGACTGTACTGGAATACTGTCTACTTGAACTGAACTGTACATGAAGCACGCACCGCGTCCGGCGATAGACTGTTCATGGTCGACTGACCGAACTGGACTACTCTTTGTCTACTGACACTAGACTGCTGACACTTGACTGCTGACACTTGACTGTGTCACGTCCCGGGACTGCCCGGAACGTAACTATTTCTATTTATAGACCTCAAACGAATCAGCATGTTCTATACATAATCCAAGTTGTGTCTTGACTAAGACTCAATTAAGAAATACAATATAATTCAGTTAAAATGCCGTTGAATTGTGAACATACTGATTCGTCAAATATGGTATCGCTTAAAATAAGTAAAAGTCACTCACCAAAAGAAACGCCGTGCGGCTATCTCAGAACTCGGCATCTGGAATCACAGATATCACAAAATCACTTATGCTGCACAGAGTTTCTAATGTTCCGTATGATTGCTCAAAAGATGCAATTCAAATATATTTATTCAATTAAAACTACTTTAAATCAAGGGAAAAGCCTTTTGAGTAACCACAAAGAACCACGGAATGATATAGGATAAAAAGGGAGCGCGACCGTTGATGTATGTCGTAACACTGCCGTCTCGTTCAGAGTCGCGCAACAGACTGAGCTCTCGCTGCTGGCAGTGCGTGCGCAGAGGTATAGACGCTAACTCAGCGTTAAACATAGGAGTGCTGAGTCAGATAATCACGATTCCATTGTCTTGCACGTGTGCGATAAGACTGTCGCATCAGCATTCGTTCCGAGAGCGATAATAACTGCAACTCAAGAATGCACACGTTGCGAAAGATAAGGCACGTACGGGAACCGTTGACCAACGGCGTTCCCAGCTGCGTCAGCATCCGCTCCCACGGACATAAATGCACACGTTGCAAAGATAAGGCACGTACGGGAACAGTTGACCAACGGTCGTTCCCAGCTGCATCAGCAATCTTCGAGACTGCACAATCAGCATATTACTGCTATAAAATAAGCGGAGCAGTCAGCAGAAAGTCAGTCAAGTGTCAGCAGTCTAGTGTCAGTAGACAAAGAGTAGTCCAGTTCGGTCAGTCGACCATGAACAGTCTACCGCCGGACGCGGTACGTGCTCCCATCGTTAAAGTCTACAGTAACCAGTTAGTCTACCGCAATACGCGGTACGTGCTCAGTAAAGTGTCAGTAGTCAAGAGCAGTCCAATTCAGTCAGTTCTGACCCGAGAGTCAGCCGAGTAACATCAATCTACAGTCGACGTCAATTGTAGTGAGTACACACCAACAGTTCTGCTTAGGCAGCCGCGTAACATCGCGTTGTTAGTTATAATTAAAATCTTGTAACAAAGTGTAACTACCAAGTGATAGAATATAGTTGTTATCATGTTCATTAGACACAGTGTTCTTTAGTTCATTTACGCGCATCTACCGCCAACAATGTGTGCTAGCCATCTCCTACAACGAAGAAGGTAGATCCGCTCGCTACCTCTGGCTCGCACACTCGACACACAACCACACTTCTTAACGTCCCGATACAGGTTGACTACCCCTAGGGACTAGTCACGATCAAAAATGCGACGTATCCAACCAACTTCGAGAAACGTCCTGTCAATCATTATGGAGCCCTACCTAGGACGTAACAAAATTGGTGACAGCGGTGGGATGCGGTCGCAAACGTTAAGAGGTGTATCACGAAATGGCGGACGAGACGCCTGCAACGCCTCTAGACCTAGTGCTACAACAGCTCTCCCTGTGGGAGGATAAATTCGACAATTGGAACTCGAGGAATAGGAGACTGGACCGAATCATCGACACGCATAAACCCCAACAGTCGACGGTACTCGAAGAACCAGCAGTGGAAGACGTCGAGCTTCGACCCGGGAACTGGCTGTAAGAGTTTCCTGAATCTGAGGGGGAAGGGGACGACCTAATCGTCGATGCTTCACCCACGATCGACACGACGGAAGACACCAATGTGTTTCGTACCAATGCATTTCTTCGTAAGTTATCAGGGAATTCCGAGACTCGTTGCCAAAAACGAGGATATAACATTTTTGGTGGCAACGATAGGATGCGATCGCATACGTTTAGACGTGTAACGAAAATGGTCAGAAGTACCATCTGCTTAAAGTATGAACAAAGATAATCTCAACTACGTACATTGATAGAAATCCTGCTACTAGCTACGATGAAAAAAGAAAGGCAGGATCAAGGGAGCGAACAGTTTACGAAGCAATTCGAAATTGACCAAGACACTCGAGCAGCATCTGCGAACGGGTTACGAGCCGAAGTTTTTACCAGGGTCAAGTTAGTGAATCATAGGGATCAAGACGAGACATTTCGAGCTGCAATGAAAACCAATTGCGGAAATAAGAAAGTTTGGGAAAGGCAAAGAATCTACCAACATACACCTAAAGGTTTCAACAGGGAACTAAACACAAGGTCCCTGGACCATTCAAAGTGTCCCCAAATGTGCAATGAACAACGAGATTATTGCTGTACTCCGGATATGAATCTAATTGCATCAAGGAACAGTCCTGACCAGAACGGCGAGTATAAACGACCGAGATGTGAAAATACGAGGCAAATCGGCTTCGAACCTGACCACCCTAGGGAAAGTGTCAATAAAGGTTGCGGGCCATCAAGTTCATTCTCGCGTCGTGGACGATTCGCCGCTGATCAAGGAGGACGGGATCTTAGGATCTCTATTATTAAATCAATCACGGAGCATCAATTACGCGTATGTACGCGCCGAACGGGGAACATTTTTTGTACGGTCCAGAAACTCGAGGCTCTCGATACCTAAAAGATGCTCTACGGCATATTAAGTAATACAGCGAATTCCGAAATAGAAGAGGGATGCGCGTCAAGAATCAAGGTAAAAAAATTATTGAACAGAAAGTAACATTGGGGGAGGTCGAAGAAATAAAACTCTCCAAGAATCAAAGGCGGGTATCGCCATCAAGTTAAATAATTACTGCATAAAGTATTGGAGGAGGTAAAAGTAATAGAACTCTCCAAAATCATGGGCGGGTATCGCCATCAAGTTAAAAAATTACTGAATAAAGCAGTAACATTGGGGGAGCTCAAAGTAATAAAACTCTCCAAAATCAAAGGCGGGTATCGCCATCAAGTTAAAGAATTTATGAATAAGGCAGTAACATTGGCGGAGGTCATCGTAATAAAACTCTCCATAATCAAAGGCGGGAATCGACGTCAAGTTAAAAGGTTACTGATATCAAGCAGTAACATTGGGGGAGGTCAGGGTAATATAACTCTCCAAAATCAAAAGCGCCATCGCCATCGCTATCGCCATCAAGTTAAAGAATTACTGAATAAGGTAGTAACATTGGGGGAGGTCATCGTAATAAAACTCTCCATAATCAAAGGCGGGAATCGACATCATGTTAAAAGGTTACCGATATCAAGCAGTAACATTGGGGGAGGTCAAGGTAATATAACTCTCCAAAATCAAAAGCGCCATCGCGATCGCCATCAAGTTAAAAAATTGCCGCATCGACGGTAACATTGAGAAAGTTCAAAGTAATAATACTCTCCAAAATCAAGGGCGGGTCTCGCCATTAAGTTAAAAGGTTACTGCATCAACGGTAACATTAGAGAAGTACGAAGAAATAAACTCTCAAAAATACAAGGGCGAAGATGGCCATCAAGAAAATATACTGGATTGAAAGGCAGCAGTCAAAACATTTATTCACGAGTACCAACTCCATACAATTTACGCATACGGATTCCAACTCATCACCGCAGTCTGGAGTTCACGATTTCGTCGCTCGAAGGAAGTAGCCGCTACACGACATCACACCACATGATAAAATGCGCCCGAGGGACATCAGCTGCTACAACATCGTCGAAATCAACGCGTAAAACAATTCGAGCTAACCCTCAGCAAATTTCTTACAGAAATTTGCTTCCCAAGGGGGAAGGTGTCACGTCCCGGGACTGCCCGGAACGTAACTATTTCTATTTATAGACCTCAAACGAATCAGCATGTTCTATACATAATCCAAGTTGTGTCTTGACTAAGACTCAATTAAGAAATACAATATAATTCAGTTAAAATGCCGTTGAATTGTGAACATACTGATTCGTCAAATATGGTATCGCTTAAAATAAGTAAAAGTCACTCACCAAAAGAAACGCCGTGCGGCTATCTCAGAACTCGGCATCTGGAATCACAGATATCACAAAATCACTTATGCTGCACAGAGTTTCTAATGTTCCGTATGATTGCTCAAAAGATGCAATTCAAATATATTTATTCAATTAAAACTACTTTAAATCAAGGGAAAAGCCTTTTGAGTAACCACAAAGAACCACGGAATGATATAGGATAAAAAGGGAGCGCGACCGTTGATGTATGTCGTAACACTGCCGTCTCGTTCAGAGTCGCGCAACAGACTGAGCTCTCGCTGCTGGCAGTGCGTGCGCAGAGGTATAGACGCTAACTCAGCGTTAAACATAGGAGTGCTGAGTCAGATAATCACGATTCCATTGTCTTGCACGTGTGCGATAAGACTGTCGCATCAGCATTCGTTCCGAGAGCGATAATAACTGCAACTCAAGAATGCACACGTTGCGAAAGATAAGGCACGTACGGGAACCGTTGACCAACGGCGTTCCCAGCTGCGTCAGCATCCGCTCCCACGGACATAAATGCACACGTTGCAAAGATAAGGCACGTACGGGAACAGTTGACCAACGGTCGTTCCCAGCTGCATCAGCAATCTTCGAGACTGCACAATCAGCATATTACTGCTATAAAATAAGCGGAGCAGTCAGCAGAAAGTCAGTCAAGTGTCAGCAGTCTAGTGTCAGTAGACAAAGAGTAGTCCAGTTCGGTCAGTCGACCATGAACAGTCTACCGCCGGACGCGGTACGTGCTCCCATCGTTAAAGTCTACAGTAACCAGTTAGTCTACCGCAATACGCGGTACGTGCTCAGTAAAGTGTCAGTAGTCAAGAGCAGTCCAATTCAGTCAGTTCTGACCCGAGAGTCAGCCGAGTAACATCAATCTACAGTCGACGTCAATTGTAGTGAGTACACACCAACAGTTCTGCTTAGGCAGCCGCGTAACATCGCGTTGTTAGTTATAATTAAAATCTTGTAACAAAGTGTAACTACCAAGTGATAGAATATAGTTGTTATCATGTTCATTAGAAAAGTGTTCTTTAGTTCATTTACGCGCATCTACCGCCAACAATGTGTGCTAGCCATCTCCTACAACGAAGAAGGTAGATCCGCTCGCTACCTCTGGCTCGCACACTCGACACACAACCACACTTCTTAACGTCCCGATACAGGTTGACTACCCCTAGGGACTAGTCACGATCAAAAATGCGACGTATCCAACCAACTTCGAGAAACGTCCTGTCAATCATTATGGAGCCCTACCTAGGACGTAACAACTGCTTTCACTTGACTGGCCGTGTTGGACTGCTCTTGACTACTGACTCTTGACTGCCTTTCTGCTGACTGTTCCGCTTATTTTATAGCAGTAATATGCTGATTGTGCAGTCTCGAAGATTGCTGATGCAGCTGGGAACGACCGTTGGTCAACTGTTCCCGTACGTGCCTTATCTTTGCAACGTGTGCATTTATGTCCGTGGGAGCGGATGCTGACGCAGCTGGGAACGCCGTTGGCCAACGGTTCCCGTACGTGCCTTATCTTTCGCAACGTGTGCATTCTTGAGTTGCAGTTATTATCGCTCTCGGAACGAATGCTGATGCGACAGTCTTATCGCACACGTGCAAGACAATGGAATCGTGATTATCTGACTCAGCACTCCTATGTTTAACGCTGAGTTAGCGTCTATACCTCTGCGCACGCACTGCCAGCAGCGAGAGCTCAGTCTGTTGCGCGACTCTGAACGTAACGGTAGTGTTACCGACATACATCAACGGTCGCGCTCCCTTTTTATCCTATGGCACTTAGTGGTTCATTATTATTACTCAAAAGCCTTTTTCCTTTGATTGAAAGTAGTTTTAATTGAATAAATAGATTTGTATTGCATCTTTTGAGCAATCATACCGAACATTAGAACCGCAGTGCAGCATAAGTGATTTTGTGATTTCTGTGATTCAAGATGCCGAGTTCTGATATAGCTGCACAGCGTTTCTTTGGGAGAGTGACTTTTACTTATTTTAAGCGATACCATATTTGACGAATCAGTATGTTCACAATTCAACGGCATTTTAACTGAATTATATTGTATTTCTTAATTGAGTCTTAGTCAAGACACAACTTGGATTATGTATAGAACGTGCTGATTCGTTTGAGGTCTTGAAATAGAAATCGTTACGTTCCGGGCAGTCCCGGGACGTGACAATAGAAATAGTTACGTTCCGGGCAGTCCCGGGACGTGACATTAACATCGATGCAGAACGCTTGGAAACATCGAATATCACGTATTCGTTCCAATTATCGATAGAAAGCACGATTGCAGGGGCAGGGAAGTGAATCCTTATTAACCGTCGATGCCGAACGCTTCGAAACATTGTATATCAGGTATTCGTGCCAATTATCGATAGAAAGAACGATTGCGAGGGCAGGGATGTGAATCTTTACTTACCGTGGATGCCGAACGCTTCGAAACATCATATATCAGGTATTCGTGCCAATTATCGATAGAAAGAACGATTGCCATGGCTGGTGTCACGTCCCGGGACTGCCCGGAACGTAACTATTTCTATTTATAGACCTCAAACGAATCAGCACGTTCTAAACGTACTCCAAGCTATGCCTTGACTAAGATTCAATTAAGAAACACAATATAAAATAGGAATAATGCCGTAGAATTGTGAACATACTGATTTGTCTAAATGGTATCACTTAAAATAGGTAAAAGTCACTCACCAAAAGAAACGCCGTGCGGCTATCTCAGATCTCGGCATCTGGAATCACAGATATCACAAAATCACTTATGCTGCACTGCGGTTCTACTGTTCCGTATGATTGCTCCAAAGATGCAATACAAATATCTTTATTCAATTAAAACTACTTTAGAATCAAGGAAAAGACTTTTGAGTAACCACAAAGAACCACGGAGTGATATAGTTGATGTATGTCGTAACACTACCGTCTCGTTCAGAGTCGCGCAACAGACTGAGCTCTCGCTGCTGGAAGTGCATGCGCAGAGGTATAGACGCTAACTCAGCGTTAAACATAGGAGTGCTGAGTCAGATAATCACGATTCCATTGTCTTGCACGTGTGCAATAAGACTGTCGCATCAGCATCCGGTCCGAGAGCGATAATAACTGCAACCCAAGAATGCACACGTTGCGAAAGACAAGGCACGTACGGGAACCGTTGACCAACGGCGTTCCCAGCTGCGTCAGCATCCGCTCCCACGGACATAAATGCACACGTTGCAAAGATAAGGCACGTACGGGAACAGTTGAGCAACGGTCGTTCCCAGCTGCGTCAGCATTCTTCGAGACTGCACAATCAGCATATTACGGCTATAAAATAAGCGGAGCAGTCAACAGAAAGTCAGTCAAGTGTCAGCAGTCAAGTGTCAGTAGTCAAGAGCAGTCCAATTCAGTCTATCGCCGGACGCGGTGCGTGCTCAGTGAACAGTCTACGGTCAGTATGTAGTCAGTAAACAGTCAGTCTACCGCAATATGCGGTACGTGCTCAATGTCAGTTCTGACCCGAGAGTCAGCCGAGTAACATCAATCTACAGTCGACGTCAATCGTAGTGAGTACACACCAACAGTTCTGTTTAGGCAGCCGAGAATAATCGCGTTGTTAGTTCTAATTAAAATCATGTAACTCAGTGTAACTACCAAGTGATAGAATATAGTTGTTATCATGTTCATTAGACACAGTGTTCTTTAGTTCATTTACGCGCATCCACCGCCAACAATGTGTGCTAGCCATATCCTACAACGAAGAAGGTAGATCCGCTCGCTACCTCTGGCTCGCACACTCGACGAACAACCACACTGCTTAACGTCCCGATACAGGTTGACTACCCTTGGGGACTAGTCACGATCAAAAATGCGAACGTATCCAACCAACTTCGAGAAACGTCCTGTCAATCATTATGGAGCCCTAACTAGGACGTAACACTGGGAAGTGAATCTTTACCTACCGCCGATGTAGAACGGTGGGAAACATCGAATATCACATATTCGTGGCAATTATCGATAGTTAGAACGATTGCGAGGGATGGGAAGTGAATCCATACCTACCGCCGATGTAGAACGCTTCGAAAAATCGTGTATGAGGTATTCGTGACAATTATCGATAGAAAGAAGGATTGCAGGGGCAGGGAAGAGAATCTTTACTTACCGTGGATGCCGAACACTTCGAAACATCGTATATCAGGTATTCGTGACAATTATAGATAAAAAGAACGATTGCGAGGGCTGGGAAATGAATCCTTACCTACGCCGATGTAGAACGCTTCGAAACATCGTATATCACATATTCGTGGCAATTATCGATAGTTAGAACGATTGCGAGTGCTGGGAAGTGAATCCTTAATTAACATCGATGCAGAACGCTTGGAAACATCGAATATCACGTATTCGTTCCAATTATCGATAGAAAGAACGATTGCGAGGGCTGGGAAGTGAATCCTTACCTACCGCCGATGTAGAACGCTTCGAAACATCGTATATCAGGTATTCGTGCCAATTATCGATAGAAAGAACGATTGCCATGGCTGGGAAGTGAATCTTTACCTACCGCCGATGTAGAACGATGGGAAACATCGAATATCACATATTCGTGGCAATTATCGATAGTTAGAACGATTGCGAGGGATGGGAAGTGAATCCTTACCTACCGCCGATGTAGAACGCTTCGAATCATCGTGTATCTGGTATTTGTGTCAATTATCGATGGAATGAACGATTGCGAGGGCTGGGAAGGGAATCCTTACGTACCGCCGATGTAGAACAATGGGAAACATCGAATATCACGAATTCGTGCCAATTATCGATAGAAAGAACGATTGCCATGGCTGGGAAGTGAATCTTTATCTACCGCCGATGTACAACGATGGGAAACATCGAATATCACATATTCGTGGCAATTATCGATAGTTAGAACGATTGCGAGGGATGGGAAGTGAATCCTTCCCTACCGCCGATGTAGAACGCTTCGAATCATCGTGTATGAGGTATTCGTGACAATTATCGATAGAAAGAAGGATTGCAGGGGCAGGGAAGAGAATCTTTACTTACCGTGGATGCCGAACACTTCGAAACATCGTATATCAGGTATTCGTGACAATTATAGATAAAAAGAACGATTGCGAGGGCTGGGAAATGAATCCTTACCTACCGCCGATGTAGAACGCTTCGAAACATCGTATATCACATATTCGTGGCAATTATCGATAGTTAGAACGATTGCGAGTGCTGGGAAGTGAATCCTTAATTAACATCGATGCAGAACGCTTGGAAACATCGAATATCACGTATTCGTTCCAATTATCGATAGAAAGAACGATTGCGAGGGCTGGGAAGTGAATCCTTACCTACCGCCGATGTAGAACGCTTCGAAACATCGTATATCAGGTATTCGTGCCAATTATCGATAGAAAGAACGATTGCCATGGCTGGGAAGTGAATCTTTACCTACCGCCGATGTAGAACGATGGGAAACATCGAATATCACATATTCGTGGCAATTATCGATAGTTAGAACGATTGCGAGGGATGGGAAGTGAATCCTTACCTACCGCCGATGTAGAACGCTTCGAATCATCGTGTATCTGGTATTTGTGTCAATTATCGATGGAATGAACGATTGCGAGGGCTGGGAAGGGAATCCTTACGTACCGCCGATGTAGAACAATGGGAAACATCGAATATCACGAATTCGTGCCAATTATCGATAGAAAGAACGATTGCCATGGCTGGGAAGTGAATCTTTATCTACCGCCGATGTACAACGATGGGAAACATCGAATATCACATATTCGTGGCAATTATCGATAGTTAGAACGATTGCGAGGGATGGGAAGTGAATCCTTCCCTACCGCCGATGTAGAACGCTTCGAATCATCGTGTATGAGGTATTCGTGACAATTATCGATAGAAAGAAGGATTGCAGGGGCAGGGAAGAGAATCTTTACTTACCGTGGATGCCGAACACTTCGAAACATCGTATATCAGGTATTCGTGACAATTATAGATAAAAAGAACGATTGCGAGGGCTGGGAAATGAATCCTTACCTACCGCCGATGTAGAACGCTACGAAACATCGTATATCACATATTCGTGGCAATTATCGATAGTTAGAACGATTGCGAGGGATGGGAAGTGAATCCTTACCTACCGCCGATGTGGAACGCTTCGAAACATCGTATATCACATATTCGTGGCAATTATCGATAGTTAGAATGATTGCGAGGGATGGGAAGTGAATCCTTACCTACCGCCGTTGTAGAACGCTTCGAAACATCGTGTATCAGGTATTCGTGACAATTATCGATAGAAAGCACGATTGCAGGGGCAGGGAAGTGAATCCTTATTTACCGTCGATGCCCAACGCCTCGAAACTTCGTATATCAGGTATTGTCACGTCCAGGGACTGCCCGGAACGTAACTATTTCTATTTCTAGACCTCAAACGAATCAGCACGTTCTATACATAATCCAAGTTGTGCCTTGACTAAGACTCAATTAAGAAATACAAGACAAAATAGGAATAATGCCGTTGAATTGTGAACATACTGATTCGTCTAGATGGTATCACTTAAAATAATTAAAAGTTACTCACCCAAAGAAACGCCGTGCAGCTATCTCAGAACTCGGCATCTTGAATCACAGAAATCACAATATCACTCATGCTGCACTGCGGTTCTAATGTTCGGTATGATTGCTCAAAATATGCAATACAAATATATTTATTCAATTAAAACTACTTTAGAATCAAGGAAAAGACTTTTGAGTAACCACAGAGAACCACGAAGTGACATAAGATAGAAAGGGTGCGCGACCGTTGATGTATGTCGGTAACACTACCGTCACGTTCAGAATCGCGCAACAGACTGAGCTCTCGCTGCTGGAAGTGCATGCGCTGAGGTATAGACGCCAACTCAGCGTTATACATAAGAGTGCTGAGTCAGATAATCACGATTCCATTGTCTTGCACGTGTTACGTCCTAGGTAGGGCTCCGTAATGATTGACAGGACGTTTCTCGAAGTTGGTTGGATACGTCGCATTTTTGATCGTGACTAGTCCCCAAGGGTAGTCAACCTGTATCGGGACGTTAAGAAGTGGGTTGTGTGTCGATTGTGCGAGCCAGAGGTAGCGAGCGGATCTACCTTCTTCGTTGTAGGATATGGTTGGCACATATTGTTGGCGGTGGATGCGCGTAAATGAAGTAAAGAACACTGTGTCTAATGAACATGATAACAACTATATTCTATCACTTGGTAGTTACACTTTGTTACAAGATTTTAATTATAACTAACAACGCGATGTTACGCGGCTGCCTAAGCAGAACTGTTGGTGTGTACTCACTACGATTGGCGTCGACTGTAGATTGATGTTACTCGGCTGACTCTCGGGTCAGAACTGACTGTTTACTGACTACATACTGACCGTAGACTACTGACTGTACTGGAATACTGTCTACTTGAACTGAACTGTACATGAAGCACGCACTGCGTCCGGCGGTGGACTGGCTGTTTACGGACTACATACTGTCTGTAGACTGTTCACTGAGCATGCACCGTGGTGGACTTATGATACTTGACTGCTGACACTTGACTGCTGACACTTGACTGACTTTCTGCTGACTGCTCCGCTTATTTTATAGCAGTAATATGCTGATTGTGCAGTCTCGAAGAATGCTGACGCGGCTGGGAACGACCGTTTGCAACGGTTCCCGTACGTGCCTTATCTTTCGCAACGTGTGCATTCCTGAGTGGCAGTTGTTATCGCAATCGGAACGGATGCTGATGCGACAATCTTTTTGTGCAGTAACGAATGCTGACGCAGCTGGGAACGCCGTTGGTCAACGGTTCCCGTACGTGCCTTATCTTTTGCAACGTGTGCATTTATCTCCGTGGGAGCGGATGCTGACGCAGCTGGGAACGCCGTTGGTCAACGGTTCCCGTACGTGCCTTATCTTTTGCAACGTGTGCATTCTTGAGTTGCATTTGTTATCGCCCTCGGAACGAATGCTGATGCGACAGTCTTATTGCACACGTGCAAGACAATGGAATCGTGATTATCTGACTCAGCACTCCTATGTTTAACGCTGAGTTAGCGTCTATACCTCTGCGCATGCACTTCCAGCAGCGAGAGCTCAGTCTGTTGCGCGACTCTGAACGTGACGGCAGTGCTACCGACATACATCAACGGTCGCGCTCCCTTATTATCCCATGTCACTTAGTGGTTCATTATTATTACTCAAAAGCCTCTTCCCTTTGATTGAAAGTAGCCTTAATTGAACAAACATATTTGCACTGCATCTTTTGAGCAATCATACCGAACATTAGAACCGCAGTGCAGCATAAGTGATTTTGTAATTTCTGTGATTCCAGATGCCGAGTTCTGATATAGCTGCACAGCGTTTCTTTGGGTGAGTGAGTTTTACTTATTTTAAGCGATACCATATTTGACGAATCAGTATGTTCACAATTCAACGGCATTATTCCTATTTTATCTTGTATTTCTTAATTGAGTCTTAGTCAAGGCACAACTTGGATTATGTATAGAACATGCTGATTCGTTTGAGGTCTATAAATAGAAATAGTTACGTTCCGGGCAGTCCCGGGACGTGACACACGTGTGCAATAAGACTGTAGCATCAGCATCCGGTCCGAGAGCGATAATAACTGCAACCCAAGAATGCACACGTTGCGAAAGATAAGGCACGTACGGGAACCGTTGACCAACGGCGTTCCCAGCTGCGTCAGCATCCGCTCCCACGGACATAAATGCACACGTTGCAAAGATAAGTCACGTACGGGAACAGTTGACCAACGGTCGTTCCCAGCTGCGTCAGCATTATTCGAGACTGCACAATCAGCATATTACTGCTATAAAATAAGCGGAGCAGTCAGCAGAAAGACAGTCAAGTGTCAGCAGTCAAGTGTCAGCAGTCAAGTGTCAGCAGTCTAGTGTCAGTAGACAAAGAGTAGTCCAGTTCGGTCAGTCGACCATGAACAGTCTATCGCCGGACGCAGTGCGTGCTCCATGTACAGTTCCGTTCAAGTAGACAGTATTCCAGTACAGTCAGTAGTCTACGGTCAGTATGTAGTCAGTAACCAGTTAGTCTACCGCAATACGCGGTACGTGCTCAGTCAAGTGTCAGTAGTCAAGAGCAGTTCAATTCAGTCAGTCCATCACGAGCAGTCGACCACGAGTATTCCATGTACAATTCAGTCAGTCAGTCAGTAGACAGTGAGTAGTCAGTCAGTAAGCAGGCAGGGCAGTTCGGTCTACCATATAACGTTTTACTATATCAACCAACAGTGTATTAAATAAAGTGACAAGTTAGTTTGGAACAGTGTTCTTTAGTTCATTTACGCGCATCCACCGCCAACAATGTGTGCTAGCCATATCCTACAACGAAGAAGGTAGATCCGCTCGCTACCTCTGGCTCGCACACTCGACAAACCACCATACTTCTTAACGTCCCGATACAGGATGACTACCCCTAGGGACTAGTCACGATCAAAAATGCAACGTATCCAACCAACTTCGAGAAACGTCCTGTCAATCATTATGGAGCCCTACCTAGGACGTAACAGTAGTCGTGCCAATCATCGATAGAAAGCACGATTGCAGGGGCAGGGAAGTGAATCCTTATTAACCGTCGATGCCGAACGCTTCGAAACATTGTATATCAGGTATTCGTGCCAATTATCGATAGAAAGAACGATTGCGAGGGCAGGGATGTGAATCTTTACTTACCGTGGATGCCGAACTCTTCGAAACATCATATATCAGGTATTCGTGCCAATCATCGATAGAAAGAACGATTGCCATGGCTGGGAAGTGAATCTTTACCTACCGCCGATGTAGAACGATGGGAAACATCGAATATCACATATTCGTGGCAATTATCGATAGTTAGAACGATTGCGAGGGATGGGAAGTGAATCCTTACCTACCGCCGATGTAGAACGCTTCGAAACATCGTGTATCTGGTATTTGTGTCAATTATCGATGGAATGATCGATTGCGAGGGCTGGGAAGGGAATCCTTACGTACCGCCGATGTAGAACAATGGGAAACATCGAATATCACGAATTCGTGCCAATTATCGATAGGAAGAACGATTGCCATGGCTGGGAAGTGAATCTTTATCTACCGCCGATGTACAACGATGGGAAACATCGAATATCACATATTCGTGGCAATTATCGATAGTTAGAACGATTGCGAGGGATGGGAAGTGAATCCTTACCTACCGCCGATGTAGAACGCTTCGAATCATCGTGTATCTGGTATTTGTGTCAATTATCGATGGAATGAACGATTGTAAGGGCTGGGAAGGGAATCCTTACGTACCGCCGATGTAGAACAATGGGAAACATCGAATATCACGAATTCGTGCCAATTATCGATAGAAAGAACGATTGCCATGGCTGGGAAGTGAATCTTTATCTACCGCCGATGTACAACGATGGGAAACATCGAATATCACATATTCGTGGCAATTATCGATAGTTAGGACGATTGCGAGGGATGGGAAGTGAATCCTTACCTACCGCCGATGTAGAACGCTTCGAAACATCGTGTATCTGGTATTTGTGTCAATTATCGATGGAATGAACGATTGCGAGGGCTGGGAAGGGAATCCATACGTACCGCCGATGTAGAACAATGGGAAACATCGAATATCACGAATTCGTGCCAATTATCGATAGAAAGAACGATTGCCATGGCTGGGAAGTGAATCTTTATCTACCGCCGATGTACAACGATGGGAAACATCGAATATCACATATTCGTGGCAATTATCGATAGTTAGAACGATTGCGAGGGATGGGAAGTGAATCCTTACCTAGCGCCGATGTAGAACGCTTCGAAACATCGTATATCAGGTATTCGTGCCAATTATCGATAGAAAGAACGATTGCCATGGCTGGGAAGTGAATCTTTACCTACCGCCGATGTAGAACGATGGGAAACATCGAATATCACATATTCGTGGCAATTATCGATAGTTAGAATGATTGCGAGGGATGGGAAGTGAATCCTTACCTACAGCCGATGTAGAACGATGGGAAACATCAAATATCACATATTCGTGGCAATTATCGATAGTTAGAACGATTGCGAGTGCTGGGAAGTGAATCCTTAGTTACCATCGATGCAGAACGCTTGGAAACATCGAATATCACGTATTCGTGCCAATTCTCGATAGAAAGAACGATTGCCAGGGCAGGGATGTGACTCTTTACTTACCGTGGATGCCGAACGCTACGAAACATCGTATATCAGGTATTCGTGGCAATTATCGATAGTTAGAACGATTGCGAGGGCTGGGAAGTGAATCCTTACCTACCGCCGATGTAGAACGCTTCGAAACATCGTATATCAGGTATACGTGCCAATTATCGATAGAAAGAACGATTGCCATGGCTGGGAAGTGAATCTTTATCTACCGCCGATGTAGAACGATGGGAAACATCAAATATCACATATTCGTGGCCATTATCGATATTTAGAACGATTGGGAGGGCTTGGAAGTGAATCCTTACCTACAGCCGATGTAGAACGATGGGAAACATCAAATATCACATATTCGTGGCAATTATCTATAGTTAGAACGATTGCGAGTGCTGGGAAGTGAATCCTTAATTACCATCGATGCAGAACGCTTGGAAACATCGAATATCACGTATTCGTTCCAATTATCGATAGAAAGAACGATTGCGAGGGCTGGGAAGTGAATCTTTACCTACCGCCGATGTAGAACGATGGGAGACATCGAATATCACATAATCGTGGCAATTATCGATAGTTAGAACGATTGCGAGGGATGGGAAGTGAATCCTTACCTACCGCCGTTGTAGAACGCTTCGAAACATCGTGTATCAGGTATTCGAGACAATTATCGATAGAAAGCACGATTGCAGGGGCAGGGAAGTGAATCCTTATTTACCGTCGATGCCCAACGCTTCGAAATTTCGTATATCAGGTATTCGTGCCAATTATCGATAGAAAGAACGATTGCCATGGCTGGGAAGTGAATCTTTACCTACCGCCGATGTAGAACGGTGGGAAACATCGAATATCACATATTCGTGGCAATTATCGATAGTTAGAACGATTGCGAGGGATGGGGAGTGAATCCTTACCTACCGCCGATGTAGAACGCTTCGAAAAATCGTGTATGAGGTATTCGTGACAATTATCGATAGAAAGAAGGATTGCAGGGGCAGGGAAGAGAATCTTTTTTTACCGTGGATGCCGAACACTTCGAAACATCGTATATCAGGTATTCGTGACAATTATAGATAAAAAGAACGATTGCGAGGGCTGGGAAATTAATCCTTACCTACGCCGATGTAGAACGCTTCGAAACATCGTATATCACATATTCGTGGCAATTATCGATAGTTAGAACGATTGCGAGTGCTGGGAAGTGAATCCTTAATTAACATCGATGCAGAACGCTTGGAAACATCGAATATCACGTATTCGTTCCAATTATCGATAGAAAGAACGATTGCGAGGGCTGGGAAGTGAATCCTTACCTACCGCCGATGTAGAACGCTTCGAAACATCGTATTTCAGGTATTCGTGCCAATTATCGATAGAAAGAACGATTGCCATGGCTGGGAAGTGAATCTTTACCTACCGCCGATGTAGAACGATGGGAAACATCGAATATCACATATTCGTGGCAATTATCGATAGTTAGAATGATTGCAAGTGTTACGTCCCGGGAATGCCCGACCCGTAACGAACACAAAATATTAAAAAACTGTTTTACCGACCGTCGGTAACAAATCGCAAAAACCTTCATATTGCCAATGGACGATAATGTACCAATAGTCGGTAACTTGCCATCAGTCGGTAACTTTCCATCAGTCGGTAAGGTAGATTCCTAGGCAGGTCTCATGTGCCGACGTTTTTATACGGTCGATAAAGTAGAAATCAAAATTTGGCCAAAGGTAACCTGACACCTTGTTACAAAAAATATTTGGAGTAATAATGAGTTACATTTATAATATTAACAATTGTTAAAACAAGCAAAAGGGTTGTTTAAAGCCTGATGTATGACTCAGCATGTTCAGGAAATACGAAAATCCAAACCTGAAAACATTCTGAGTGACTCGTCGATTGAAAGTACGTAATATAACACTATTAACCGTTAAAAGTTAAGACGCAATTTGTAATACTGCTGACAAAGGTAAAATGCACGTGCGCAATGCCAAAAAGGATCAAATGACAACATCGCAATAACATCTACGTCGCAAAATTGTAATGGGATCTGTCGCGACAATATCAAATAACGAATAGCGTGAGAAGCTGCGTCAGCATCCGCTCCCACGGAGATAAATGCTTACGTTGCAGAGATAAGGCACGTACCAAGCATCAGGTTGCTTGGGTTTTACCCAGCTACGTCAGCATTTAGAGTTAAAAAGCAAAAAGTCACGTACAAAGTATCCAGTGACAACGGAAAGTCCCCAGCTGCATCAGCACTTTATAACAATAAAAGGAGCTGAGCAGCCACTGGAAAATCAGTTCTGACCTGAGAGTCAGTCGGGTAACATCAATCTACAGTCGACATCAATCGTAGTGAGTACACACCAACAGTTCTGCTTAGGCAGCCGCGTAACATCGCGTTGTTAGTTATAATTAAAATCTTGTAACTCAGTGTAACTACCAAGTGATAGAATATAACTGTTATCATGATCATTAGACACAGTGTTCTCTAATTCATTTTCGAGTGTACCTATAAATCGACATCGAGCTTCAACCGCGTATTCTGTAGATTTATGCTCTGAATTCTACTACGGACCATATCGAGAAGACGATCTGCTCATGGTTTTCGTAAGTATCGCTGGTGTATTCTCTTTGAGCAGACGACCTGCTCGAGTTTTACACACAGCTTTCCTGCACAGTACAATTCAGTTGCCAATCGGGATTATTGATGTGTCTATAGATTGATACCCTGAATCTTACTACGGACCATATCGAGAAGACGATCTGCTCATGGTTTTCGTAGGTATCGCTGGTGTATTCTCCTTGAGCAGACGACCTGCTCGAGTTTTACACACAGCTTTCCTGCACAGTAAAATTCAGTTGTCGCTATTGTTAACCAGAAACCATATCCGAATTGATTAAGCTCGATGGTCGGAACTCGTCGCGCCGGTCGTAAAGAACAAACACGCCGTTTGGTACGCGCATATTATAATTTCCGGACCGCGAAACAACATCCCTGGGGAATGGACACAAACCGCCCTGACAGCCACAACAAAGGAGAACTCGGAACGAGTTCGCATCTCGCCTGGAAGCTCTTCACCATCGAACTACCCTCGGAGCGTCTACGCGTGGATGGCCTTCCACCTCACGATCCTCGTTACTGACCATATCACGAACGTAACAAAGAACAGCAATAATAACAACGACTACGCGTATACGGTAACGCATACGCAATATACAACCAATATATCCTAACGTTCCCGATGCTGGTTGACTTAACCCTACCCTGGGAATAGTCACGATCAAAAATGCGAACGTATCCTACTATTACAAACGATATCTACACAAGTATAAAATCATATAGTAGCGTCTCGATTGGTTCATCATGGAATTAACGAGAACTATCAACCCAGGACGTTACAGGACGTCACAAGGGATGGGAAGTGAATCCTTACCTACAGCCGATGTAGAACGATGGGAAACATCAAATATCACATATTCGTGGCAATTATCGATAGTTAGTACGATTGCGAGTGCTGGGAAGTGAATCCTTAATTACCATCGATGCAGAACGCTTGGAAACATCGAATATCACGTATTCGTGCCAATTATCGATAGAAAGAACGATTGCCATGGCTGGGAAGTGAATCTTTACCTACCGCCGATGTAGAACGATGGGAAACATCGAATATCACATATTCGTGGCAATTATCGATAGTTAGAATGATTGCGAGGGATGGGAAGTGAATCCTTACCTACAGCCGATGTAGAACGCTTCGAAACATCGTATATCAGGTATTCGTGCCAATTATCGATAGAAAGAACGATTGCCATGGCTGGGAAGTGAATCTTTACTTACCGTGGATGCCCAACGCTACGAAACATCGTATATCAGGTATTCGTGGCAATTATCGATAGTTAGAACGATTGCGAGGGCTGGGAAGTGAATCCTTACCTACAGCCGATGTAGAACGCTTCGAAACATCGTATATCAGGTATTCGTGCCAATTATCGATAGAAAGAACGATTGCCATGGCTGGGAAGTGAATCTTTACCTACCGCCGATGTAGAACGATGGGAAACATCAAATATCACATATTCGTGGCAATTATCGATAGTTAGAACGATTGCGAGTGCTGGGAAGTGAATGCTTAATTTCCATTGATGCAGAACGCTTGGAAACATCGAATATCACGCATTCGTTCCAATTATCGATAGAAAGAACGATTGCGAGGGCTGGGAAGTGAATCCTTACCTACCGCCGATGTAGAACGCTTCGAAACATCGTATATCAGGTATACGTGCCAATTATCGATAGAAAGAACGATTGCCATGGCTGGGAAGTGAATCTTTACCTACCGCCGATGTAGAACGATGGGAAACATCAAATATCACATATTCGTGGCAATTATCGATAGTTAGAACGATTGCGAGTGCTGGGAAGTGAATGCTTAATTTCCATTGATGCAGAACGCTTGGAAACATCGAATATCACGCATTCGTTCCAATTATCGATAGAAAGAACGATTGCGAGGGCTGGGAAGTGAATCCTTACCTACCGCCGATGTAGAACGCTTCGAAACATCGTATATCAGGTATACGTGCCAATTATCGATAGAAAGAACGATTGCCATGGCTGGGAAGTGAATCTTTACCTACCGCCGATGTAGAACGATGGGAAACATCGAATATCACATATTCGTGGCAATTATCGATAGTTAGAATGATTGCGAGGGATGGGAAGTGAATCCTTACCTACAGCCGATGTAGAACGATGGGAAACATCAAATATCACATATTCGTTCCAATTATCGATAGAAAGAACGATTGCGAGGGCTGGGAAGTGAATCCTTACCTACCGCCGATGCAGAACGCTTCGAAACATCGTATATCAGGTATTCGTGCCAATTATCGATAGAAAGAACGATTGCCATGGCTGGGAAGTGAATCTTTACCTACCGCCGATGTAGAACGATGGGAAACATCGAATATCACATAATCGTGGCAATTATCGATAGTTAGTACGATTGCGAGTGCTGGGAAGTGAATCCTTAATTACCATCGATGCAGAACGCTTGGAAACATCGAATATCACGTATTCGTGCCAATTATCGATAGAAAGAACGATTGCGAGGGCTGGGAAGTGAATCCTTACCTACCGCCGATGTAGAACGCTTCGAAACATCGTATATCAGGTATACGTGCCAATTATCGATAGAAAGAACGATTGCCATGGCTGGGAAGTGAATCTTTACCTACCGCCGATGTAGAACGATGGGAAACATCGAATATCACATATTCGTGGCAATTATCGATAGAAAGAACGATTGCCATGGCTGGGAAGTGAATCCTTACCTACCGCCGATGTAGAACGCTTCGAAACATCGTATATCAGGTATTCGTGCCAATTATCGATAGAAAGAACGATTGCCATGGCTGGGAAGTGAATCTTTACTTACCGTGGATGCCCAACGCTACGAAACATCGTATATCAGGTATTCGTGGCAATTATCGATAGTTAGAACGATTGCGAGGGCTGGGAAGTGAATCCTTACCTACCGCCGATGTAGAACGCTTCGAAACATCGTATATCAGGTATTCGTGCCAATTATCGATAGAAAGAACGATTGCCATGGCTGGGAAGTGAATCTTTACCTACCGCCGATGTAGAACGATGGGAAACATCAAATATCACATATTCGTGGCAATTATCGATAGTTAGAACGATTGCGAGTGCTGGGAAGTGAATGCTTAATTACCATTGATGCAGAACGCTTGGAAACATCGAATATCACGCATTCGTGCCAATTATCGATAGAAAGAACGATTGCGAGGGCTGGGAAGTGAATCCTTACCTACCGCCGATGTAGAACGCTTCGAAACATCGTATATCAGGTATACGTGCCAATTATCGATAGAAAGAACGATTGCCATGGCTGGGAAGTGAATCTTTACCTACCGCCGATGTAGAACGATGGGAAACATCGAATATCACATATTCGTGGCAATTATCGATAGTTAGAATGATTGCGAGGGATGGGAAGTGAATCCTTACCTACAGCCGATGTAGAACGATGGGAAACATCAAATATCACATATTCGTTCCAATTATCGATAGAAAGAACGATTGCGAGGGCTGGGAAGTGAATCCTTACCTACCGCCGATGCAGAACGCTTCGAAACATCGTATATCAGGTATTCGTGCCAATTATCGATAGAAAGAACGATTGCCATGGCTGGGAAGTGAATCTTTACCTACCGCCGATGTAGAACGATGGGAAACATCGAATATCACATAATCGTGGCAATTATCGATAGTTAGTACGATTGCGAGTGCTGGGAAGTGAATCCTTAATTACCATCGATGCAGAACGCTTGGAAACATCGAATATCACGTATTCGTGCCAATTATCGATAGAAAGAACGATTGCGAGGGCTGGGAAGTGAATCCTTACCTACCGCCGATGTAGAACGCTTCGAAACATCGTATATCAGGTATTCGTGCCAATTATCGATAGAAAGAACGATTGCCATGGCTGGGAAGTGAATCTTTACCTACCGCCGATGTAGAACGATGGGAAACATCGAATATCACATATTCGTGGCAATTATCGATAGAAAGAACGATTGCCATGGCTGGGAAGTGAATCCTTACCTACCGCCGATGTAGAACGCTTCGAAACATCGTATATCAGGTATTCGTGCCAATTATCGATAGAAAGAACGATTGCCATGGCTGGGAAGTGAATCTTTACCTACCGCCGATGTAGAACGCTTCGAAACATCGTATATCAGGTATTCGTGCCAATTATCGATAGAAAGAACGATTGCCATGGCTGGGAAGTGAATCTTTACTTACCGTGGATGCCCAACGCTACGAAACATCGTATATCAGGTATTCGTGGCAATTATCGATAGTTAGAACGATTGCGAGGGCTGGGAAGTGAATCCTTACCTACAGCCGATGTAGAACGCTTCGAAACATCGTATATCAGGTATTCGTGCCAATTATCGATAGAAAGAACGATTGCCATGGCTGGGAAGTGAATCCTTACCTACCGCCGATGTAGAACGATGGGAAACATCAAATATCACATATTCGTGGCAATTATCGATAGTTAGAACGATTGCGAGTGCTGGGAAGTGAATGCTTAATTTCCATTGATGCAGAACGCTTGGAAACATCGAATATCACGTATTCGTTCCAATTATCGATAGAAAGAACGATTGCGAGGGCTGGGAAGTGAATCCTTACCTACCGCCGATGTAGAACGCTTCGAAACATCGTATATCAGGTATTCGTGCCAATTATCGATAGAAAGAACGATTGCCATGGCTGGGAAGTGAATCTTTACCTACCGCCGATGTAGAACGATGGGAAACATCGAATATCACATATTCGTGGCAATTATCGATAGAAAGAACGATTGCCATGGCTGGGAAGTGAATCCTTACCTACCGCCGATGTAGAACGCTTCGAAACATCGTATATCAGGTATTCGTGCCAATTATCGATAGAAAGAACGATTGCGAGGGCTGGGAAGTGAATCCTTACCTACCGCCGATGTAGAACGCTTCGAAACATCGTATATCAGGTATTCGTGCCAATTATCGATAGAAAGAACGATTGCCATGGCTGGGAAGTGAATCCTTACCTACCGCCGATGTAGAACGCTTCGAAACATCGTATATCAGGTATTCGTGCCAATTATCGATAGAAAGAACGATTGCCATGGCTGGGAAGTGAATCTTTACCTACCGCCGATGTAGAACGATGGGAAACATCAAATATCACATATTCGTGGCAATTATCGATAGTTAGAACGATTGCGAGTGCTGGGAAGTGAATGCTTAATTTCCATTGATGCAGAACGCTTGGAAACATCGAATATCACGTATTCGTTCCAATTATCGATAGAAAGAACGATTGCGAGGGCTGGGAAGTGAATCCTTACCTACCGCCGATGTAGAACGCTTCGAAACATCGTATATCAGGTATACGTGCCAATTATCGATAGAAAGAACGATTGCCATGGCTGGGAAGTGAATCTTTACCTACCGCCGATGTAGAACGATGGGAAACATCAAATATCACATATTCGTGGCAATTATCGATAGTTAGAACGATTGCGAGTGCTGGGAAGTGAATGCTTAATTTCCATTGATGCAGAACGCTTGGAAACATCGAATATCACGCATTCGTTCCAATTATCGATAGAAAGAACGATTGCGAGGGCTGGGAAGTGAATCCTTACCTACCGCCGATGTAGAACGCTTCGAAACATCGTATATCAGGTATACGTGCCAATTATCGATAGAAAGAACGATTGCCATGGCTGGGAAGTGAATCTTTACCTACCGCCGATGTAGAACGATGGGAAACATCGAATATCACATATTCGTGGCAATTATCGATAGTTAGAATGATTGCGAGGGATGGGAAGTGAATCCTTACCTACAGCCGATGTAGAACGATGGGAAACATCAAATATCACATATTCGTTCCAATTATCGATAGAAAGAACGATTGCGAGGGCTGGGAAGTGAATCCTTACCTACCGCCGATGCAGAACGCTTCGAAACATCGTATATCAGGTATTCGTGCCAATTATCGATAGAAAGAACGATTGCCATGGCTGGGAAGTGAATCCTTACCTACCGCCGATGTAGAACGCTTCGAAACATCGTATATCAGGTATTCGTGCCAATTATCGATAGAAAGAACGATTGCCATGGCTGGGAAGTGAATCTTTACTTACCGTGGATGCCCAACGCTACGAAACATCGTATATCAGGTATTCGTGGCAATTATCGATAGTTAGAACGATTGCGAGGGCTGGGAAGTGAATCCTTACCTACAGCCGATGTAGAACGCTTCGAAACATCGTATATCAGGTATTCGTGCCAATTATCGATAGAAAGAACGATTGCCATGGCTGGGAAGTGAATCTTTACCTACCGCCGATGTAGAACGATGGGAAACATCAAATATCACATATTCGTGGCAATTATCGATAGTTAGAACGATTGCGAGTGCTGGGAAGTGAATGCTTAATTTCCATTGATGCAGAACGCTTGGAAACATCGAATATCACGCATTCGTTCCAATTATCGATAGAAAGAACGATTGCGAGGGCTGGGAAGTGAATCCTTACCTACCGCCGATGTAGAACGCTTCGAAACATCGTATATCAGGTATACGTGCCAATTATCGATAGAAAGAACGATTGCCATGGCTGGGAAGTGAATCTTTACCTACCGCCGATGTAGAACGATGGGAAACATCGAATATCACATATTCGTGGCAATTATCGATAGTTAGAATGATTGCGCGGGATGGGAAGTGAATCCTTACCTACAGCCGATGTAGAACGATGGGAAACATCAAATATCACATATTCGTTCCAATTATCGATAGAAAGAACGATTGCGAGGGCTGGGAAGTGAATCCTTACCTACCGCCGATGCAGAACGCTTCGAAACATCGTATATCAGGTATTCGTGCCAATTATCGATAGAAAGAACGATTGCCATGGCTGGGAAGTGAATCTTTACCTACCGCCGATGTAGAACGATGGGAAACATCGAATATCACATATTCGTGGCAATTATCGATAGTTAGCACGATTGCGAGTGCTGGGAAGTGAATCCTTAATTACCATCGATGCAGAACGCTTGGAAACATCGAATATCACGTATTCGTGCCAATTATCGATAGAAAGAACGATTGCGAGGGCTGGGAAGTGAATCCTTACCTACCGCCGATGTAGAACGATGGGAAACATCGAATATCACGTATACGTGCCAATTATCGATAGAAAGAACGATTGCCATGGCTGGGAAGTGAATCTTTACCTACCGCCGATGTAGAACGATGGGAAACATCGAATATCACATATTCGTGGCAATTATCGATAGAAAGAACGATTGCCATGGCTGGGAAGTGAATCTTTACCTACCGCCGATGTAGAACGCTTCGAAACATCGTATATCAGGTATTCGTGCCAATTATCGATAGAAAGAACGATTGCCATGGCTGGGAAGTGAATCTTTACCTACCGCCGATGTAGAACGCTTCGAAACATCGTATATCAGGTATTCGTGCCAATTATCGATAGAAAGAACGATTGCCATGGCTGGGAAGTGAATCTTTACTTACCGTGGATGCCCAACGCTACGAAACATCGTATATCAGGTATTCGTGGCAATTATCGATAGTTAGAACGATTGCGAGGGCTGGGAAGTGAATCCTTACCTACAGCCGATGTAGAACGCTTCGAAACATCGTATATCAGGTATTCGTGCCAATTATCGATAGAAAGAACGATTGCCATGGCTGGGAAGTGAATCTTTACCTACCGCCGATGTAGAACGATGGGAAACATCGAATATCACATATTCGTGGCAATTATCGATAGTTAGAACGATTGCGAGTGCTGGGAAGTGAATGCTTAATTTCCATTGATGCAGAACGCTTGGAAACATCGAATATCACGCATTCGTTCCAATTATCGATAGAAAGAACGATTGCGAGGGCTGGGAAGTGAATCCTTACCTACCGCCGATGTAGAACGCTTCGAAACATCGTATATCAGGTATACGTGCCAATTATCGATAGAAAGAACGATTGCCATGGCTGGGAAGTGAATCTTTACCTACCGCCGATGTAGAACGATGGGAAACATCGAATATCACATATTCGTGGCAATTATCGATAGAAAGAACGATTGCCATGGCTGGGAAGTGAATCCTTACCTACCGCCGATGTAGAACGCTTCGAAACATCGTATATCAGGTATTCGTGCCAATTATCGATAGAAAGAACGATTGCGAGGGCTGGGAAGTGAATCCTTACCTACCGCCGATGTAGAACGCTTCGAAACATCGTATATCAGGTATTCGTGCCAATTATCGATAGAAAGAACGATTGCCATGGCTGGGAAGTGAATCCTTACCTACCGCCGATGTAGAACGCTTCGAAACATCGTATATCAGGTATTCGTGCCAATTATCGATAGAAAGAACGATTGCCATGGCTGGGAAGTGAATCCTTACCTACCGCCGATGTAGAACGATGGGAAACATCAAATATCACATATTCGTGGCAATTATCGATAGTTAGAACGATTGCGAGTGCTGGGAAGTGAATGCTTAATTTCCATTGATGCAGAACGCTTGGAAACATCGAATATCACGCATTCGTTCCAATTATCGATAGAAAGAACGATTGCGAGGGCTGGGAAGTGAATCCTTACCTACCGCCGATGTAGAACGCTTCGAAACATCGTATATCAGGTATACGTGCCAATTATCGATAGAAAGAACGATTGCCATGGCTGGGAAGTGAATCTTTACCTACCGCCGATGTAGAACGATGGGAAACATCGAATATCACATATTCGTGGCAATTATCGATAGTTAGAACGATTGCGAGTGCTGGGAAGTGAATGCTTAATTTCCATTGATGCAGAACGCTTGGAAACATCGAATATCACGCATTCGTTCCAATTATCGATAGAAAGAACGATTGCGAGGGCTGGGAAGTGAATCCTTACCTACCGCCGATGTAGAACGCTTCGAAACATCGTATATCAGGTATACGTGCCAATTATCGATAGAAAGAACGATTGCCATGGCTATCACATATTCGTGGCAATTATCGATAGTTAGAATGATTGCGAGGGATGGGAAGTGAATCCTTACCTACAGCCGATGTAGAACGATGGGAAACATCAAATATCACATATTCGTTCCAATTATCGATAGAAAGAACGATTGCGAGGGCTGGGAAGTGAATCCTTACTTACCGTCGATGCAGAACGCTTCGAAACATCGTATATCAGGTATTCGTGCCAATTATCGATAGAAAGAACGATTGCCATGGCTGGGAAGTGAATCTTTACCTACCGCCGATGTAGAACGATGGGAAACATCGAATATCACATAATCGTGGCAATTATCGATAGTTAGTACGATTGCGAGTGCTGGGAAGTGAATCCTTAATTACCATCGATGCAGAACGCTTGGAAACATCGAATATCACGTATTCGTGCCAATTATCGATAGAAAGAACGATTGCGAGGGCTGGGAAGTGAATCCTTACCTACCGCCGATGTAGAACGCTTCGAAACATCGTATATCAGGTATACGTGCCAATTATCGATAGAAAGAACGATTGCCATGGCTGGGAAGTGAATCTTTACCTACCGCCGATGTAGAACGATGGGAAACATCGAATATCACATATTCGTGGCAATTATCGATAGAAAGAACGATTGCCATGGCTGGGAAGTGAATCCTTACCTACCGCCGATGTAGAACGCTTCGAAACATCGTATATCAGGTATTCGTGCCAATTATCGATAGAAAGAACGATTGCCATGGCTGGGAAGTGAATCTTTACCTACCGCCGATGTAGAACGCTTCGAAACATCGTATATCAGGTATTCGTGCCAATTATCGATAGAAAGAACGATTGCGAGGGCTGGGAAGTGAATCCTTACCTACAGCCGATGTAGAACGCTTCGAAACATCGTATATCAGGTATTCGTGCCAATTATCGATAGAAAGAACGATTGCCATGGCTGGGAAGTGAATCTTTACCTACCGCCGATGTAGAACGATGGGAAACATCAAATATCACATATTCGTGGCAATTATCGATAGTTAGAACGATTGCGAGTGCTGGGAAGTGAATGCTTAATATCCATTGATGCAGAACGCTTGGAAACATCGAATATCACGCATTCGTTCCAATTATCGATAGAAAGAACGATTGCGAGGGCTGGGAAGTGAATCCTTACCTACCGCCGATGTAGAACTCTTCGAAACATCGTATATCAGGTATACGTGCCAATTATCGATAGAAAGAACGATTGCCATGGCTGGGAAGTGAATCTTTACCTACCGCCGATGTAGAACGATGGGAAACATCGAATATCACATATTCGTGGCAATTATCGATAGAAAGAACGATTGCCATGGCTGGGAAGTGAATCCTTACCTACCGCCGATGTAGAACGCTTCGAAACATCGTATATCAGGTATTCGTGCCAATTATCGATAGAAAGAACGATTGCGAGGGCTGGGAAGTGAATCCTTACCTACCGCCGATGTAGAACGCTTCGAAACATCGTATATCAGGTATTCGTGCCAATTATCGATAGAAAGAACGATTGCCATGGCTGGGAAGTGAATCTTTACCTACCGCCGATGTAGAACGATGGGAAACATCAAATATCACATATTCGTGGCAATTATCGATAGTTAGAACGATTGCGAGTGCTGGGAAGTGAATGCTTAATTTCCATTGATGCAGAACGCTTGGAAACATCGAATATCACGCATTCGTGCCAATTATCGATAGAAAGAACGATTGCGAGGGCTGGGAAGTGAATCCTTACCTACCGCCGATGTAGAACGCTTCGAAACATCGTATATCAGGTATTCGTGCCAATTATCGATAGAAAGAACGATTGCCATGGCTGGGAAGTGAATCTTTACCTACCGCCGATGTAGAACGATGGGAAACATCAAATATCACATATTCGTGGCAATTATCGATAGTTAGAACGATGGGAAACATCAAATATCACATATTCGTGGCAATTATCGATAGTTAGAACGATTGCGAGTGCTGGGAAGTGAATGCTTAATTTCCATTGATGCAGAACGCTTGGAAACATCGAATATCACGCATTCGTTCCAATTATCGATAGAAAGAACGATTGCGAGGGCTGGGAAGTGAATCCTTACCTACCGCCGATGTAGAACGCTTCGAAACATCGTATATCAGGTATTCGTGCCAATTATCAATAGAAAGAACGATTGCCAGGGCAGGGATGTGACTCTTTACTTACCGTGGATGCCCAACGCTACGAAACATCGTATATCAGGTATTCCTGGCAATTATCGATAGTTAGAACGATTGCGAGGGCTGGGAAGTGAATCCTTACCTACAGCCGATGTAGAACGATGGGAAACATCAAATATCACATATTCGTGGCAATTATCGATAGTTAGAACGATTGCGAGTGCTGGGAAGTGAATGCTTAATTTCCATTGATGCAGAACGCTTGGAAACATCGAATATCACGCATTCGTTCCAATTATCGATAGAATCAACGATTGCGAGTGCTGGGAAGTGAATCCTTACCTACCGCCGATGTAGAACGCTTCGAAACATCGTATATCAGGTATACGTGCCAATTATCGATAGAAAGAACGATTGCCATGGCTGGGAAGTGAATCTTTACCTACCGCCGATGTAGAACGATGGGAAACATCGAATATCACATATTCGTGGCAATTATCGATAGTTAGAATGATTGCGCGGGATGGGAAGTGAATCCTTACCTACAGCCGATGTAGAACGATGGGAAACATCAAATATCACATATTCGTTCCAATTATCGATAGAAAGAACGATTGCGAGGGCTGGGAAGTGAATCCTTACCTACCGCCGATGTAGAACGCTTCGAAACATCGTATATCAGGTATTCGTGCCAATTATCGATAGAAAGCACGATTGCAGGGGCAGGGAAGTGAATCCTTATTTACCGTCGATGTCCAACGCTTCGAAATTTCGTATATCAGGTAGTCGTGCCAATCATCGATAGAAAGCACGATTGCAGGGGCAGGGAAGTGAATCCTTATTAACCGTCGATGCCGAACGCTTCGAAACATTGTATATCAGGTATTCGTGCCAATTATCGATAGAAAGAACGATTGCGAGGGCAGGGATGTGAATCTTTACTTACCGTGGATGCCGAACGCTACGAAACATTGTATATCAGGTATTCGTGGCAATTATCGATAGTTAGAACGATTGCGAGGGCTGGGAAGTGAATCCTTACCTACAGCCGATGTAGAACGATGGGAAACATCAAATATCACATATTCGTGGCAATTATCGATAGTTAGAACGATTGCGAGTGCTGGGAAGTGAATCCTTAATTACCATTGATGCAGAACGCTTGGAAACATCGAATATCACGTATTCGTTCCAATTATCGATAGAAAGAACGATTGCGAGGGCTGGGAAGTGAATCCTTACCTACCGCCGATGTAGAACGCTTCGAAACATCGTATATCAGGTATTCGTGCCAATTATCGATAGAAAGAACGATTGCCATGGCTGGGAAGTGAATCTTTACCTACCGCCGATGTAGAACGATGGGAAACATCGAATATCACATATTCGTGGCAATTATCGATAGTTAGAATGATTGCGAGGGATGGGAAGTGAATCCTTACCTACAGCCGATGTAGAACGATGGGAAACATCAAATATCACATATTCGTGGCAATTATCGATAGTTAGTACGATTGCGTGTGCTGGGAAGTGAATCCTTAATTACCATCGATGCAGAACGCTTGGAAACATCGAATATCACGTATTCGTGCCAATTATCAATAGAAAGAACGATTGCCAGGGCAGGGATGTGACTCTTTACTTACCGTGGATGCCCAACGCTACGAAACATCGTATATCAGGTATTCCTGGCAATTATCGATAGTTAGAACGATTGCGAGGGCTGGGAAGTGAATCCTTACCTACAGCCGATGTAGAACGATGGGAAACATCAAATATCACATATTCGTGGCAATTATCGATAGTTAGAACGATTGCGAGTGCTGGGAAGTGAATGCTTAATTTCCATTGATGCAGAACGCTTGGAAACATCGAATATCACGCATTCGTTCCAATTATCGATAGAATCAACGATTGCGAGTGCTGGGAAGTGAATCCTTACCTACCGCCGATGTAGAACGCTTCGAAACATCGTATATCAGGTATACGTGCCAATTATCGATAGAAAGAACGATTGCCATGGCTGGGAAGTGAATCTTTACCTACCGCCGATGTAGAACGATGGGAAACATCGAATATCACATATTCGTGGCAATTATCGATAGTTAGAATGATTGCGCGGGATGGGAAGTGAATCCTTACCTACAGCCGATGTAGAACGATGGGAAACATCAAATATCACATATTCGTTCCAATTATCGATAGAAAGAACGATTGCGAGGGCTGGGAAGTGAATCCTTACCTACCGCCGATGTAGAACGCTTCGAAACATCGTATATCAGGTATTCGTGCCAATTATCGATAGAAAGAACGATTGCCATGGCTGGGAAGTGAATCTTTACCTACCGCCGATATAGAACGCTTCGAAACATCGTATATCAGGTATTCGTGCCAATTATCGATAGAAAGAACGATTGCCATGGCTGGGAAGTGAATCTTTACCTACCGCCGATGTAGAACGATGGGAAACATCGAATATCACATAATCGTGGCAATTATCGATAGTTAGAACGATTGCGAGGGATGGGAAGTGAAGCCTTACCTACCGCCGTTGTAGAACGCATCGAAACATCGTGTATCAGGTATTCGTGACAATTATCGATAGAAAGCACGATTGCAGGGGCAGGGAAGTGAATCCTTATTTACCGTCGATGCCCAACGCTTCGAAATTTCGTATATCAGGTAGTCGTGCCAATCATCGATAGAAAGCACGATTGCAGGGGCAGGGAAGTGAATCCTTATTAACCGTCGATGCCGAACGCTTCGAAACATTGTATATCAGGTATTCGTGCCAATTATCGATAGAAAGAACGATTGCGAGGGCAGGGATGTGAATCTTTACTTACTGTGGATGCCGAACGCTACGAAACATCGTATATCAGGTATTCGTGGCAATTATCGATAGTTAGAACGATTGCGAGGGCTGGGAAGTGAATCCTTACCTACAGCCGATGTAGAACGATGGGAAACATCAAATATCACATATTCGTGGCAATTATCGATAGTTAGAACGATTGCGAGTGCTGGGAAGTGAATGCTTAATTTCCATTGATGCAGAACGCTTGGAAACATCGAATATCACGTATTCGTTCCAATTATCGATAGAAAGAACGATTGCGAGTGCTGGGAAGTGAATCCTTAATTACCATCGATGCAGAACGCTTGGAAACATCGAATATCACGTATTCGTTACAATTATCGATAGAAAGAACGATTGCGAGGGCTGGGAAGTGAATCCTTACCTACCGCCGATGTAGAACGCTTCGAAACATCGTGTATCTGGTATTTGTGTCAATTATCGATGGAATGAACGATTGCGGGGGCTGGGAAGGGAATCCTTACGTACCGCCGTTGTAGAACAATGGGAAACATCGAATATCACGAATTCGTGCCAATTATCGATAGAAAGAACGATTGCCATGGCTGGGAAGTGAATCTTTATCTACCGCCGATGTACAACGATGGGAAACATCGAATATCACATATTCGTGGCAATTATCGATAGTTAGAACGATTGCGAGGGATGGGAAGTGAATCCTTACCTAGCGCCGATGTAGAACGCTTCGAAACATCGTATATCAGGTATTCGTGCCAATTATCGATAGAAAGAACGATTGCCATGGCTGGGAAGTGAATCTTTACCTACCGCCGATGTAGAACGATGGGAAACATCGAATATCACATATTCGTGGCAATTATCGATAGTTAGAACGATTGCGAGGGATGGGAAGTGAATCCTTACCTAGTGCCGATGTAGAACGATGGGAAACATCGAATATCACATATTCGTGGCAATTATCGATAGTTAGAACGATTGCGAGGGATGGGAAGTGAATCCTTACCTAGCGCCGATGTAGAACGCTTCGAAACATCGTATATCAGGTATTCGTGCCAATTATCGATAGAAAGAACGATTGCCATGGCTGGGAAGTGAATCTTTACCTACCGCCGATGTAGAACGATGGGAAACATCGAATATCACATATTCGTGGCAATTATCGATAGTTAGAATGATTGCGAGGGATGGGAAGTGAATCCTTACCTACAGCCGATGTAGAACGATGGGAAACATCAAATATCACATATTCGTGGCAATTATCGATAGTTAGAACGATTGCGAGTGCTGGGAAGTGAATCCTTAATTACCATCGATGCAGAACGCTTGGAAACATCGAATATCACGTATTCGTTACAATTATCGATAGAAAGAACGATTGCGAGGGCTGGGAAGTGAATCCTTACCTACCGCCGATGTAGAACGCTTCGAAACATCGTGTATCTGGTATTTGTGTCAATTATCGATGGAATGAACGATTGCGGGGGCTGGGAAGGGAATCCTTACGTACCGCCGTTGTAGAACAATGGGAAACATCGAATATCACGAATTCGTGCCAATTATCGATAGAAAGAACGATTGCCATGGCTGGGAAGTGAATCTTTATCTACCGCCGATGTACAACGATGGGAAACATCGAATATCACATATTCGTGGCAATTATCGATAGTTAGAACGATTGCGAGGGATGGGAAGTGAATCCTTACCTAGCGCCGATGTAGAACGCTTCGAAACATCGTATATCAGGTATTCGTGCCAATTATCGATAGAAAGAACGATTGCCATGGCTGGGAAGTGAATCCTTACCTACAGCCGATGTAGAACGATGGGAAACATCAAATATCACATATTCGTGGCAATTATCGATAGTTAGAACGATTGCGAGTGCTGGGAAGTGAATGCTTAATTTCCATTGATGCAGAACGCTTGGAAACATCGAATATCACGTATTCGTTCCAATTATCGATAGAAAGAACGATTGCGAGTGCTGGGAAGTGAATCCTTAATTACCATCGATGCAGAACGCTTGGAAACATCGAATATCACGTATTCGTTACAATTATCGATAGAAAGAACGATTGCGAGGGCTGGGAAGTGAATCCTTACCTACCGCCGATGTAGAACGCTTCGAAACATCGTGTATCTGGTATTTGTGTCAATTATCGATGGAATGAACGATTGCGGGGGCTGGGAAGGGAATCCTTACGTACCGCCGTTGTAGAACAATGGGAAACATCGAATATCACGAATTGGTGCCAATTATCGATAGAAAGAACGATTGCCATGGCTGGGAAGTGAATCTTTATCTACCGCCGATGTACAACGATGGGAAACATCGAATATCACATATTCGTGGCAATTATCGATAGTTAGAACGATTGCGAGGGATGGGAAGTGAATCCTTACCTAGCGCCGATGTAGAACGCTTCGAAACATCGTATATCAGGTATTCGTGCCAATTATCGATAGAAAGAACGATTGCCATGGCTGGGAAGTGAATCTTTACCTACCGCCGATGTAGAACGATGGGAAACATCGAATATCACATATTCGTGGCAATTATCGATAGTTAGAACGATTGCGAGGGATGGGAAGTGAATCCTTACCTAGTGCCGATGTAGAACGATGGGAAACATCGTATATCACATATTCGTGGCAATTATCGATAGTTAGAACGATTGCGAGGGATGGGAAGTGAATCCTTACCTAGCGCCGATGTAGAACGCTTCGAAACATCGTATATCAGGTATTCGTGCCAATTATCGATAGAAAGAACGATTGCCATGGCTGGGAAGTGAATCTTTACCTACCGCCGATGTAGAACGATGGGAAACATCGAATATCACATATTCGTGGCAATTATCGATAGTTAGAATGATTGCGAGGGATGGGAAGTGAATCCTTACCTACAGCCGATGTAGAACGATGGGAAACATCAAATATCACATATTCGTGGCAATTATCGATAGTTAGAACGATTGCGAGTGCTGGGAAGTGAATCCTTAATTACCATCGATGCAGAACGCTTGGAAACATCGAATATCACGTATTCGTTACAATTATCGATAGAAAGAACGATTGCGAGGGCTGGGAAGTGAATCCTTACCTACCGCCGATGTAGAACGCTTCGAAACATCGTGTATCTGGTATTTGTGTCAATTATCGATGGAATGAACGATTGCGGGGGCTGGGAAGGGAATCCTTACGTACCGCCGTTGTAGAACAATGGGAAACATCGAATATCACGAATTCGTGCCAATTATCGATAGAAAGAACGATTGCCATGGCTGGGAAGTGAATCTTTATCTACCGCCGATGTACAACGATGGGAAACATCGAATATCACATATTCGTGGCAATTATCGATAGTTAGAACGATTGCGAGGGATGGGAAGTGAATCCTTACCTACCGCCGATGTAGAACGCTTCGAAACATCGTATATCAGGTATTCGTGCCAATTATCGATAGAAAGAACGATTGCCATGGCTGGGAAGTGAATCTTTACCTACCGCCGATGTAGAACGATGGGAAACATCGAATATCACATATTCGTGGCAATTATCGATAGTTAGAATGATTGCGAGGGATGGGAAGTGAATCCTTACCTACAGCCGATGTAGAACGATGGGAAACATCAAATATCACATATTCGTGGCAATTATCGATAGTTAGAACGATTGCGAGTGCTGGGAAGTGAATCCTTAATTACCATCGATGCAGAACGCTTGGAAACATCGAATATCACGTATTCGTTCCAATTATCGATAGAAAGAACGATTGCGAGGGCTGGGAAGTGAATCCTTACCTACCGCCGATGTAGAACGCTTCGAAACATCGTGTATCTGGTATTTGTGTCAATTATCGATGGAATGAACGATTGCGAGGGCTGGGAAGGGAATCCTTACGTACCGCCGATGTAGAACAATGGGAAACATCGAATATCACGAATTCGTGCCAATTATCGATAGAAAGAACGATTGCCATGGCTGGGAAGTGAATCTTTATCTACCGCCGATGTACAACGATGGGAAACATCGAATATCACATATTCGTGGCAATTATCGATAGTTAGAACGATTGCGAGGGATGGGAAGTGAATCCTTACCTAGTGCCGATGTAGAACGATGGGAAACATCGAATATCACATATTCGTGGCAATTATCGATAGTTAGAACGATTGCGAGGGATGGGAAGTGAATCCTTACCTAGCGCCGATGTAGAACGCTTCGAAACATCGTATATCAGGTATTCGTGCCAATTATCGATAGAAAGAACGATTGCCATGGCTGGGAAGTGAATCTTTACCTACCGCCGATGTAGAACGATGGGAAACATCGAATATCACATATTCGTGGCAATTATCGATAGTTAGAATGATTGCGAGGGATGGGAAGTGAATCCTTACCTACAGCCGATGTAGAACGATGGGAAACATCAAATATCACATATTCGTGGCAATTATCGATAGTTAGAACGATTGCGAGTGCTGGGAAGTGAATCCTTAATTACCATCGATGCAGAACTCTTGGAAACATCGAATATCACATATTCGTGGCAATTATCGATAGTTAGAACGATTGCGAGGGATGGGAAGTGAATCCTTACCTAGTGCCGATGTAGAACGCTTCGAAACATCGTATATCAGGTATTCGTGCCAATTATCGATAGAAAGAACGATTGTTGCCATGGCTGGGAAGTGAATCTTTACCTACCGCCGATGTAGAACGATGGGAAACATCGAATATCACATATTCGTGGAAATTATCGATAGTTAGAATGATTGCGAGGGATGGGAAGTGAATCCTTACCTACAGCCGATGTAGAACGATGGGAAACATCAAATATCACATATTCGTGGCAATTATCGATAGTTAGAATGATTGCGAGGGATGGGAAGTGAATCCTTACCTACAGCCGATGTAGAACGATGGGAAACATCGAATATCACGTATTCGTTCCAATTATCGATAGAAAGAACGATTGCGAGGGCTGGGAAGTGAATCCTTACCTACCGCCGATGTAGAACGCTTCGAAACATCGTGTTTCTGGTATTTGTGTCAATTATCGATGGAATGAACGATTGCGAGGGCTGGGAAGGGAATCCTTACGTACCGCCGATGTAGAACAATGGGAAACATCGAATATCACGAATTCGTGCCAATTATCGATAGAAAGAACGATTGCCATGGCTGGGAAGTGAATCTTTATCTACCGCCGATGTACAACGATGGGAAACATCGAATATCACATATTCGTGGCAATTATCGATAGTTAGAACGATTGCGAGGGATGGGAAGTGAATCCTTACCTAGTGCCGATGTAGAACGCTTCGAAACATCGTATATCAGGTATTCGTGCCAATTATCGATAGAAAGAACGATTGTTGCCATGGCTGGGAAGTGAATCTTTACCTACCGCCGATGTAGAACGATGGGAAACATCGAATATCACATATTCGTGGCAATTATCGATAGTTAGAATGATTGCGAGGGATGGGAAGTGAATCCTTACCTACAGCCGATGTAGAACGATGGGAAACATCAAATATCACATATTCGTGGCAATTATCGATAGTTAGAATGATTGCGAGGGATGGGAAGTGAATCCTTACCTACAGCCGATGTAGAACGATGGGAAACATCAAATATCACATATTCGTGGCAATTATCGATAGTTAGAATGATTGCGAGGGATGGGAAGTGAATCCTTACCTAGTGCCGATGTAGAACGCTTCGAAACATCGTATATCAGGTATTCGTGCCAATTATCGATAGAAAGAACGATTGTTGCCATGGCTGGGAAGTGAATCTTTACCTACCGCCGATGTAGAACGATGGGAAACATCGAATATCACATATTCGTGGCAATTATCGATAGTTAGAATGATTGCGAGGGATGGGAAGTGAATCCTTACCTACAGCCGATGTAGAACGATGGGAAACATCAAATATCACATATTCGTGGCAATTATCGATAGTTAGAACGATTGCGAGTGCTGGGAAGTGAATCCTTAGTTACCATCGATGCAGAACGCTTGGAAACATCGAATATCACGTATTCGTGTCAATTCTCGATAGAAAGAACGATTGCCAGGGCAGGGATGTGACTCTTTACTTACCGTGGATGCCGAACGCTACGAAACATCGTATATCAGGTATTCGTGGCAATTATCGATAGTTAGAACGATTGCGAGGGCTGGGAAGTGAATCCTTACCTACCGCCGATGTAGAACGCTTCGAAACATCGTATATCAGGTATTCGTGCCAATTATCGATAGAAAGAACGATTGCCATGGCTGGGAAGTGAATCTTTACCTACCGCCGATGTAGAACGATGGGAAACATCGAATATCACATATTCGTGGCAATTATCGATAGTTAGAATGATTGCGAGGGATGGGAAGTGAATCCTTACCTACAGCCGATGTAGAACGATGGGAAACATCAAATATCACATATTCGTGGCAATTATCGATAGTTAGAACGATTGCGAGTGCTGGGAAGTGAATCCTTAATTACCATCGATGCAGAACGCTTGGGAACATCGTATATCAGGTATTCGTGCCAATTATCGATAGAAAGAACGATTGTTGCCATGGCTGGGAAGTGAATCTTTACCTACCGCCGATGTAGAACGATGGGAAACATCGAATATCACATATTCGTGGCAATTATCGATAGTTAGAACGATTGCGAGGGATGGGAAGTGAATCCTTACCTAGCGCCGATGTAGAACGCTTCGAAACATCGTATATCAGGTATTCGTGCCAATTATCGATAGAAAGAACGATTGCCATGGCTGGGAAGTGAATCTTTACCTACCGCCGATGTAGAACGATGGGAAACATCGAATATCACATATTCGTGGCAATTATCGATAGTTAGAATGATTGCGAGGGATGGGAAGTGAATCCTTACCTACAGCCGATGTAGAACGATGGGAAACATCAAATATCACATATTCGTGGCAATTATCGATAGTTAGAACGATTGCGAGTGCTGGGAAGTGAATCCTTAATTTCCATCGATTCAGAACGCTTGGAAACATCGAATATCACGTATTCGTTCCAATTATCAATAGAAAGAACGATTGCGAGGGCTGGGAAGTGAATCCTTACCTACCGCCGATGTAGAACGCTTCGAAACATCGTGTTTCTGGTATTTGTGTCAATTATCGATGGAATGAACGATTGCGAGGGCTGGGAAGGGAATCCTTACGTACCGACGATGTAGAACAATGGGAAACATCGAATATCACGAATTCGTGCCAATTATCGATAGAAAGAACGATTGCCATGGCTGGGAAGTGAATCTTTATCTACCGCCGATGTACAACGATGGGAAACATCGAATATCACATATTCGTGGCAATTATCGATAGTTAGAACGATTGCGAGGGATGGGAAGTGAATCCTTACCTAGTGCCGATGTAGAACGCTTCGAAACATCGTATATCAGGTATTCGTGCCAATTATCGATAGAAAGAACGATTGTTGCCATGGCTGGGAAGTGAATCTTTACCTACCGCCGATGTAGAACGATGGGAAACATCGAATATCACATATTCGTGGCAATTATCGATAGTTAGAATGATTGCGAGGGATGGGAAGTGAATCCTTACCTACAGCTGATGTAGAACGATGGGAAACATCAAATATCACATATTCGTGGCAATTATCGATAGTTAGAATGATTGCGAGGGATGGGAAGTGAATCCTTACCTACAGCCGATGTAGAACGATGGGAAACATCGAATATCACGTATTCGTTCCAATTATCGATAGAAAGAACGATTGCGAGGGCTGGGAAGTGAATCCTTACCTACCGCCGATGTAGAACGCTTCGAAACATCGTGTTTCTGGTATTTGTGTCAATTACCGATGGAATGAACGATTGCGAGGGCTGGGAAGGGAATCCTTACGTACCGCCGATGTAGAACAATGGGAAACATCGAATATCACGAATTCGTGCCAATTATCGATAGAAAGAACGATTGCCATGGCTGGGAAGTGAATCTTTATCTACCGCCGATGTACAACGATGGGAAACATCGAATATCACATATTCGTGGCAATTATCGATAGTTAGAACGATTGCGAGGGATGGGAAGTGAATCCTTACCTAGTGCCGATGTAGAACGCTTCGAAACATCGTATATCAGGTATTCGTGCCAATTATCGATAGAAAGAACGATTGTTGCCATGGCTGGGAAGTGAATCTTTACCTACCGCCGATGTAGAACGATGGGAAACATCGAATATCACATATTCGTGGCAATTATCGATAGTTAGAATGATTGCGAGGGATGGGAAGTGAATCCTTACCTACAGCCGATGTAGAACGATGGGAAACATCAAATATCACATATTCGTGGCAATTATCGATAGTTAGAATGATTGCGAGGGATGGGAAGTGAATCCTTACCTACAGCCGATGTAGAACGATGGGAAACATCAAATATCACATATTCGTGGCAATTATCGATAGTTAGAATGATTGCGAGGGATGGGAAGTGAATCCTTACCTAGTGCCGATGTAGAACGCTTCGAAACATCGTATATCAGGTATTCGTGCCAATTATCGATAGAAAGAACGATTGTTGCCATGGCTGGGAAGTGAATCTTTACCTACCGCCGATGTAGAACGATGGGAAACATCGAATATCACATATTCGTGGCAATTATCGATAGTTAGAATGATTGCGAGGGATGGGAAGTGAATCCTTACCTACAGCCGATGTAGAACGATGGGAAACATCAAATATCACATATTCGTGGCAATTATCGATAGTTAGAACGATTGCGAGTGCTGGGAAGTGAATCCTTAGTTACCATCGATGCAGAACGCTTGGAAACATCGAATATAACGTATTCGTGCCAATTCTCGATAGAAAGAACGATTGCCAGGGCAGGGATGTGACTCTTTACTTACCGTGGATGCCGAACGCTACGAAACATCGTATATCAGGTATTCGTGGCAATTATCGATAGTTAGAACGATTGCGAGGGCTGGGAAGTGAATCCTTACCTACCGCCGATGTAGAACGCTTCGAAACATCGAATATCACATATTCGTGGCAATTATCGATAGTTAGAATGATTGCGAGGGATGGGAAGTGAATCCTTACCTACAGCCGATGTAGAACGATGGGAAACATCAAATATCACATATTCGTGGCAATTATCGATATTTAGAACGATTGGGAGGGCTTGGAAGTGAATCCTTACCTACAGCCGATGTAGAACGATGGGAAACATCAAATATCACATATTCGTGGCAATTATCTATAGTTAGAACGATTGCGAGTGCTGGGAAGTGAATCCTTAATTACCATCGCTGCAGAACGCTTGGAAACATCGAATATCACGTATTCGTTCCAATTATCGATAGAAAGAACGATTGCGAGGGCTGGGAAGTGAATCTTTATCTACCGCCGATGTACAACGATGGGAAACATCGAATATCACATATTCGTGGCAATTATCGATAGTTAGAACGATTGCGAGGGATGGGAAGTGAATCCTTACCTAGTGCCGATGTAGAACGCTTCGAAACATCGTATATCAGGTATTCGTGCCAATTATCGATAGAAAGAACGATTGTTGCCATGGCTGGGAAGTGAATCTTTACCTACCGCCGATGTAGAACGATGGGAAACATCGAATATCACATATTCGTGGCAATTATCGATAGTTAGAACGATTGCGAGGGATGGGAAGTGAATCCTTACCTAGCGCCGATGTAGAACGCTTCGAAACATCGTATATCAGGTATTCGTGCCAATTATCGATAGAAAGAACGATGGCCATGGCTGGGAAGTGAATCTTTACCTACCGCCGATGTAGAACGATGGGAAACATCGAATATCACATATTCGTGGCAATTATCGATAGTTAGAATGATTGCGAGGGATGGGAAGTGAATCCATACCTACAGCCGATGTAGAACGATGGGAAACATCAAATATCACATATTCGTGGCAATTATCGATAGTTAGAACGATTGCGAGTGCTGGGAAGTGAATCCTTAATTACCATCGATGCAGAACGCTTGGAAACATCGAATATCACGTATTCGTTCCAATTATCGATAGAAAGAACGATTGCGAGGGCTGGGAAGTGAATCCTTACCTACCGCCGATGTAGAACGCTTCGAAACATCGTGTATCTGGTATTTGTGTCAATTATCGATGGAATGAACGATTGCGAGGGCTGGGAAGGGAATCCTTACGTACCGCCGATGTAGAACAATGGGAAACATCGAATATCACGAATTCGTGCCAATTATCGATAGAAAGAACGATTGCCATGGCTGGGAAGTGAATCTTTATCTACCGCCGATGTACAACGATGGGAAACATCGAATATCACATATTCGTGGCAATTATCGATAGTTAGAACGATTGCGAGGGATGGGAAGTGAATCCTTACCTAGCGCCGATGTAGAACGCTTCGAAACATCGTATATCAGGTATTCGTGCCAATTATCGATAGAAAGAACGATTGCCATGGCTGGGAAGTGAATCTTTACCTACCGCCGATGTAGAACGATGGGAAACATCGAATATCACATATTCGTGGCAATTATCGATAGTTAGAACGATTGGGAGGGCTGGGAAGTGAATCCTTACCTACAGCCGATGTAGAACGATGGGAAACATCAAATATCACATATTCGTGGCAATTATCGATAGTTAGAACGATTGCGAGTGCTGGGAAGTGAATCCTTAATTACCATCGATGCAGAACGCTTGGAAACATCGAATATCACGTATTCGTTCCAATTATCGATAGAAAGAACGATTGCGAGGGCTGGGAAGTGAATCCTTACCTACCGCCGATGTAGAACGCTTCGAAACATCGTGTATCTGGTATTTGTGTCAATTATCGATGGAATGAACGATTGCGAGGGCTGGGAAGGGAATCCTTACGTACCGCCGATGTAGAACAATGGGAAACATCGAATATCACGAATTCGTGCCAATTATCGATAGAAAGAACGATTGCCATGGCTGGGAAGTGAATCTTTATCTACCGCCGATGTACAACGATGGGAAACATCGAATATCACATATTCGTGGCAATTATCGATAGTTAGAACGATTGCGAGGGATGGGAAGTGAATCCTTACCTACCGCCGTTGTAGAACGCTTCGAAACATCGTATATCAGGTATTCGTGCCAATTATCGATAGAAAGAACGATTGTTGCCATGGCTGGGAAGTGAATCTTTATCTACCGCCGATGTAGAACGATGGGAAACATCAAATATCACATATTCGTGGCCATTATCGATATTTAGAACGATTGGGAGGGCTTGGAAGTGAATCCTTACCTACAGCCGATGTAGAACGATGGGAAACATCAAATATCACATATTCGTGGCAATTATCTATAGTTAGAACGATTGCGAGTGCTGGGAAGTGAATCCTTAATTACCATCGATGCAGAACGCTTGGGAACATCGAATATCACGTATTCGTTCCAATTATCGATAGAAAGAACGATTGCGAGGGCTGGGAAGTGAATCTTTACCTACCGCCGATGTAGAACGATGGGAAACATCGAATATCACATAATCGTGGCAATTATCGATAGTTAGAACGATTGCGAGGGATGGGAAGTGAATCCTTACCTACCGCCGTTGTAGAACGCTTCGAAACATCGTATATCAGGTATTCGTGCCAATTATCGATAGAAAGAACGATTGTTGCCATGGCTGGGAAGTGAATCTTTACCTACCGCCGATGTAGAACGATGGGAAACATCGAATATCACATATTCGTGGCAATTATCGATAGTTAGAACGATTGCGAGGGATGGGAAGTGAATCCTTACCTAGCGCCGATGTAGAACGCTTCGAAACATCGTATATCAGGTATTCGTGCCAATTATCGATAGAAAGAACGATTGCCATGGCTGGGAAGTGAATCTTTACCTACCGCCGATGTAGAACGATGGGAAACATCGAATATCACATATTCGTGGCAATTATCGATAGTTAGAATGATTGCGAGGGATGGGAAGTGAATCCTTACCTACAGCCGATGTAGAACGATGGGAAACATCGAATATCACATATTCGTGGCAATTATCGATAGTTAGAACGATTGCGAGTGCTGGGAAGTGAATCCTTAGTTACCATCGATGCAGAACGCTTGGAAACATCGAATATCACGTATTCGTGCCAATTCTCGATAGAAAGAACGATTGCCAGGGCAGGGATGTGACTCTTTACTTACCGTGGATGCCGAACGCTACGAAACATCGTATATCAGGTATTCGTGGCAATTATCGATAGTTAGAACGATTGCGAGGGCTGGGAAGTGAATCCTTACCTACCGCCGATGTAGAACGCTTCGAAACATCGTATATCAGGTATTCGTGCCAATTATCGATAGAAAGAACGATTGCCATGGCTGGGAAGTGAATCTTTACCTACCGCCGATGTAGAACGATGGGAAACATCGAATATCACATATTCGTGGCAATTATCGATAGTTAGAATGATTGCGAGGGATGGGAAGTGAATCCTTACCTACAGCCGATGTAGAACGATGGGAAACATCAAATATCACATATTCGTGGCAATTATCGATAGTTAGAACGATTGCGAGTGCTGGGAAGTGAATCCTTAATTACCATCGATGCAGAACGCTTGGGAACATCGTATATCAGGTATTCGTGCCAATTATCGATAGAAAGAACGATTGTTGCCATGGCTGGGAAGTGAATCTTTACCTACCGCCGATGTAGAACGATGGGAAACATCGAATATCACATATTCGTGGCAATTATCGATAGTTAGAACGATTGCGAGGGATGGGAAGTGAATCCTTACCTAGCGCCGATGTAGAACGCTTCGAAACATCGTATATCAGGTATTCGTGCCAATTATCGATAGAAAGAACGATTGCCATGGCTGGGAAGTGAATCTTTACCTACCGCCGATGTAGAACGATGGGAAACATCGAATATCACATATTCGTGGCAATTATCGATAGTTAGAATGATTGCGAGGGATGGGAAGTGAATCCTTACCTACAGCCGATGTAGAACGATGGGAAACATCAAATATCACATATTCGTGGCAATTATCGATAGTTAGAACGATTGCGAGTGCTGGGAAGTGAATCCTTAATTTCCATCGATTCAGAACGCTTGGAAACATCGAATATCACGTATTCGTTCCTATTATCAATAGAAAGAACGATTGCGAGGGCTGGGAAGTGAATCCTTACCTACCGCCGATGTAGAACGCTTCGAAACATCGTGTTTCTGGTATTTGTGTCAATTATCGATGGAATGAACGATTGCGAGGGCTGGGAAGGGAATCCTTACGTACCGACGATGTAGAACAATGGGAAACATCGAATATCACGAATTCGTGCCAATTATCGATAGAAAGAACGATTGCCATGGCTGGGAAGTGAATCTTTATCTACCGCCGATGTACAACGATGGGAAACATCGAATATCACATATTCGTGGCAATTATCGATAGTTAGAACGATTGCGAGGGATGGGAAGTGAATCCTTACCTAGTGCCGATGTAGAACGCTTCGAAACATCGTATATCAGGTATTCGTGCCAATTATCGATAGAAAGAACGATTGTTGCCATGGCTGGGAAGTGAATCTTTACCTACCGCCGATGTAGAACGATGGGAAACATCGAATATCACATATTCGTGGCAATTATCGATAGTTAGAATGATTGCGAGGGATGGGAAGTGAATCCTTACCTACAGCCGATGTAGAACGATGGGAAACATCAAATATCACATATTCGTGGCAATTATCGATAGTTAGAATGATTGCGAGGGATGGGAAGTGAATCCTTACCTACAGCCGATGTAGAACGATGGGAAACATCGAATATCACGTATTCGTTCCAATTATCGATAGAAAGAACGATTGCGAGGGCTGGGAAGTGAATCCTTACCTACCGCCGATGTAGAACGCTTCGAAACATCGTGTTTCTGGTATTTGTGTCAATTATCGATGGAATGAACGATTGCGAGGGCTGGGAAGGGAATCCTTACGTACCGCCGATGTAGAACAATGGGAAACATCGAATATCACGAATTCGTGCCAACTATCGATAGAAAGAACGATTGCCATGGCTGGGAAGTGAATCTTTATCAACCGCCGATGTACAACGATGGGAAACATCGAATATCACATATTCGTGGCAATTATCGATAGTTAGAACGATTGCGAGGGATGGGAAGTGAATCCTTACCTAGTGCCGATGTAGAACGCTTCGAAACATCGTATATCAGGTATTCGTGCCAATTATCGATAGAAAGAACGATTGTTGCCATGGCTGGGAAGTGAATCTTTACCTACCGCCGATGTAGAACGATGGGAAACATCGAATATCACATATTCGTGGCAATTATCGATAGTTAGAATGATTGCGAGGGATGGGAAGTGAATCCTTACCTACAGCCGATGTAGAACGATGGGAAACATCAAATATCACATATTCGTGGCAATTATCGATAGTTAGAATGATTGCGAGGGATGGGAAGTGAATCCTTACCTACAGCCGATGTAGAACGATGGGAAACATCAAATATCACATATTCGTGGCAATTATCGATAGTTAGAATGATTGGGAGGGATGGGAAGTGAATCCTTACCTAGTGCCGATGTAGAACGCTTCGAAACATCGTATATCAGGTATTCGTGCCAATTATCGATAGAAAGAACGATTGTTGCCATGGCTGGGAAGTGAATCTTTACCTACCGCCGATGTAGAACGATGGGAAACATCGAATATCACATATTCGTGGCAATTATCGATAGTTAGAATGATTGCGAGGGATGGGAAGTGAATCCTTACCTACAGCCGATGTAGAACGATGGGAAACATCAAATATCACATATTCGTGGCAATTATCGATAGTTAGAACGATTGCGAGTGCTGGGAAGTGAATCCTTAGTTACCATCGATGCAGAACGCTTGGAAACATCGAATATCACGTATTCGTGCCAATTCTCGATAGAAAGAACGATTGCCAGGGCAGGGATGTGACTCTTTACTTACCGTGGATGCCGAACGCTACGAAACATCGTATATCAGGTATTCGTGGCAATTATCGATAGTTAGAACGATTGCGAGGGCTGGGAAGTGAATCCTTACCTACCGCCGATGTAGAACGCTTCGAAACATCGAATATCACATATTCGTGGCAATTATCGATAGTTAGAATGATTGCGAGGGATGGGAAGTGAATCCTTACCTACAGCCGATGTAGAACGATGGGAAACATCAAATATCACATATTCGTGGCAATTATCGATATTTAGAACGATTGGGAGGGCTTGGAAGTGAATCCTTACCTACAGCCGATGTAGAACGATGGGAAACATCAAATATCACATATTCGTGGCAATTATCTATAGTTAGAACGATTGCGAGTGCTGGGAAGTGAATCCTTAATTACCATCGCTGCAGAACGCTTGGAAACATCGAATATCACGTATTCGTTCCAATTATCGATAGAAAGAACGATTGCGAGGGCTGGGAAGTGAATCTTTATCTACCGCCGATGTACAACGATGGGAAACATCGAATATCACATATTCGTGGCAATTATCGATAGTTAGAACGATTGCGAGGGATGGGAAGTGAATCCTTACCTAGTGCCGATGTAGAACGCTTCGAAACATCGTATATCAGGTATTCGTGCCAATTATCGATAGAAAGAACGATTGTTGCCATGGCTGGGAAGTGAATCTATACCTACCGCCGATGTAGAACGATGGGAAACATCGAATATCACATATTCGTGGCAATTATCGATAGTTAGAACGATTGCGAGGGATGGGAAGTGAATCCTTACCTAGCGCCGATGTAGAACGCTTCGAAACATCGTATATCAGGTATTCGTGCCAATTATCGATAGAAAGAACGATGGCCATGGCTGGGAAGTGAATCTTTACCTACCGCCGATGTAGAACGATGGGAAACATCGAATATCACATATTCGTGGCAATTATCGATAGTTAGAATGATTGCGAGGGATGGGAAGTGAATCCATACCTACAGCCGATGTAGAACGATGGGAAACATCAAATATCACATATTCGTGGCAATTATCGATAGTTAGAACGATTGCGAGTGCTGGGAAGTGAATCCTTAATTACCATCGATGCAGAACGCTTGGAAACATCGAATATCACGTATTCGTTCCAATTATCGATAGAAAGAACGATTGCGAGGGCTGGGAAGTGAATCCTTACCTACCGCCGATGTAGAACGCTTCGAAACATCGTGTATCTGGTATTTGTGTCAATTATCGATGGAATGAACGATTGCGAGGGCTGGGAAGGGAATCCTTACGTACCGCCGATGTAGAACAATGGGAAACATCGAATATCACGAATTCGTGCCAATTATCGATAGAAAGAACGATTGCCATGGCTGGGAAGTGAATCTTTATCTACCGCCGATGTACAACGATGGGAAACATCGAATATCACATATTCGTGGCAATTATCGATAGTTAGAACGATTGCGAGGGCTGGGAAGTGAATCCTTACCTACCGCCGATGTAGAACGCTTCGAAACATCGTATATCAGGTATTCGTGCCAATTATCGATAGAAAGAACGATTGCCATGGCTGGGAAGTGAATCTTTACCTACCGCCGATGTAGAACGATGGGAAACATCGAATATCACATATTCGTGGCAATTATCGATAGTTAGAATGATTGCGAGGGATGGGAAGTGAATCCTTACCTACAGCCGATGTAGAACGATGGGAAACATCAAATATCACATATTCGTGGCAATTATCGATAGTTAGAACGATTGCGAGTGCTGGGAAGTGAATCCTTAATTACCATCGATGCAGAACGCTTGGAAACATCGAATATCACGTATTCGTTCCAATTATCGATAGAAAGAACGATTGCGAGGGCTGGGAAGTGAATCCTTACCTACCGCCGATGTAGAACGCTTCGAAACATCGTGTATCTGGTATTTGTGTCAATTATCGATGGAATGAACGATTGCGAGGGCTGGGAAGGGAATCCTTACGTACCGCCGATGTAGAACAATGGGAAACATCGAATATCACGAATTCGTGCCAATTATCGATAGAAAGAACGATTGCCATGGCTGGGAAGTGAATCTTTATCTACCGCCGATGTACAACGATGGGAAACATCGAATATCACATATTCGTGGCAATTATCGATAGTTAGAACGATTGCGAGGGATGGGAAGTGAATCCTTACCTACCGCCGTTGTAGAACGCTTCGAAACATCGTATATCAGGTATTCGTGCCAATTATCGATAGAAAGAACGATTGTTGCCATGGCTGGGAAGTGAATCTTTATCTACCGCCGATGTAGAACGATGGGAAACATCAAATATCACATATTCGTGGCCATTATCGATATTTAGAACGATTGGGAGGGCTTGGAAGTGAATCCTTACCTACAGCCGATGTAGAACGATGGGAAACATCAAATATCACATATTCGTGGCAATTATCTATAGTTAGAACGATTGCGAGTGCTGGGAAGTGAATCCTTAATTACCATCGATGCAGAACGCTTGGGAACATCGAATATCACGTATTCGTTCCAATTATCGATAGAAAGAACGATTGCGAGGGCTGGGAAGTGAATCTTTACCTACCGCCGATGTAGAACGATGGGAAACATCGAATATCACATAATCGTGGCAATTATCGATAGTTAGAACGATTGCGAGGGATGGGAAGTGAATCCTTACCTACCGCCGTTGTAGAACGCTTCGAAACATCGTATATCAGGTATTCGTGCCAATTATCGATAGAAAGAACGATTGTTGCCATGGCTGGGAAGTGAATCTTTACCTACCGCCGATGTAGAACGATGGGAAACATCGAATATCACATATTCGTGGCAATTATCGATAGTTAGAACGATTGCGAGGGATGGGAAGTGAATCCTTACCTAGCGCCGATGTAGAACGCTTCGAAACATCGTATATCAGGTATTCGTGCCAATTATCGATAGAAAGAACGATTGCCATGGCTGGGAAGTGAATCTTTACCTACCGCCGATGTAGAACGATGGGAAACATCGAATATCACATATTCGTGGCAATTATCGATAGTTAGAATGATTGCGAGGGATGGGAAGTGAATCCTTACCTACAGCCGATGTAGAACGATGGGAAACATCAAATATCACATATTCGTGGCAATTATCGATATTTAGAACGATTGGGAGGGCTTGGAAGTGAATCCTTACCTACAGCCGATGTAGAACGATGGGAAACATCAAATATCACATATTCGTGGCAATTATCTATAGTTAGAACGATTGCGAGTGCTGGGAAGTGAATCCTTAATTACCATCGATGCAGAACGCTTGGAAACATCGAATATCACGTATTCGTTCCAATTATCGATAGAAAGAACGATTGCGAGGGCTGGGAAGTGAATCTTTATCTACCGCCGATGTACAACGATGGGAAACATCGAATATCACATATTCGTGGCAATTATCGATAGTTAGAACGATTGCGAGGGATGGGAAGTGAATCCTTACCTAGTGCCGATGTAGAACGCTTCGAAACATCGTATATCAGGTATTCGTGCCAATTATCGATAGAAAGAACGATTGTTGCCATGGCTGGGAAGTGAATCTTTACCTACCGCCGATGTAGAACGATGGGAAACATCGAATATCACATATTCGTGGCAATTATCGATAGTTAGAACGATTGCGAGGGATGGGAAGTGAATCCTTACCTAGCGCCGATGTAGAACGCTTCGAAACATCGTGTATCTGGTATTTGTGTCAATTATCGATGGAATGAACGATTGCGAGGGCTGGGAAGGGAATCCTTACGTACCGCCGATGTATAACAATGGGAAACATCGAATATCACGAATTCGTGCCAATTATCGATAGAAAGAACGATTGCCATGGCTGGGAAGTGAATCTTTATCTACCGCCGATGTACAACGATGGGAAACATCGAATATCACATATTCGTGGCAATTATCGATAGTTAGAATGATTGCGAGGGATGGGAAGTGAATCCTTACCTTCAGCCGATGTAGAACGATGGGAAACATCAAATATCACATATTCGTGGCAATTATCGATAGTTAGAACGATTGCGAGTGCTGGGAAGTGAATCCTTAATTACCATCGATGCAGAACGCTTGGAAACATCGAATATCACGTATTCGTTCCAATTATCGATAGAAAGAACGATTGCGAGGGCTGGGAAGTGAATCCTTACCTACCGCCGATGTAGAACGCTTCGAAACATCGTGTATCTGGTATTTGTGTCAATTATCGATGGAATGAACGATTGCGAGGGCTGGGAAGGGAATCCTTACGTACCGCCGATGTAGAACAATGGGAAACATCGAATATCACGAATTCGTGCCAATTATCGATAGAAAGAACGATTGCCATGGCTGGGAAGTGAATCTTTATCTACCGCCGATGTACAACGATGGGAAACATCGAATATCACATATTCGTGGCAATTATCGATAGTTAGAACGATTGCGAGGGATGGGAAGTGAATCCTTACCTAGCGCCGATGTAGAACGCTTCGAAACATCGTATATCAGGTATTCGTGCCAATTATCGATAGAAAGAACGATTGCCATGGCTGGGAAGTGAATCTTTACCTACCGCCGATGTAGAACGATGGGAAACATCGAATATCACATATTCGTGGCAATTATCGATAGTTAGAATGATTGCGAGGGATGGGAAGTGAATCCTTACCTACAGCCGATGTAGAACGATGGGAAACATCAAATATCACATATTCGTGGCAATTATCGATAGTTAGAACGATTGCGAGTGCTGGGAAGTGAATCCTTAATTACCATCGATGCAGAACGCTTGGAAACATCGAATATCACGTATTCGTTCCAATTATCGATAGAAAGAACGATTGCGAGGGCTGGGAAGTGAATCCTTACCTACCGCCGATATAGAACGCTTCGAAACATCGTGTATCTGGTATTTGTGTCAATTATCGATGGAATGAACGATTGCGAGGGCTGGGAAGGGAATCCTTACGTACCGCCGATGTAGAACAATGGGAAACATCGAATATCACGAATTCGTGCCAATTATCGATAGAAAGAACGATTGCCATGGCTGGGAAGTGAATCTTTATCTACCGCCGATGTACAACGATGGGAAACATCGAATATCACATATTCGTGGCAATTATCGATAGTTAGAACGATTGCGAGGGATGGGAAGTGAATCCTTACCTAGTGCCGATGTAGAACGCTTCGAAACATCGTATATCAGGTATTCGTGCCAATTATCGATAGAAAGAACGATTGCCATGGCTGGGAAGTGAATCTTTATCTACCGCCGATGTACAACGATGGGAAACATCGAATATCACATATTCGTGGCAATTATCGATAGTTAGAACGATTGCGAGGGATGGGAAGTGAATCCTTACCTAGCGCCGATGTAGAACGCTTCGAAACATCGTATATCAGGTATTCGTGCCAATTATCGATAGAAAGAACGATTGCCATGGCTGGGAAGTGAATCTTTACCTACCGCCGATGTAGAACGATGGGAAACATCGAATATCACATATTCGTGGCAATTATCGATAGTTAGAATGATTGCGAGGGATGGGAAGTGAATCCTTACCTACAGCCGATGTAGAACGATGGGAAACATCAAATATCACATATTCGTGGCAATTATCGATAGTTAGAACGATTGCGAGTGCTGGGAAGTGAATCCTTAATTACCATCGATGCAGAACGCTTGGAAACATCGAATATCACGTATTCGTTCCAATTATCGATAGAAAGAACGATTGCGAGGGCTGGGAAGTGAATCCTTACCTACCGCCGATATAGAACGCTTCGAAACATCGTGTATCTGGTATTTGTGTCAATTATCGATGGAATGAACGATTGCGAGGGCTGGGAAGGGAATCCTTACGTACCGCCGATGTAGAACAATGGGAAACATCGAATATCACGAATTCGTGCCAATTATCGATAGAAAGAACGATTGCCATGGCTGGGAAGTGAATCTTTATCTACCGCCGATGTACAACGATGGGAAACATCGAATATCACATATTCGTGGCAATTATCGATAGTTAGAACGATTGCGAGGGATGGGAAGTGAATCCTTACCTAGCGCCGATGTAGAACGCTTCGAAACATCGTATATCAGGTATTCGTGCCAATTATCGATAGAAAGAACGATTGCGAGGGCTGGGAAGGGAATCCTTACGTACCGCCGATGTAGAACAATGGGAAACATCGAATATCACGAATTCGTGCCAATTATCGATAGAAAGAACGATTGCCATGGCTGGGAAGTGAATCTTTATCTACCGCCGATGTACAACGATGGGAAACATCGAATATCACATATTCGTGGCAATTATCGATAGTTAGAACGATTGCGAGGGATGGGAAGTGAATCCTTACCTACCGCCGTTGTAGAACGCTTCGAAACATCGTATATCAGGTATTCGTGCCAATTATCGATAGAAAGAACGATTGTTGCCATGGCTGGGAAGTGAATCTTTATCTACCGCCGATGTAGAACGATGGGAAACATCAAATATCACATATTCGTGGCCATTATCGATATTTAGAACGATTGGGAGGGCTTGGAAGTGAATCCTTACCTACAGCCGATGTAGAACGATGGGAAACATCAAATATCACATATTCGTGGCAATTATCTATAGTTAGAACGATTGCGAGTGCTGGGAAGTGAATCCTTAATTACCATCGATGCAGAACGCTTGGAAACATCGAATATCACGTATTCGTTCCAATTATCGATAGAAAGAACGATTGCGAGGGCTGGGAAGTGAATCTTTACCTACCGCCGATGTAGAACGATGGGAAACATCGAATATCACATAATCGTGGCAATTATCGATAGTTAGAACGATTGCGAGGGATGGGAAGTGAATCCTTACCTACCGCCGTTGTAGAACGCTTCGAAACATCGTATATCAGGTATTCGTGCCAATTATCGATAGAAAGAACGATTGTTGCCATGGCTGGGAAGTGAATCTTTACCTACCGCCGATGTAGAACGATGGGAAACATCGAATATCACATATTCGTGGCAATTATCGATAGTTAGAACGATTGCGAGGGATGGGAAGTGAATCCTTACCTAGCGCCGATGTAGAACGCTTCGAAACATCGTATATCAGGTATTCGTGCCAATTATCGATAGAAAGAACGATTGCCATGGCTGGGAAGTGAATCTTTACCTACCGCCGATGTAGAACGATGGGAAACATCGAATATCACATATTCGTGGCAATTATCGATAGTTAGAATGATTGCGAGGGATGGGAAGTGAATCCTTACCTACAGCCGATGTAGAACGATGGGAAACATCAAATATCACATATTCGTGGCAATTATCTATAGTTAGAACGATTGGGAGGGCTTGGAAGTGAATCCTTAATTACCATCGATGCAGAACGCTTGGAAACATCGAATATCACGTATTCGTTCCAATTATCGATAGAAAGAACGATTGCGAGGGCTGGGAAGTGAATCTTTATCTACCGCCGATGTACAACGATGGGAAACATCGAATATCACATATTCGTGGCAATTATCGATAGTTAGAACGATTGCGAGGGATGGGAAGTGAATCCTTACCTAGTGCCGATGTAGAACGCTTCGAAACATCGTATATCAGGTATTCGTGCCAATTATCGATAGAAAGAACGATTGTTGCCATGGCTGGGAAGTGAATCTTTACCTACCGCCGATGTAGAACGATGGGAAACATCGAATATCACATATACGTGGCAATTATCGATAGTTAGAACGATTGCGAGGGATGGGAAGTGAATCCTTACCTAGCGCCGATGTAGAACGCTTCGAAACATCGTATATCAGGTATTCGTGCCAATTATCGATAGAAAGAACGATGGCCATGGCTGGGAAGTGAATCTTTACCTACCGCCGATGTAGAACGATGGGAAACATCGAATATCACATATTCGTGGCAATTATCGATAGTTAGAATGATTGCGAGGGATGGGAAGTGAATCCTTACCTACAGCCGATGTAGAACGCTTCGAAACATCGTATATCAGGTATTCGTGCCAATTATCGATAGAAAGAACGATTGCCATGGCTGGGAAGTGAATCTTTACCTACCGCCGATGTAGAACGATGGGAAACATCGAATATCACATATTCGTGGCAATTATCGATAGTTAGAATGATTGCGAGGGATGGGAAGTGAATCCTTACCTACAGCCGATGTAGAACGATGGGAAACATCAAATATCACATATTCGTGGCAATTATCTATAGTTAGAACGATTGGGAGGGCTTGGAAGTGAATCCTTAATTACCATCGATGCAGAACGCTTGGAAACATCGAATATCACGTATTCGTTCCAATTATCGATAGAAAGAACGATTGCGAGGGCTGGGAAGTGAATCTTTATCTACCGCCGATGTACAACGATGGGAAACATCGAATATCACATATTCGTGGCAATTATCGATAGTTAGAACGATTGCGAGGGATGGGAAGTGAATCCTTACCTAGTGCCGATGTAGAACGCTTCGAAACATCGTATATCAGGTATTCGAGCCAATTATCGATAGAAAGAACGATTGTTGCCATGGCTGGGAAGTGAATCTTTACCTACCGCCGATGTAGAACGATGGGAAACATCGAATATCACATATACGTGGCAATTATCGATAGTTAGAACGATTGCGAGGGATGGGAAGTGAATCCTTACCTAGCGCCGATGTAGAACGCTTCGAAACATCGTATATCAGGTATTCGTGCCAATTATCGATAGAAAGAACGATGGCCATGGCTGGGAAGTGAATCTTTACCTACCGCCGATGTAGAACGATGGGAAACATCGAATATCACATATTCGTGGCAATTATCGATAGTTAGAATGATTGCGAGGGATGGGAAGTGAATCCTTACCTACAGCCGATGTAGAACGATGGGAAACATCAAATATCACATATTCGTGGCAATTATCGATAGTTAGAACGATTGCGAGTGCTGGGAAGTGAATCCTTAATTACCATCGATGCAGAACGCTTGGAAACATCGAATATCACGTATTCGTTCCAATTATCGATAGAAAGAACGATTGCGAGGGCTGGGAAGTGAATCCTTACCTACCGCCGATGTAGAACGCTTCGAAACATCGTGTATCTGGTATTTGTGTCAATTATCGATGGAATGAACGATTGCGAGGGCTGGGAAGGGAATCCTTACGTACCGCCGATGTAGAACAATGGGAAACATCGAATATCACGAATTCGTGCCAATTATCGATAGAAAGAACGATTGCCATGGCTGGGAAGTGAATCTTTATCTACCGCCGATGTACAACGATGGGAAACATCGAATATCACATATTCGTGGCAATTATCGATAGTTAGAACGATTGCGAGGGATGGGAAGTGAATCCTTACCTAGTGCCGATGTAGAACGCTTCGAAACATCGTATATCAGGTATTCGTGCCAATTATCGATAGAAAGAACGATTGTTGCCATGGCTGGGAAGTGAATCTTTACCTACCGCCGATGTAGAACGATGGGAAACATCGAATATCACATATTCGTGGCAATTATCGATAGTTAGAACGATTGCGAGGGATGGGAAGTGAATCCTTACCTAGCGCCGATGTAGAACGCTTCGAAACATCGTATATCAGGTATTCGTGCCAATTATCGATAGAAAGAACGATTGCCATGGCTGGGAAGTGAATCTTTACCTACCGCCGATGTAGAACGATGGGAAACATCGAATATCACATATTCGTGGCAATTATCGATAGTTAGAATGATTGCGAGGGATGGGAAGTGAATCCTTACCTACAGCCGATGTAGAACGATGGGAAACATCAAATATCACATATTCGTGGCAATTATCGATAGTTAGAACGATTGCGAGGGATGGGAAGTGAATCCTTACCTAGTGCCGATGTAGAACGCTTCGAAACATCGTATATCAGGTATTCGTGCCAATTATCGATAGAAAGAACGATTGTTGCCATGGCTGGGAAGTGAATCTTTACCTACCGCCGATGTAGAACGATGGGAAACATCGAATATCACATATTCGTGGCAATTATCGATAGTCTGAATGATTGCGAGGGATGGGAAGTGAATCCTTACCTACAGCCGATGTAGAACGATGGGAAACATCAAATATCACATATTCGTGGCAATTATCGATAGTTAGAATGATTGCGAGGGATGGGAAGTGAATCCTTACCTACAGCCGATGTAGAACGATGGGAAACATCAAATATCACATATTCGTGGCAATTATCGATAGTTAGAATGATTGCGAGGGATGGGAAGTGAATCCTTACCTTCAGCCGATGTAGAACGATGGGAAACATCGAATATCACATAATCGTGGCAATTATCGATAGTTAGAACGATTGCGAGGGATGGGAAGTGAATCCTTACCTACCGCCGTTGTAGAACGCTTCGAAACATCGTATATCAGGTATTCGTGCCAATTATCGATAGAAAGAACGATTGTTGCCATGGCTGGGAAGTGAATCTTTACCTACCGCCGATGTAGAACGATGGGAAACATCGAATATCACATATTCGTGGCAATTATCGATAGTTAGAATGATTGCGAGGGATGGGAAGTGAATCCTTACCTACAGCCGATGTAGAACGATGGGAAACATCAAATATCACATATTCGTGGCAATTATCGATATTTAGAACGATTGGGAGGGCTTGGAAGTGAATCCTTACCTACAGCCGATGTAGAACGATGGGAAACATCAAATATCACATATTCGTGGCAATTATCTATAGTTAGAACGATTGCGAGTGCTGGGAAGTGAATCCTTAATTACCATCGATGCAGAACGCTTGGAAACATCGTATATCACGTATTCGTTCCAATTATCGATAGAAAGAACGATTGCGAGGGCTGGGAAGTGAATCTTTATCTACCGCCGATGTACAACGATGGGAAACATTGAATATCACATATTCGTGGCAATTATCGATAGTTAGAACGATTGCGAGGGATGGGAAGTGAATCCTTACCTAGTGCCGATGTAGAACGCTTCGAAACATCGTATATCAGGTATTCGTGCCAATTATCGATAGAAAGAACGATTGTTGCCATGGCTGGGAAGTGAATCTTTACCACTACCGCCGATGTAGAACGATGGGAAACATCGAATATCACATATTCGTGGCAATTATCGATAGTTAGAACGATTGCGAGGGATGGGAAGTGAATCCTTACCTAGCGCCGATGTAGAACGCTTCGAAACATCGTATATCAGGTATTCGTGCCAATTATCGATAGAAAGAACGATTGTTGCCATGGCTGGGAAGTGAATCTTTACCTACCGCCGATGTAGAACGATGGGAAACATCGAATATCACATATTCGTGGCAATTATCGATAGTTAGAACGATTGCGAGGGATGGGAAGTGAATCCTTACCTACAGCCGATGTAGAACGATGGGAAACATCAAATATCACATATTCGTGGCAATTATCGATAGTTAGAACGATTGCGAGTGCTGGGAAGTGAATCCTTAATTACCATCGATGCAGAACGCTTGGAAACATCGAATATCACGTATTCGTTCCAATTATCGATAGAAAGAACGATTGCGAGGGCTGGGAAGTGAATCCTTACCTACCGCCGATGTAGAACGCTTCGAAACATCGTGTATCTGGTATTTGTGTCAATTATCGATGGAATGAACGATTGCGAGGGCTGGGAAGGGAATCCTTACGTACCGCCGATGTAGAACAATGGGAAACAATCGAATATCACGAATTCGTGCCAATTATCGATAGAAGAACGATTGCCATGGCTGGGAAGTGAATCTTTATCTACCGCCGATGTACAACGATGGGAAACATCGAATATCACATATTCGTGGCAATTATCGATAGTTAGAACGATTGCGAGGGATGGGAAGTGAATCCTTACCTAGCGCCGATGTAGAACGCTTCGAAACATCGTATATCAGGTATTCGTGCCAATTATCGATAGAAAGAACGATTGCCATGGCTGGGAAGTGAATCTTTACCTACCGCCGATGTAGAACGATGGGAAACATCGAATATCACATATTCGTGGCAATTATCGATAGTTAGAATGATTGCGAGGGAGGGGAAGTGAATCTTTACCTACAGCCGATGTAGAACGATGGGAAACATCAAAATATCACAATATTCGTGGGCAATTATCGATAGTTAGAACGATTGCGAGTGCTGGGAAGTGAATCCTTAATTACCATCGATGCAGAACGCTTGGAAACATCGAATATCACGTATTCGTTCCAATTATCGATAGAAAGAACGATTGCGAGGGCTGGGAAGTGAATCCTTACCTACCGCCGATGTAGAACGCTTCGAAACATCGTGTATCTGGTATTTGTGTCAATTATCGATGGAATGAACGATTGCGAGGGCTGGGAAGGGAATCCTTACGTACCGCCGATGTAGAACAATGGGAAACATCGAATATCACGAATTCGTGCCAATTATCGATAGAAAGAACGATTGCCATGGCTGGGAAGTGAATCTTTATCTACCGCCGATGTACAACGATGGGAAACATCGAATATCACATATTCGTGGCAATTATCGATGGAATGAACGATTGCGAGGGATGGGAAGTGAATCCTTACCTACCGCCGTTGTAGAACGCTTCGAAACATCGTATATCAGGTATTCGTGCCAATTATCGATAGAAAGAACGATTGTTGCCATGGCTGGGAAGTGAATCTTTATCTACCGCCCGATGTAGAACGATGGGAAACATCAAATATCACATATTCGTGCGCATTATCGATATTTAGAACGATTGGGAGGGCTTGGAAGTGAATCCTTACCTACAGCCGATGTAGAACGATGGGAAACATCAAATATCACATATTCGTGGCAATTATCTATAGTTAGAACGATTGCGAGTGCTGGGAAGTGAATCCTTAATTACCATCGATGCAGAACGCTTGGAAACATCGAATATCACGTATTCGTTCCAATTATCGATAGAAAGAACGATTGCGAGGGCTGGGAAGTGAATCTTTACCTACCGCCGATGTAGAACGATGGGAAACATCGAATATCACATAATCGTGGCAATTATCGATAGTTAGAACGATTGCGAGGGGATGGGAAGTGAATCCTTACCATACCGCCGTTGTAGAACGCTTCGAAACATCGTATATCAGGTATTCGTGCCAATTATCGATAGAAAGAACGATTGTTGCCATGGCTGGGAAGTGAATCTTTACCTACCGCCGATGTAGAGCGATGGGAAACATCGAATATCACATATTCGTGGCAATTATCGATAGTTAGAACGATTGCGAGGGATGGGAAGTGAATCCTTACCTAGCGCCGATGTAGAACCGCTTCGAAACATCGTATATCAGGTATTCGTGCCAATTATCGATAGAAAGAACGATTGCCATGGCTGGAAGTGAATCTTTACCTACCGCCGATGTAGAACGATGGGAAACATCGAATATCACATATTCGTGGCAATTATCGATAGTTAGAATGATTGCGAGGGATGGGAAGTGAATCCTTACCTACAGCCGATGTAGAACGATGGGAAACATCAAATATCACATATTCGTGAGCAATTATCTATAGTTAGAACGATTGGGGAGGGCTTGGAAGTGAATCCTTAATTACCATCGATGCAGAACGCTTGGAAACATCGAATATCACGTATTCGTTTCCAATTATCGATAGAAAGAACGATTGCGAGGGCTGGGAAGTGAATCTTTATCTACCGCCGATGTGCAACGATGGGAAACATCGAATATCACATATTCGTGGCAATTATCGATAGTTAGAACGATTGCGAGGGATGGGAAGTGAATCCTTACCTAGTGCCGATGTAGAACGCTTCGAAACATC